>JABFTP020000021.1:100221358-100640983 GCA_013387265.2 Cryptolaemus montrouzieri | reverse complement strand
AGTTAACTGTGGGACCAAACTCTTGAGCTCAGAATGTCTAATCTACGGCTGGCCATCTCCTTCAAGCCAAGGTGTTTAGGTCTAATGCAATCTATCTTACTCTCAGAATCCTCCCACAACTAAATAATTATAGAGTACTGGATCGTAACTTGCTTATTCGTCTTGAGCGCTTTCGTGGGTTTCTCTATTAGTTGCATATATGTTGAATTAATCATCCAATAGATTAATAACATCGATAGAAAAAATATTCGTAATTATAGGTGATTATGAACAATCTGGCGATTAATGGGCGAAAAGATAACAATGAGTATGAACGAATTATGTGCCTCATAATAATTCAACGCAGATATATTCGAAGGCGTTTACTTCTACCCAAAATGTTTATAATGTATATTATATCCGTAATATGGTCTAGAAATTTGTTCTACATAATTGTATGTACAACTGGGAAATAGTGTTAATATGTTTTTGTGATATTCAAACGTTTATTATAATGCGATCTACATATCTACATGTTCAACAGAAAATTGTATACCTAGAGGATGTGTGGCGTGAATTGCACTAGATTTGCATAGAAAAAGTCATATAGGAAGTTAATAGAGAAGTTAATGACTACATTAAGGAATTTTATGAAAGACATGCATAGAATGCTCATAAGTAAAGAGCGGATTATATGTAAGACCGAAATGTGAAAATATGTACATATATATGTAATTATTTGATAATATGTCAAACATTTTGGAAAATACAATCATAAAAATCATTTGAAGGTGTTTTTAAGAAGAACAATAACAACTAGAGCTCTTAAGTGAGAATTTATTCATCAAATTATTATATTGTTTATTATAAAGCGAATTAATAACTAAATTTTTCTGAATTTGCTGAAGTGAAATTATAACGCTTATCGCTCAACATATATTTACGAGGGTGGTTTGATAAGTCAGTGACTTTTTGAATTTCCTCGCAATTACATACAACCAAACTTATATGGAATCACCCGATAATTTGAATATTATCTCAGAAATTTTGCAAATTTCGAAGGAATGTTCCTTTTGAGATATTTCAATTGAAGAAAAGAATAAATTAAGGTTTATTTTAAAAAAAAAACGAAAGAAAATATGAGACTCTTTCCGTATGTAATAAAAATTGTTATCTCACGGAGTATGTATTTTTTTCTCGACCTCAGTAGCTTATATTACCTCCTCTTGCCTTTATACAAGCCTGAATCCGTCTAAGCATGCTTTGAATTGGGTTTTCGACCTCCTCTGAGGTAATATTCTGCAACTCTTTGTGGCGGCTTGGATGAGCTATTGTGGAGTTCATGGATTATCCTGGCGCGATCTAATTTTCCTTTTGAGATTACCCTATAAATGTTCAATAGGATTCAGGTCTGGAGAGCACGCTGGCCAGTTCAAAATAGCGATTCCCTCTGTTTCAAGATAATGTCGCGCGAGGTTGCTGGTATGCAGAGGAGCATTATCTTGCATAAAAGTGAAATTCTCACTATAAGCACCTCGCCAGAATCCCACTATGGGCTCCAGCCCTAATCTGTTTTGCCTCCCAGCATAATGCCACCCCAAAACATCACACTGCCCCCTGGTATTTCGAATTTGTCTTGCTGTTCGCAGTCTAGCTAGATCCACGACCCCTAAATTCTGAATCTGGTGGTCATCTGATCAAACACCAATTCTGGTCTCATCCGAAAAAGAACATTTCGCCAATTCTCATTATTCCAATTTTGGCGCTCGATATACCAATTGAGTTAATTTTTGCAATTTGCACAAATCGGTCTTGTTCTTCATAAGTGATCTTCCAACGACTTCTTTTAGGCCTACTTTGTAGAGATTATAGCTCCACGTATCGGGCGTAGGTTTTTGAAATCACCCCCTGTGATATCTCCATTGTGGCCGCTATATTCCTCTGTGTCACATATTGTTCAACGAGAGCAATAATTCGACCCTTTTGAACATCCTTCAATCCAATGTAAGGTATTTTCAATTAAGATTATAGGCTTTTTTAAATTTTGAAATTCACAGTTTCAAATGTCAGTGACGACTGAGTACAATAGCCCGAACATGTGGTGATAATTCAATATTTCTTATTATATTATCCAGTTTTTTAAAACAAAAACTTAATTCTTCACAAGTACCGTAAAACGAGTTGACTTTGTGCCACTTTTTGGGTTTTCATGTTGTTACGAGAATATGTCTGGCACAAATTCAAATTCATGACTGAATACATATAGCTACATTGTTCCCACATGCATCAGGACATATGAAAACATCGAAAATGTTCACTTTTCAAATGAAAATTTATTTTGTGGCACAATTTCACCCCAGGATCTGCGGTGACAACGTGCCAGAACAGTTTTCTATGCATTATTCATCTTTCAGATGAATGAGGATCAGAGAACTCTGTAAAACTTTTCAGATGGTATGAAGAAAATTTATTTTGAAAAACTCATCACAAAAATGGTGAATTTATATTTCACAAGACTTGGAGTGAATTGAGCATGAAATAGGTACGGATGAAATTAATTAAAATAATTCCAGAACTCTGAAGATTTCCTTTTGATATATGAACTGGTTCGTCAATTCTTTTCTTTATATCCTCATGGTTATACCAAATTGAGTCTGCTTTTCTGGCCACTTCCAATTTCCTCCGTACTACTCCATTGGTGATACCAAAAGTGCATCATCTGATGTTTCTATCACTTGGCCGGTGCACAGGTGGTTTTCGTATTTGACGACAACGTAATCACCAGAACTCACTTCATTTTTTTACATTAGCCTCGATAGGTTGCATATCTGTGTCAGAGGCGTCGCTTAGTTGGGGAAAATGATAAGGGACTGTCATCGCTTTCTGCATAAGAGGTATGCCCTATGCTTTCATCGTCGCTATCAGATTCGCCTATCAGGTTAATATCAGGTGGCTCACCATTAGTCTGTCCAGAAGAAATTGAGGGTTCAACCATGAGCATACAAGTTTCATTGTCATTTTGAGGATCGATGTCAGACGCTGCGATACTCTTTCCTGAAGGAACGTTAACTTTTCTTCTTCTCTTGTTAGTTCTAGTTGATGTGATAAGCTGCCTCTTTGCGTTTGGGTTTCTATAAAGCTTTCACTAACCAGAGCTTTCACTTCGGGTAGAGCTTCAATAGTATGCATAGGTTAGATTTCTATTTGAAACTTCCTGCCTGTTTGAAGGAACTATACCACATTTGCGAAAACCAGCCTTGAGATTGTCTGCTGCATTTTTCTCCAGAGCAAACAAGAGTTTTATCAAAAGTCCTGGAAATTCATCCTTAGGGATTAGAATGCAGCGACTATTGCGAATATTTTCTTTTCATTCGTTTAGTACCTTACGCCAAGCAATTTTCACAGGTCTAAAAAATACAACGTCTAATGGTTGTAACAGGTGGGTGGCGTTAGGCGCCATTGCCATTTTCATGGCAAAGATCAATAACTTTACAATCAATATGAGAACTCAAGTTATCACCAAGCAGAATTTTTTCCTTCTTGTTTCTTCAAAATTGGCAGCATTTGGCTGATAAACTAATCTTCGAAACATTGAAAGTCGAACCATCCTGATTTGGTTCGGTTATAGGACCGTATTCGGTCTAACTTTCTCAAATCTTCTCACATCCCTGCACTTCTACACATCATTATAGACGTACTGGATTCGTAAGAATTCTTTATATTTTCAGGGTACTTACAGTCTCGTTTGACGAGCAATTTGGAAATTCCTGGGTCATCAACAAGGCAAGTTTCGTCGTAATTCCATATGTTCGATGGTGGAACACCTTCGAGTTCTTTTTGTTACTTATCGAAAAACTGATTTACAACTTCCGCATCAATTGAAGCCCTGTTGTTAGTTATGTTTCTCGCGGTTCGATTTGAAATTTCTTGTGCATGTCTCGTAACGAAAGAATCGGCCCATGCCTTTCTAGGAAGATTATTTTTGAATTTTCTAACTGTTTTGTCTTTTTTATCTAAGATACTCTTAACGATAAATCGCAAATTATTTTATCCACTGAAAACCCATAACTGGAAAGGCTGATAATATGCGCCACGATCACAGACTCTTCCTCATCAGAAAGAACAGTCTGCCTTCCAACTTCTTTTGGGCTTTTTGCTTCAATTCATTACTGATAGTGTTTCTCAATATCTCAAATTTGTAGAATTTAGTTCTTAAAATATGGGGTGACAATATGCCACCAAGTGGAAGAAAGTCTCCCCGTAAATTTGAGTTTCTAACAAAAATGTTCATAACTCATGAAAAAATTGATATTGAATCGCTATTGAAGTATGATGAAGGTGAATGAATATTTAGTTCATAGTAATAACCTGTATTACTCTCTCGTTACACCAGACTTGTCGGGACCTACCACGACTTCGCAATAATCGTGAAAACATCGAACTTCATTCAAGAGCTACTGCCGATTCAACGGTGGGGGTTGCGTAGTTCGAATCAGCTCCACAGATAGCTCAACAAGTATGCTCATCATGAAGATATGTAGTTGGTGTGGCCGAAATTCATGAAGGCGCTAAATTCAAATAGCCTTGAAAAAACACAGTGACACAATCTCACCTTGTTTTACGGTAGTCAAAGATCCATGGTTAAAAACCATCAATAATGTGAAATACCTAGTGATTCTATATAAATTTGGTTGTGTGTACTTCGAATGCAACAATGCTGCCGTCAACTGTATTCTATCAGTGGTCAACTTTCTAATTTTGAGCAAGCTACGTCGTGCACTTGGTGTTGATATGATAGTGAATTTCTTGCGCTGATTAAGCATTATTCTTACTAGAAACTCCGTCAATGAAATCAATAAAAGACTTGATAAATACTACCTGCTCTCGGCACCATCATTTTCAACGGTTAAGAAGTGGTTTGTTTATAGAGTTCCGTTGTGGTCGTACCAGTACTAGTGACGCCGTGATCCATGAAATGGTATTGGACGATCAGAGAATGAAAGTGCGTGAGTTGGCTCATGCTGTGGGTATCTCAGCTGAATATTTTATACGAATAGTTGGTGAAAAACGCTCCGCGAGATGAGTGTCTCGATTGCTCACACTCGACCATAAGCGTAATCATGTGACAACTTCAAAAGAGTGTTTAACGATGTTCAGGAACAATCGAAACAGGAACAAAGAAGGCCAAACGGAGCCTGTCAGCCAACAAGGTCATGGCCACAGTTTTTGAGATGCACGCGGTGTCATTCACATCGATTACCTCGAGAAAGGTAAAACGATTTTGACGATGATGACGTTGATTTGAAGCAAAAACGGCCGCATTTGGCGAAGAAAAAAGTGCTGTTTCATCAAGACAATGCACGTGTGCACAGTTGTCTAGTCACGATGGCCAAAATCCACGAATTGGGATACGAACTGCTACCCCATCCAGAATATTCTCCAGATTCAGCCCCCTGCGAGTATTTTCTGTTTCCCAACCTAAGGAAATGGCTGGACAGTAAGAGATTTGAGTCGAATGAAAAAGTCGTTACCGAAACAAACACGTATTTTGAAAGCCTTGAGAAAACCTATTATTTGGAGATAATAAAAAATTAGAAAAACGCTGGACTAAATGTATCGAGATAAAAGGTGATTCTGTAGAAAAATAAAATGTTATTTGCCGAAAAGTGGCATCCTTCGTTCTACATATACTGAGGTGATAGGAGCATGTATCAATTTTGGAAAAACGTTTTCGCCATATTTGGTATCCCAGTTGAATTTTCCTTAGAAAATTTTTGAATTTCTTCTCATACTGTTCCGAGAAGAGTCACACTCCTTGTGGCTATTGCAGTGTCTTTTCTCTTCTTTCTTTAATAGCGAGACTATTATACCCATTTCCCAGTCGTTAGGGATCAATTTTGTTTTCTATACCCTGTTAAATAAAATCGCAAAGACATTACCCTCGTAGTGTCTTCAACAATTCTGTTTTTATGCCATCGCAACCGGTTGCTGTAGAATTTTCCATTTTGTAATTGCTTCTTTTACTTCCTCATTAGTTATTCGATCCCCATCTTATACCTCTTTTTCTTGTATTTCATACTCTTCCATCGGGTATTCTTCTCCACCTCTATCTATTGTTAATAACCCATAGTATTTAACAGTTTACTATTCTTATCCTTCACCTCACTTGTAACTTGTACTTTCTCTCTTCTCAACAAATTGATCACATTTTAAAACAATTTCCACTACTTTTTTCCTCCATTTTCTCACAGAAAGCTGTTCATTGCTCTTATTTCGCTTGGATTACTATTTTTTCATTTTTAATTTCTGTATTCCCCTAATGAATCCGGAGATTTTCGAATATACTTTCCCCATTTCTGTTTTTCAACTTCCATTGACCATTGATTTATGGGACCACCTTTTTTGAGTTAATTTCATTCAATCTTACCCAGGTACGATTATTGTAGTTTTGAATGAAGTTTTTATTATTACCTGAGCTCTCACGGACTCTCCTTCCAGAAGTTGGTTTTCCATTAGATATTTCTTTGGAACATCTGTTCCAGAATTTATACTGATGAACTTTATGTTTGTCTTTTAAGCACTTGCTTTATCTGCTTATTTCTGATTGTCGTGTATTTGTAAAATGTATTCAAGAAATTTCAATTAATATGTTATAATAATAGATATAATTGACCCCGATAAACAAAGATATTTTTCACCAACTCACGTTGAAATTATAATTTTTCAATCAATAATTTCATATGGCCATGACATCGAATTTGGATAGAAATTTCAGCTTTACTATCTAAACACATGAGAGCAATAACCTTAATCAAAAATTTCTTTGTCTTGTTAATGAATTTGAATGTGAAAATTCACCTCATTCAAAATACTTCACCATTGCTCACAAATAACTTATTCTCAATTAGATAATGATTTTTGAATTTCAGGCAACTATCGAGAAACCCGCAAATATCCCGGTAGTTCTGGCTTTTCCAAGTGTACTTTATCAGACTAGAGTAGATGGTTACCAAGCAGAAATATTTCTGCCTCTTGGAATGGTGGTAAATGCTATATTTAAGAACGAACACTGGCTTTATGTTCAGACTCCTCATGCCGAAGAGGGTTATGTTAGTTATGCAGCTTGTCTACCTTTAGGTAACTATGTACTATTTAATAATCTCATGTTTCTCTACATAAACTCTCCTTGATGATTCGTAACGAATCATCTCGTAGAGAAGTTTGTAGTTGATCACTTTTTTTCAAATAAAAATATATAAATGTTTTTAGGTATCATCCCTCCTGCCGACGATGATGAAAGTGGACCATGCTGGGAAAAAAGCACCGACATTTTCCCAAGGCCTTGTGGAAATATTACCGATACTGAAAACTTAGTTCAAAATCAGAATATGGGGACGATAACCGACACAGAAATAGAAGACCGAAAAATCCAGGGAGCAATTGTGGAGAGCAAAGTGTAGATGGTTTATATTTGAAAGCAACTGCTTCATCAAGATCCATGGGAGTTAGACATACCTTACTAGTTATTACGAAGAATTACAATGGGATGGAGAAGAATGGTATGAATGTCAAGGAGGGAGACGTTGTGTTTTTGCTAAATTCGAGTGTTCAGGGTTGGTTCTGGGTGAGAAACAAGGAGGGGTGCGAAGGTTTCATTCCAGCCGCTGTTGCAGGGCATGGGTTTTTGTAGAAATTTATAATTAAAAATTAGAAACTTAATTTGTTGAAAGTCAGTATTTTGTACATAAAATAAACGATAATTGGTATGTCTGATATAATTGATTACACTAGAACCACATTTGATGAAAGGAGAATACACCCATTAAATACCCAAAACTTAAATTTACTATTGCGAAATGTTAGACTTTTTGTACATAAAATAAACGATAATTGGTATGTCTGATATAATTGATTACACTAGAACCACATTTGATGAAAGGAGAATACGCGAAATGTTAGACTCTTTAAAACGCAAAAATATTAAATAAGTCAAAATCCAAAATTTAATACTATTTTGAGAGTCTTTAACATGAGTATATGATAATCGACAGCTACATGTGCCAGTTAGATCTTAAGGAAGAGATGTGAGCAACCATATTTACTTAATATCCCGATGAATCTCAAAATATGAGATTATTCCAATTAATTAATGATAACAAGCATTACGAGTAAGTGCAACCAAAATTTTTGAGAAACTGTTATGCTCAGTGCACATTTTTGTTGAAAAAGTACTCTCACTGGCATATAGTATGTTGGGACCTTCACTTTTGACTGAAAGGTGAGCAGCTGTAATATGAAAGAGCTTAAAACTGTTTCAAGAATAATGTTCTGGAATACTATAAGACTGTGAATGATTTCACAAGTCCTGGTCCCAGAGCATCTAATTCTCGAACAAAACTAAAACAGCTCGTTATCGGTCATCTGTAGAAGTACTTTACTACAACAAATCTTGAAAACATAAAGTAACTACAGCAGGTACGCCTTTTAGACGACTTGTATAATTTTTGATCAATTTTTAAACTTTATCTGCAATAGCTTTTGAATTATTTGCAGTACACACACTTATGACCGCGTGAATAAAGATCTGTTGTGATCTTTTGATGTGTGTTGATGTCAACTAGGTCTCGATCTGCATACTCCTGATTGTAGGTGTATTGTCTTAACCGACCATCAATCTGCCTACTCTCAGTTAATTGTGTGTATTCCAAACTAGGCCTCAATTTGCCTATTCCCAGTTGTAGGGTAAGGAAATGACCCGAGAAAGGTACACAAATCCGACTTTAAGTCAGGGTCTGAGTCTAACTACCAGGAAATATGTATCCAGTCTGTTACCCCAAAAAAGTATGATGCTTTAATGTGTAACTTCCTTTCTTGGCATTTTTACCAATTATTAATAAATGAACAGTATGCTTTTTTTCAGAGGGCGTTGAACATAATCTAACTTTCTACTCTAACTTAATGATTTGATTAATTGTGTTGATCGCGGTCAGCGAATGTACTCACTGTATACTGACTTCTCTAAAGCATTTGATAGGGTGAATATTAATACCCACACCACAAAAATTGTCGCATCACCTGGTATTCTGAATTCCACAATCGATAGCAGTTTCTTTGTCAACATATGTTTTTGGACATATGAGAGGAAAAAATCTTATCTATGTAATAACATTTGTTTCTATATGATCTCAACAAACAAGAATGAGTTTATTTGACTATCAGTATTCATTCAATTTCCACGCTAAATTAATGCAAGTTGTCTTTGTTTCTTGTTGATTTTCGAATCTTTGAATTTATTGTAATGGCTGCTGAATGTCCTGGACGCTATTTGAGTGATCATAAAGTGGTAAGAATTGTAACAGTTCTACAGGAGGGGCGAAGCCAACGTTACGTGGCTAACTTGTTGAATGTTAACCAAAGCACTATTTCAAGAGCAATTAATCGGTACCACGAAAAAGGAGAATATGGAAAAAGGGCCGGACAGGGAAGAAATCGAATAACAACACCAGTTGATGATCGTTGCCTTCGTTTAACTGCACTGAGAGTTCGGCACTGTACGGCTAGAATGCTACAAATTGAACACTTTCCAGAAATGTGCATATTTCATTGCAAACTGTTATGAACAGGCTCAGAGAAGACAATATCAGACCAAGGGTGGCTTCTACCGGTCCGCGTCTCACCAGAGAGCATCGAGTTGACTTCAGTTTGCGAGGGAACATGCACATTGGGGTATTCCAGAATGGTCGAATGTTCTCTTTTCCGACGAGTCTAGGTTCTGTCTAGTATCAAATGATAGACGCATGCCTGTATACAGACGACCTGGGGAACGTTATCAGCAATGCAATATCCGGCAAACCGATAACTTCGGAGGGGGCTCAGTAATGGTGTGGGGAGGCATTTCTTTCCATGGTCGAACTGAGTTAGTTCTAGTGAATAATGGAAGAATGACAGCGGCCAGATACATCGCAAATATCCTTGAACCCCATGTTGTACTCTTCGGCCCATTGATTGGCAAAAACTTCATTTATATGCATGATAATGTTCGGCCTCATGCAGCTAGAGTAGTTACAGAATTTCTGCGAAATGCCGAAATTGATATTTTAAGATGGCCAGCCAGAAGTCCCGACTTGAATCCCATAGAACAGGTTTGGGACAACAAAGGGTGGCAAATTCAGCATCGTAGGATGCCGTGTAGAACACTCCAACAACTAGAAAAACTGCTTCCTGAAATTTGGAACTCAGTGGCTCAAGAGTACATCCAAAATTTGTCTGAGGGGCTTCCTAGACGTATACTGGCAGTAATTAGGGCCCGGGGAGGAAACACTCGATTTTGAAAATGATTAGTAACCATTCGATGCTAGTTAATTGGTCTCTTCGCGAATGTTTGAAGATGGTAGAATTTTTTAATTTTTCATTAACTCGAAAATTGTTGATATTTTCCATCATAAACTCATCTCTTTTGAATGATACCTTCTTATTTTACACTTCTGAAAGTTACCAAGCGACTCTTGAATGACCAACTTAAAAGTTTATGTAGTATTGTCGTAAAAGTAAGGTGATGCGACAATTTTGTAGGAGTGTATTTTGTGATAAAACTCGAGCGTGTGGTATTACTGGTTCACTTCTGTTCTGGCTAAGTAGCTTCTTATAGAGCCGTATTAAATTGATTCCGTGCAAGAACTTTTTATGGAGAAAGATCTGTTTCATCCGGCTTCTCAGGGATCACATCTAGGCCCAATCTTATGATATAAAAAGATGCTGTCAACTGAGTTATTAATGTTTGCGGACGACAAGAATATCTATTCCGTAATCAGGAGCTCATCTGATGCAGATTGAAATAAACTGTTGTCTGAACATTGATAAATATAATATATTCTCATTTCACAAATGCTCGGCTCCTATACTTCATAATCAAACATTGGGGGACATTGTCTAAGGCGTGTACGATTTATGAGACCTGGGAAATTTTCCTTGATTCCAAGCTCAATTTAAATTGTAATATCTCATTTCGAATAAGAATCGACTGCATGGTATATCTATTATAAATGTGACATTGAGCTATTAGAGAGCTCAGAAAAAGCCTTTTCTCTTTTAGGTTACAGGACATACACAACTGACTTGTCTTTTATACGTTGTTCTTTCAAGCTAGAATATCTTGTTTTCAGGAGAAGAGTGGCCAGCTTGACAGTGTTCTTCAAATTACTGACAACCTTATATGCTGCCCTGATCTGCAGATTTTGATCAATATTTAATGTTCCAGGTAGATTAATAAAGCACACTCCTCAGTTTCGACTAGATGTTGGTAGGCACGACGGTAAAAACTGTTTCTCCCTTGCCAATAGGTTGTGTGTAAGAATAATAATTTTTCTCTATTTCCTTGCAGTTTTTAAATAAAGTATGACTAGGCCGCTAAGAATTGTTTAGTGGTATCGGTGTTGATGTGCTGCTTTTCTTACAGTAGTTGCTTTTTTTCGAACGAATTGAAAAGTATCAAGCAACTGAAACTTGAAAATTGTTTTTATATATATTTGTATTGTTATTTTATATCAGAATCAATTTGTAAATGAGGGATCCCGTAAATTTAATTACTAAATAGAAATAAAATAAATAAACAATTTGCTATTACGCGTACATTTTAACGTTATCTTTCAAGATGTAACTAAAAATTTTCGGATTTTTCCCTATATCCACGCTATAAGACACTGCTTCTCGCTAAATTTAATGTTTCTACGTCAACGGGAAGTGCCGTATAGGTTTTAGTTACTTTAAAAGTGTGAAAATATGCCTCAAAATGTAACATAAACAGCAGTATCTTTGGATAGCGTTGACTTAAATGTTGGATTTCACCACAGTTGCAAGTCTGCCAATCAGAGTATTGAATATCAGTTTCAATTGCCCCATAAGGGTTTCTTTTTCCTTTTGAGGTACAGATCTCTGAGAATAGAAGGATTCGAGGACTAAGGGTTTTGTTTGGAGACTGATGTCAATTCAACTAATTTGATATGTGATTTCAACACCGTTTTAGTCATAGTATACCTATATTCTTTGCTCTAGTGATTTTCAAGTTCGGAAGTTCGGTTATGAGCAGACTGCAAAATGCCAAATATTTTACTGAGCACGTCGATTGTTTATCCATAGACCTGTTATACAAAAATTTAACCCTTTTTAAATTTGTGAAGAGACTCCAGCGAAAAATCTGAGAAATGTTTGATTCAAGTGGCAGCACTTTTAAGGTGGATTCAGTGTATTCTCCAAGCAGGATACTTATGACCAAGTTGTTTTGAATCAGTTGAGTTGTTCATTCTGAAATAACGTATTTAAATAGATAATCAAAATACCTTTACAACGAAATAGAATACTGAAATTGAAAATTGGCTGCCCACATTTTCTCTAGAATCACTCCTTCCAAATTTAGAGGGGGTCAAATTATCTTGGAATACATGATATACAAACTATTCCATTGAAGGAACATTAGTGGTCAATTGCCATAATTGATGTAGAGATTTTCATGTGAGTAAAACTACTACTTGAAAAATTGTTCATAGTATTGATTAATATTTGATATTTCATTTAATCCACAGTAAATGCATACAAGAGGGACAGGGAATTATGTGTCCATATAAATTGAAAAAAGAAAGATTGATCAAATTTCAACCAAATTAATGCAAATAAAAATGACTAATCAAATAATTTTAATTATTCTCAGGTATTAAACCAACAAAATCTCATTCAATGGTGGCATAGACTTGAGAAGTTATTAATTATAGTTAATTAATCAAATAAAAAGTCCAAATGAAATGTAAATACTCTTACATCTCTAAAAATTCAAAATGTACAATCTAATCCATAGGAATTATTGAACAAGATTGCAAAAAGAAATCATAAAGACATATTCTCCATATTTTTAATTTTATATAAAAAAGACAATTGCCTTACTCTATAAAATGCTTGAATTATTTGTAAGACTCAAGAAATAAGGTACAAAATTATGAAGTACTGATATTTACACATAATCAACAAAGTAAAATACTATTCGCAGGAAATCATTATTCAATAATCTCAGACAGTTAAAACTAGATCTCTATAAATAAAATTACTACAAACATCTATTTTACGGCTAGATCCTGCAATACATAACGCCTTATAAGGTTCTTCTTGATGAATGGCTGAATAAGTAGTCACTCCAGATGTTGGAATTTCAGCAATAATATCACCATTAAAACACATTTGATAAAAATATGGCGACCTTCCTCCAGCAAAAATTTTATCTTGATATATTTCAGCAATATGTATTCCTTTATCTTCAATAGGAAAAATTGTTGAATGATTCAGTGAACGAAAGTGCCATAGGGATAACCGAGGTCCTCCTCCACAAATCTGAGTTTAAACAAAAATTATCATTCAGAAGCTATTTGGACATCATTAATAGATTCAAGAGGAATATAAGCTAGAGCTTCTAGAAAATGACGCATTCATTTTCATCTAATTTGTATATGATGCAATTAATACTCCCAACTAGACAAATTATAAGAACATGTATTAAGATCAACAATACTCAACAAATTGAAAACATCTACATTTTGAGTAAATTTGACTGTCTTTATGTTTTGAATAATAAATATTTTTCATGTCATTCATTAATCAAAATAATTTCAACAAATTGGTAACATTAGTAATTTTGTTAGCTTTAAGGTTTCTCAACTTGAGATTTAAAACAGCATAGTCAAATAAAACTGAGGATAATATTTTTTCAAGATAAATTTCATTGTATTTCTAGCAAATGTCAGTTTGGGTTAGGTTAGGTATGGAGGTTTTTTGGGTTCTTGAACCCAAACTGACATTGCTAGAAATACAATGAAATTATCCTGAAAAAAATGTTATCCTCAGTTTTATTTGACTATGTTGTTTTAAATCTCAATTTGAGAAATCTTAAAGCTAACAAAATTACTAATGTTGTCAATTTGTTGAAATTATTTTGATTAATGAATAATAGTTAGTATTTTTGAATTTCCTAAAAAATCTACATTTCCTAATCCATGTATTTTTCTACACAAAATAGATATATATTTAAAATTGACTACAGGCATTCATTCAGCCCAGGCACTGCAAGTCAGTGGTCTGTTGTGGCACACTTTCTGAAATTTCATTTACAAGTTTCATCCTAGTAAAGTCTAAAAGCTTTTTAGGTGATAGCTTGATAAACTCAGTCAGCTTCAGCTTATTAGATCCAAGTTCATCGAGCCTGATTCTATTCCTAGCTGGATTATTCTATTGATTTTATCTCCTCCTCACATAGTCTGCATGAAATGTTCCAAATGAATCTTGAATTATTTAGGTAATGTCTGAGGAGACGGGCCCCGTTAATATGGCAATAAGAACTCTCAGCTCTAGGCTGAAGAGTTCAAACCAAGCCTTAACAACTCTCATAGAGAAAAGCTAGCCAAGAGTATCTCAGACTTATGCTCCGGTACTTTCGGGTCCAACCATCGATTATTTTCCAAACTTGCGGTCTCCAGAGGAATTCCTAACCTAGGCTCCAGTTCATTCCAAGGCAGTTCCTCGGGCGGCCAATGAGTCTGCCATCACATTACCCTCCATGCCCCAGCGGCCTGGTACCCACATCAAACATAGCCTATTTATTTCTCCTAGTCTGGCGAGGGTTGAACAACATTCCTGCACAATAAATGACGTGCAGTTGTGGGACACCAATGCCTTTAGTTCAGTCAATTAGTTCTACACACATGTGTTTTTATCATCGGCCTGCAGAGGTAGTTGTTTGATATTGGCTAGGAATCCAGTTTCTTTTTCGTACACTCAAGAAGAAACTCATTCTTTCCCAAATTTTTTGTAGCGAGGTACTTTAGTAGATAGATAGAAATTATTAGTTCAATAAAATACCTCTTTAAAGGCAATGAACAAGTCTATCGTATAGTTAGGAATTTCTAAATTATTACATCATCATCTAGAAATTTCTGCACACTTTAGTAAGGCTTCTTCCATAGAAAGTCTTTCAGTGTTTTTTTATATGATTTTCACATCAAAAAATATGAAGACTTAGCAATGTAAGTACACTTCTAGAGATGAAGTGTTTGCTGCAATTCTCAAGATAGGTTAGAGATTTCCAAGACACTCTCCTGTAGAACTCAGTTCTCTCTACATTAGTAGAGTTGACCCAGAAAATGATTACATATCAAAGTCTCAACTCGATCAATGCGTAATACGCATTGAGGTCTTTGTATCAACAAAAACCAGGTTGGAGAGAATCTTACATGCATAGCAGCCTTCAACAATTGTCAAATAGCTGATGTGAGCTGTCCAGTCGAGTCTCAGGTCCAGTCTAACTCCAAGTAAGGAGACCTCTTCATCCTCTGTTATATCTGAATTATTATGAAACAATTGAAATACTTCCGCTGACTTAAAGATTTATAATCAGACTATTTGAGGCGAACAAATCCTTTAGATCATGCAAGGTGCCATTTGCTTTCTTTCAAGACGATGATTATCAGATGAAAGAAAAATAGATGTATCATTCACATGTTGCCCAATGAGATCCTTTAGTGTGGTAGAAACGTCATCAACATATCATATATATAAAAAGTGGCTCGAGTATCGAACTCAATGGCACACCACACAACGTTGAATTTGCATGCCGCCGGTTCTGAATATAACAAGATAATAATGAAACATAAAAATTTTTGTCACAATAAACTTTTCAGTCATTATTAGAATTACAATGCCCCAGACTGCAAAAGAAAAAAAAAATGAAATAACCCTATTGTTAGTTTACATGTATAGTAGCAGAGAAATCAATACGCCTTTCAAAAGGTAAATTAACTGATCGGGCACTGAACCACCTAGTCGGGAGGATCACTCAGTCTTTGGACCGCAAGGAGACTGTAGCTGCTGCCTTCATTGACATTAGGGGTGCATTTAATGCGGCCCCACTAGTTCACTATGTGGGGCTACGAGAGAGTACCAAATCAGATTAGTAACATGCTGAATGCCAGTTGATAAGCACTTCCTGAAAGGGAAGTAGTCAGTTTTGTGGCTGGCAGGGTGGTGCCCTCAGGGAGGAGTATTATCCCTCTGTTGTGGTCCTTGCTGGTTGATGACAAGCGTACGCTGATGATGATGTCTGCGTTAGACTTCATGAGGCTATGTCAGCTGTTCAGGGGTGGTGTGAAGGTGAGAAACATAAACCAACACAAAACCCTTATAGTACCATTTTCTTGAAAAAGGAGGATATTTGTTTCTCTCCGATCAATAGTGTAGTGTTTATTCCAGTTCGGAGGAAATAAACTATCTGGGTATTACCTTGGAAAGAAAGCTTGCGTGAAATTCGCATCTGAAAAACATAATAAACAAGGCTAGACATTCCTTATGGGCATCTCAAATGACCTGTGGAAAGAAATGGAGTCTTGCCCCAAAGCAACTTCAGTGGATATATGTGATGGTAGTGAGGCCCTGTATCACATACAGCTGCATTGCTTACTAGGAGTGCAGCCTTAAAAAGCAATAACAACTCAAGCTTTCTAAACTGCAGAGAACGGTCTGCATGATGATAACTGGAGCTTTTCGCTCTATACCTACTGCGGTCATGAAACTGGGCCTCGCCTCTCTTCATCTTTCCCGAAATGGGACAAATATATTCAGCTTCGTGCCCTGTGCTTTAGAGTCTGAAATCGAGGACAACAAGATGCTGATTATGAAGTCTGACATTAGACCCACAGCCTCTATGGAGACCACTACACATAGTGGTGGAGGGACGGCCATGAGGGCCTCTTTTAGACTGTGGGAAGGAGGTATGTGGAGGGACAGATATTCAACTTCTGGACACTCTACATCCCTCAAAAAAATTAGAGAACTCCGACCTGACCTTCTCACAAGAGGAGATCAAATGGGAGTCATCTACCACTTTGACGAACACTTCAAGGTCGTCATTTCACCAAAAGGAATTTGGACCACATCCCACAGGACCCCACCTGGTTCACAGACGGGTCCAAAACTGGGATGGGTGCAGTCATCGGTATCCACGGCCCGAGGGCAAACATTACGATTGCTCAAGGAGACCACGTCACCGTAACACACGCAGAAATATTTGCCATTCTCCGGTGTACAGGAAAACCTACACAGGAACTACAGAGACGCATACATCTACATATGCTCTCCAGAGAAAGATGTGCGTTGCTCCCTCGTAAGCATTTTCTGACAGAGTGGTGGCGGATTGGAATAGCCTGAGTGAGTCAACAATAAGCTCTCCTAATAAAAATATATTCAAGAACAGATTGGACCAAGAACTGAGCATAGTGTTGAACGGAGTGTCCTTCCTGTGACTGTGTTGTGCTTCGTGATTCTATTTTGTCCACTGCGGAGCTTCACCCTATCGTTTGTTTATTGGTTAAGTAGTTTACTTCAAATAGCTGAAATACAAAAGACTCATCGGCTTTGGCCGCTCTCTATTGTTTAAATAATAATAATAAAAAAAAACAGTGGCTAACCGAGTTAGAAATGTCCGCGGTGTACACCGAAAACAACATTGGCCCCAAAACACTTCCCTGAGGCACTCCATGGCTGACACTGCGAATACTCGAGGAACTAGCCAACCTTACATATTTTGTTCTCTCAGACAGATAATTGGAGAACCAATTAAGCACCGCAGGATGTACGGAACAATAATGCAGTTTTGCAATGGCGAGCCTGTGATTCATGATATTAAACGCCTTACTGTAATCCAACAATATCAGAAGAGCCACCTGAGAATCATATATGGCCCTAACAAGGTCATTAGTAACCTTTAACAAGGCCGTGCCAGTACTGTGACCTGCCCTAGACCCTGATTGAATTGGTGGTAACATATTTTTATTAAGGTGTTCAATCATTTGCAGATGAACTACTTTTTCAAGGACTTTTGAATATGACATAACAGAAGTTGATTATTATTCATTGACTAAAAACTAGAAAAGAAAGAAGGTCTACTAGAGACAAGAGCGTTCAATTATCATGTTCTCATACTGACGAACCTGTGCGTCCAAATATTATTTTGTTCATAATCTGACAACACTGTATAAAATTCATATGCATTCATCAAACAGCTGATCGACTCGTTTTCGGTGCTCCGAAATCGTCATCATACTAGACAGGATCAACCAATATATCAGCTAATGGTAATCCTGCTGTTTACGCTGCCCGTACTCGCTTCGTGTACACCGAGTCGACGAGGAATGTTTCCGAACGATTTGAAATTTAAGCCAGTGTTGCCACGATTTATCTCACGTCGGAGATTTGAGTACCTATCGTTGAAAATGAAATAGCAAAGGATAAGATGTATTATTGAAGTGAAACATATAGGTAAATACTACTAATCAGGGGCGTAACTTCTCGGGAGCGGAAGGGCCATATGTGACTCGTAATTTTTCGCAAGTGCTTGATTATCTTAATAAACAGATACATATTTTGAGTTCATTTGGACTGGGTAGTGCGGTATAGCAAAAGATGTTTTCAAAATCTTAAGAGTTTCCAAAGTATTTATAAGATATTAGAATCTGACCTCACATTTCAGTAATTCACTAAAGTTCAATATGACGGATGAAATTAAGGGAAAATATTTCCCTTTGTTTGGCATAAATTTTTTGACAATTGAGTGCAGGATCTGTATGCTCCAGATTTTTTTTGTAGGCTAGAACCTTTACTATTTAGCTCATATAACAGGGTAATAAATTGAGAATTGTACACTGTACAAAATTTTCTTTTCATTCATTTGGAGGGTGCGACTAACAACATCTCAGTTCTATTGATTCATCAGTATTCATACATCCAATAAGTTATTTCTGATGTGGTTTTCGAGTTATTCACGAATTTTGATAACTTCCTGATTTCATCCATACTCGATTTCTCGGTGTTTTCCACAATCCAATAAAATTAAAGCATTTATTAAATTATTTTGCGCATTGCTATTACATGATTTTCAATGTTCTATGGTTCTGAAAGCTACATCTCCTTTTCAACCGACTTCAACAATAATTCAAAAATGAGGTGGCTGACGTGAGTCAGTAGAGATACTGACTCCACGCCGAGGAACTGTGTGCAAATCCCAGGTTAGATATAGTTGTAGTATGAATGTTGGTGTGTTTTCCCAGAGTCAGGAACATAACCGATAGGTTGAGTCTATAACTTCGAAAACTTATAATCCTAAGAGGTGACAGTTATCATTGCATGGTCTAAGTGAGTGGTTCGCAGTCCACTACCACTGTAGGATCATAAAACAAACAGAAGGTTCATAGAACAAAAGACAAACAAAAGGGGAGGATCTCCATTTGTGGGAAGTTTTTTTTTGCATAACAAGTTGGGGTAAAATTGAGCAGCAACATTTCTGTCTGTATTGACATAAAAATAGTAGTAGGAATTCTTGTTAAAGCCCTTTGCATTGGCTGGGAAGATGCTTACCGCAGCTAGAGGTTAGGTTAGATTTTCACCTTTGTCTTCGTGAAGAAATCCTGGAAATCATGGAGTGCAAGATGACAATGAGAGAAAGAAGCTGCTAAGCAGAAAAATTTTTGGTACTCTGTTTGTATACACGACACTAACACACCATAAACAGACAAGCTATAGCTAGTGCAATAGCGACAGAGAAACGAGTTTTCACTCGTTCACTGAATCATACGCAAGATAGTATGGTTCCCCTGTAACATTTCCTGTGCTCACACTTTAGGGGCAATCGTAGGAGGCATGATGCAAGTTTAGATGCCTGATTAAGGAACGGTCATGGTCTGTTTTTTCTGCTGGTATTCTATATCTTCGCTTGTTTTTTACGATTGTGTTTTTTCTGACACACACCAAAATTATAGCTATAAGCATTTATTGTAAATACAATTATTCGATATATATATATATATATATATATATATATATATATATATATATATATATATATATATATATATATATATGTATATCAACTGGAATAGATTCATTCAGATTAAAGATGACAACCTTTGATCTGTCCTTGACTGTCTTTGACCTTGAATAGCTCAGGGCGATAGATAGTCCCTCTATTTTCAGTAGCTCACTCTGTATCTTCTACAGTTTTCAAGCAAAAATGAAAATTCGTTCACGGGGATGCAGACAAAGATAATACCTTTCTTTCGAGGTATCACTCGACCCATCTACCCTCTTCCAAATTTTCAAGGGTGGTCACCCCTACTCTAGGAGTTGAAATTCGAGATGAGGATGGTACTTGACGATGACTGCCATTGATCAGCATGGATCTGGATCCACGCGAGATCATTTTACTTTACTGAAACTTGAATAGTCTCAGGAAATAGTCTTCCTTATCTTTCAGTTGCTCACCCTGTATCTTTTACAGATTTCAATTGAAAATGGAAATTCGTCCAAGGCAATGTAGACAAAAATACCACCTTTCTTTTGAGTCATTATTGACCCATCTTCCAACCCCGCTATTCAAAATGTTCAAAAGGATTGCAACCCCAGAAATGCTTGGTAGGGGTTATATTTCTTTATTAATATTATCCTGTCTCGGATGACATTTTTCATTCATTCTTAGATGTTATGATGCTTTCATGGTAACAAAATCATTCACTGGTTCTCTATGTATTCTGTTGATTGTTACATACCACTTTTGTGGATTTATTATTTCTTCGATGGGTACTTCTATGGAGATGTTGCAGAGATACTGAGTATATAGGTATCCTTGTGAAACGACCTCTGAAGTGTCAATTTCTTCAGAAGTTGATCAGGTGATATCTATACTCATTGTTAACGCAGTTTGATTCTTCTATCACTAGAATAGATTCCTCTTTCTTCAAGGATCAACAACATCTTCAACTGAAGTTAACTTCGATAAAGAAGGCTGAAAAAAATAGCTTGCATTCCAAATTTGGGCTGAATATCGCAGGAGTATTGAAGAAAAACCAATTTTTTCGGAAATTTCATCACCCTGTAGCTCCGTAACGAAGCTTTTACGGACCTATATTTATATGAACTTTTTTCTTAAAATTGCATGTAGATTTACCCCTTAAGTTGTGACATACTATTATGTATAGTTTCGAAAATTATAACTCGATTATGGCTAAATTTAGATAGGACAAATCTTAACAAATGATGATTGAAAATGCCCCAAATCTGAACAAAATATGCATAAAAAATCGAAAAGAACACCACACCAATTGAAATAGATATGTGGTAGTCGATGTCAGGTACAACCAGAAGTGGTACCGCTTTGTATCCATTTACTCATATCCCAAAGGATAAAATTCATGGATAAAACCGTTCTCCAGATCCTTGTAATGAGCCCTTTAGCGCCGTCACCCCTTAACAAATGTAGATATAGGTGCTCTTAAATTTAAGTAGAGAGTAGGATTTCTTCGTACAACTGTTTTTAATTCTATGTAATTGCCTATATGCTCTTTGAAATGTATACCGAATCAATGTGAATATAATGTCTCTGGCCTTTATAATACTCTCACGAATTTGATTATTCTGTATGATTTCCTGAACGTCAACAATATTTGTTCTAGACATGACAAATCCTAAAAATAAAATAATTAACAAATTCCAAATCAGTTGAATAAATCACTTGTCTAAATAAGTAAAGCTCAAATCGCATATGAAGTTTATCCAACACAAGTATTGAACAAACTGAAGAGTGAGACGACAGAGATCAAACATTTATTCTCTTATACGAAGTGAAATTTAAATGAACTTCAGGTAGGGATCTGGCAACACTGGCTTGAAATTCAAATCGTTCAGAAACATTTTTCGTCCACTCGGTACACGGTGCACATGTGGGCAGCGTAAACAACAGGATTACCCAGCTAATAATTGAACAAATAAATATAGTTTCTTCTGAACTTACTAAATAATCTTCATTATAACCTACTGCTCCAATCCATTTTCCTAATTCTGGTCTATCAATGTCATTATTTAAATATGGCTGTATTGTATTTATTCTTTTGTAGTCCCTAAGATCCCAAATACAAACTAGACCATCTTCTCCTCCAGAAATTAGATCATTTCCTCTGTAAACATCAGCATATGGTATTACTTCAAAAATTCATGAAAATACATTAATCAATGAAATATTTATAGAATGGTTCTATATATATTTAAAATATTACTGAATTTAATACTTACAATACAGTTAAATCATGTATATAATCAGTGTGCTCTGACAGAACCTTGAGAACCTTTCGGGTTTCAATTTGATATACATAAATATTGTTATCTCCGCAACCAGCTAATAGTAAATCTTTATCCTTTATGAAATATAAACAGTTAACATCAGGTTTGTCAAGTCCATCTTTTATATTTGGAATATCTATACTCCAAACACAATTCACACTTTTACTTGTTTTTATAGATTTCCATAGATAAGCTCTGATTTCTCCTACAGTTCCAACAATAAGGAAAGTATCTGTCGATATCAGTGAGTTTATTTGGATGTTTGGGTCGATTACAAAGGAATATTTTGGAAACTGTTCCTCCTTTGAAAGTTTAACATCTAAATTTATAAGTCTTGATAAGCTAAAATAATTTCATATTTTAATTTTCATACATGAATTCGAGGGTTGTATACTTACTGAAATACAGAAATTTTTCCGTAAATATCCCCGGCTACAAAGTAGTTACCACAAGGTGAAAATGTTTGACACAGTATAGTATTATAAAATGCTTTTATGGAATTAGTAGTCATGGTGGCAATAATAATTTTAATTTGCTTTATGTACTTTGAAAGAAAACAATAACAACTTAACCTCAAAAGTTAACCAAACCGGTAAGATGAAATGATCACAGATGAGAAAATAAATTATTCTGTTTCTATGGGAACTGCGGGTGGAATGAATGCAGGACCGCACTCAGAAGCAAAATCAACTTTGTAAAAATATAAAAATATAGTCCACATATTGAAAAGCAGAAATTTTGCATTTTATTCACAAATATTCATACCCTTGAGATATCAGCCATTTGAAAGTTGATTTTCAGTTTCCCCAAGGTGCCTTTATCTGATCATCTTTTGAAAATGTTATTGTAAGCTTAAAAAATAGGCAGATCCCACATGTGAAGGCTACAGGCAGATCATACTCTATAGAGAATGAATATTGAATTGAAATTATTCGTGAGTAAACTGAGGTATCAAGGAATTTTTGATTTTAGTGAACAGCTTAGTATAATCAACAAATTCATATATGGATATGCATTGCCTTGCTTTTAAGCAGTTCATTTTTCATTATAATAAACTATTATGAAAAGAGAGGTATAGGAACTTTATGCATTCATCACCTAGAGCAGCGGTCTCCAAACTACGGCCCGCTGGCCAAATCCGGCCGACCAGTGCCATCAATCCGACCAGCGACAGCTTAATACTAGTATGATCAATCTGGCCCATGACAGCCAATGTTTTACTGTTGTTACTATTGCTGTGATAAGTTGAATGGAAGAAAATGAAAACACAGAATGATAATTACTCGGTTTTATTTACTTTCAAGGTAAAACTTTACGACAGAAACTATCACGCAGAAACTTAAGCTTAAGTATCTCAGCTTAAGCATATTCTAACAAATAATTAAAATATAAAATCAATCACACTAAAAAAAAACACTAATGAGATTAAGGTAATTGTGATTTTCCAGCGAAAATTGTAGTTGTAGTTGTGGATTAATTTTTCTTGTATCAATTATTAGAAGAGATTTAAGATGCTCTTCAGTTAATTTAGATCTGTAAAGGTTCTTTGTGTACTTCATCTTGGAAAACGTTTTCTCACACAAGTACGTAGTACCAAATACAGAAAACAACCCACGAGCGAAATTATGCAAGTAATCAAATTATACCAATGGCAGACTCTTGTAAAATTCCAATAAAGATGAATTTTGATATTTGTTCTTGAGCATGTAAGTGCACTGTAAATCAATAACTTCTGTTTGGACTTCCGGAGCCAGGGTCTCAATGTCAGAATCAAAAGGAATTTGAAAAAGCCTAATTTCATTCGAAATAGCATCAAAGTGTGAGAAACGAAAATCGAAATTTATCTTTAAAGCACTCGATGTTTCGACTGCAAAATCGACGGAAAATTCAGTCTCTGTAGTGTGGCTACATGTTTTGAAATGTGTGAATCATTTTTTACGTAATTGCGATTGAAATAGTATTATTTTCTGCCTGAACGTTTTGGTATTGGTGTATAAATCAGAGAGATGCTGATTTTCTCTTTGCAATCTCAAATTTAGTTCGCTCATATGATTGGTCAAATCAACATAGAATGCTAATTTCCACAGCCATTCACTGTTTCCTAAATCGGCACAAGGGCGATGCTTCTCATTCGAAAGAATTTCGATCTCTGCTCGAAGTTCAAAAAAACGCTTAAGGACTTTTCCGCAACTAAGCCAGCGTACGGCAGTATGATATGGCAAGTTATTTTCTCCAATCTCTTCAATAAACTCGCGGAACTGTCGGTGATTCAGTCCTGTGGATCTGATGAAGTTAACAAATGATATGACTGGTTTAAGAACTTCAGACAAATCCAAAAAATTTCCACACAAGGACTGTTGATGAATGATACAATGTTAGACTAATGGTTTCGAACCAACCCTCATTTTCTACAGCCTTTGACACAAGTGCAACCACTCCTTTATTTTTTCCACACATATTTTTGCCTCCATCGGTGGTGATACATTTTAAGTTTTTCCATCGAAGGTTCTTTTTATTAATGGCATTTTCAACTCCTTTAAAAATATCTGCCCCAGTTGTCGTGCCGTGAACACTATCAATATCAAGCAGTTCTTCATACACGTCATACCTTTTATCTACTCCACGAATAAAAATGAACACCTGAGCAGTATCTGACACATCCGTTGACTCATCCAAGGCCAGAGAAAACCACTCAAGATGTCCATTTTTGTCAGACAGTTGAGATGATATATTTTCTGCGATGTCTTGCATCCTCCGAGTCACGGTTTTTGCTGACAAACTGACACATTTCAATAAATTTACCTTTTCGGGGCATATTTCTTCCGGTACTGCAATCAAGCAGACTTTTATCATTTCTCCATCGGTGAATGGTTTTCCACGTTTTGCAATTTCAAGAGCCACACGAAAGCTGGCGCGTGTTGCAGACTCTTGCTCAGCATTTGCTATGGTAAACAAAGATGCTGCGACTTCATTCCGCGCTTCAAAGTTTCAAACTTTAATTAGTAATTTTGAAGTGGTTTCGATTCATAGTAACGTTTAATGTTATTTTCTTTCAGAACAGGTATGGTTTCATTACAAATTAGATATAGCGCCTTATTATTGCTTTCAATCAAAAAAATAAAATACTGAAAGTTCCATTTATCTTGGAACGTTCTGCATTCACTGTCTATTTTTTGCTTCTTTTCCATATTAATAAATCAAACAGAACAAGTCTTATCAAAATACTCTTACTTATGCACGGGTGTTACTTTATTTCACAATAGGCAGTTTCTCTTTCTTCGCCTTTCCCACGCAAACGGATTCACAATGGCGCCGCTTGCCTTTTTATACCTATGCAATTACTACCATCTAGCAGTTATCAAAAAAATAGTCAGAACCAGAACTTTCTCGAACCAATGCGGAAATTCTCAAACATGCCACCTGTTAGTTGTTAGTGGGTAGCCGAAATAGATAGTACCTGCATCACAGACCTGCATAGTATTACTACTCGCCACTAGATGTCCCTACTTGTTACAATATACTGAATACACAATCAATAGTAATTGAAATGCAAAACGCCAATGTTTGCTTAGGTGGGCAGAAAAATTAAAATGGTTTTAGCCCTTGGAACGTACCGAAAAAAATATTATGGCCAAAGGCTTCAAAGTTTGGAGACCCCCTGACCTAGAGGACAGTTATATTTTGCACCATTAGCCATTTCTTGATTTTTAGTGAAAAGCATCTGAAATTTAATATAAGCTTGAGATTAGAATCTACTCAGATTATTTGAAATTTATTAAGTAACCAATTTTTCAGAATTAACAAATCTTTGGTTGCTACCTTCGTAATCTTTACTGAAATTATTTTGCTTAGAAAAGTTAAACGCCAAATTCTCTTATGAAATTAAATGTTCTTAAAGTGGATGAGTTGAAATTCTTCTCGTTTATGAGGTTCCTTTGCATTTTTGATATTTTTATAACATCAAATAATTCTGATTAGTATTCTAGCAACCGAGAGTACCATCATCAAGGTTTATTATAGTGAAGGTGAGACTGATTTAGACATCGCAAATGGGTCAACAATTTCAATTTTTATAAAACGCCATATAAATATGAATAACACTCAATAAAAAAGTCTGATTCAACAGTTTTCAAAAATTTAATTCGTTAGTGATCCAAGTATATATCGAATATTGAGATATAATCAAGTGAACTTGCAAAACCTAATTGATAGAGCAGTTGAAATAATGCTAATAAACTAATATTTAAAGATCACATATTAATTCTTCTGAATGTGAGATTGATTCTTTCTCCAGGTGCAGTTTTTCTTTTCGGCAGGGAATGGTACCAGAATTTGTTGGTAGGTGGATTCATGAGTAATAAGCTGCCATGCTCCAAGTTCATTTTCAAAGGATGAATGGTTTCCTTTTCGGGATCTTTTTCCTACTGTTTCCGTGTCTAAAACGAAGGGCCTCTCTTGACCTAACGATAATGAGGCAATGGGAGTGTTTGGATCTAATTCTGCTTCGTCATCTTTGTGTTCACCCATATGATCAGTTCCATCTCTATATCTAAAATGTTAAAATATACAACGTATATCAAGATATAGATTTCATCTTTATTATTGATAGAAAAACAATGTACCGCACACAGAGTCGTATTAGATTTGAGTAGGATAACCAGATAAAACTTGTTCTTTCTCTTTTTTTATTTTCAATGGTATGATCTACACGTATGCACAATTGCACATGTCCCAAATAAAGATACAACATGGTTTTATTACCTAGTATGGTAACATGAAGACGCCTAACCGTGATCTTCAGAGGGGGGGCCGTCTTAGAGTGTTCACTATGCTTTCTAACCATAGATCGCTTTAGGCCCTTCGACCAAGCGTATTCACCCCGCTTTTTAACCACATATCGCCTAGTAGGCGGTAGATCAAGCTAGACATAGAAGTACTTTAGTCCTACCTGAACCGAGGGTTTAAATATCTGTACATTTCTGAGGCTCTGTCATCCTGACATTGGAACCCCCCGGAGAAGACCAACAACAATAGACGAAGGATCACAAACTGGACGAAATTCTAAGAAACAATGGAAACGAGGACCATCCACATAGAAACATCACAGCAAATAGAGGAAGCCATAGCAGATCTGGAGACCCGGATACACAGAGCTATTGAGGGATCATCAAGAGAAGCAAAGGAAAAACAGAGTGCTCATCTACCAGCCAACATCAAAGCACTTCTAGAAGAAAAAAACGAACTAAGAAGAAATGCCGAAAGGCACTATGGAGAATATTCAATGAGCAGCAGCACTGACAGGAAAGAAGAAAAAGCAGCACTGGCGACGACACCACATATCGAACACAAGAGGCAAACAGCAGTAACGGATGAGGAAAAGGTGGAAATATTTGCATCAGCACTAGAGGAACAATTTCAAACGAAAGCCAGCAACGGAGACGCGGAATTCAACCAAAAACGTCGAAAGGATAGGAAGAAGAATCCAAGAACATACAGCAGAAGACTATCGCATTGAAGAGGTTATAACAGCAGAAGTACAGGGACACATCAACCAACTGAAAACAAGGAAGGCACCAGGACTAGACGGAATCCCCAACCAGGCATTGAAGAACTCACCAGACGAACGAATTCATGACATAACAGAAATAGCACGAGCCATAATGAAAACAGGGCACTATTCAGACATATGGAATACATCGGAGACCATTTTGATATCGAAGCCAGGAAAACCAAGGACAGAAGCCAGCAGCTACCGACCGATAAGCTTACTACCAGCAATGAGCAAGATCACCGAGAGGATCATCTACACCCGACTAAAAGAGTTCGCCGAAGAAAAAGGAATACTTCCGGGGCACCAATTTGGATTTAGAGGACGACATTCGACAATACACCAACTAGCTAGAATTACGGAGGATATCAAGGACAAACAGAACATATCAACACCGACAGGAGCAGCATTTTCGGACATTGAGAAAGCATTCGACAAAGTTTGGCACGAAGGACTAATCTACAAGATGAAGACCACAGGATACCCAGCGAAGCTTACCAACATCACGATGTCGTATCTACAAAACAGAGGATTTATTACCAGGATACAGGACCAGAAGTCAATAGCGAAGAGGATAGGAGCCGGTGTACCCCAAGGATCAGTACTAGGACCACTACTATTTAACATATACATCGCAGATATACCGAAGATGAAGCACTCGAAGATGGCGCAGTTCGCAGACGCCACGGCAATATAGGCATCGCACAGAAAGAAAGCAGCAGTGAGGAAATGGCTACAGGAAGATATCGGCCAACTTAACAATTATTTTAGAAAATGGAGGATTAAGGTCAACCCGAAGAAGACAGTAGCAATGTACATCGTTCACAAGAAAAGAAGACATCCGGAAACATCAAAGGAAATTACCATAGAAGGACAACAAATCGAATGGAAGAAGGAAGCAAAATATCTCGGCGTAATTCTGGACGACCAACTGAACTACAAGAGGCACATCGAAGAAACTACAAGGAAAACAAGAGCAATACACGGAAAACTATACCCCCTATTGAACGGAAGAAGCAAACTCACATTGGAGAACAAAATCAAGGTAATCAAGGCTATAATCATCCCAGGAATAACATAGGTAGGACAAATTTGGCATTTAGAGGTCATATTCGAGAAGAGGAAACTACAAGCAGCACTCAACAATATCGTCAGGACAACAACAAACGTCCCATGGTACATAAGCAACGACCAACTCGGAAGAAAATGGAAATCGACACACTAGAAGAAATCATCAAACGACTAACGACGAAGACAACTGACCAGATGGAAGACCACGAAAACAAGAAGATCAACCAAATAATGGAACTACAACCGAGGACAACAGGAAAAGGACATCCCTAGTACAATGGAAGAGGAAACAACAGGTCAGCATAGATACACCACAACATAAAAGAAGGAGGATAACCAACCAGTAGGACACCAGGACATACCAAGGAGATGTAAAATGAGCGAGATGAAGAGGAAAAAGGATAGACATTCGACCCTCACAAAAATTCAAGGATCACAGAGAGGCTTTGTCTCCTTTTGTCGTCGACCTCTTCGAGTTCACTTCGTCTCCGGAGATCGTCTGCAGCACGCGTTGAGACGAGTTGACTTTATAGAGATAAGCTAGGCCATCGGCCATATTGCCAAACCACCGTTGTATACCAGCGAATCACATGTTTTATTTAATCCTACATTTACGTTTACAACGAATGTTTGTGTAAACCTTAGCAGTTTTCTTAGTGGTAGCAATAGCAGATATCTACGAAGAAAAGACTGTAGAACAATATGATGGATTCTGATTACTTTGGCTGCATTGTTTATTCGTTCTTGAAGCTGCTCGAAAATTGTTATTTTCACACTGTACAAGAGTTGTTTCATGTATTTCCATACATAGAAGCCTAAAGGGTTGAGATCCAGTGACCGTGGTAGCCAAGCAGTTGGACCTCCTTCCAATCCATTCATTTGGAAAATATTCATTCATTCTTTCAGCAACTATTCTTCCTTTATGTGCTCCGTCATGATGATATATATTCTAAATAAAATTTAGCGAACACCATCAATAAAATTGAACAACGTGTTCAGTAGAAAATTTCCATAAGTAATGGCATTCAGTATATTATTGTGAATGGACAAGAACCTATTGAAATAAAAACCACGCTAAATGTTGATACTGAACCTCCTATGGGAACGTCTTTGCCTGAGAAGCATGATTCACCAGACCATAAAATGTTTGAAATGAAATCTGGATCTTGATCATGTTGCTGCAGAATGCAGCGGAAAAATGTGAGTCGATGCTGCTCGTCCCTGCATGTAATACCTGCACTTCTTGCCGCTAAGGGTGCAGTTCCTTTCTTTTCAAAACTTCTTCTAAATATGGAACTGAACTGTACGAACAGGAGGAAGTCTTTGAGGAAATCTTCGATGATATTCTCTAGCAGTTTCTCGTGCATTACTAAAGGAATACATTTTCAGTTCGAGGTACTTAACCTTTCAAAACGATCGAAAAAGACATTTTTCTATCAAAAGTAACTCAACATTCTTGATAATCATTTTATAATGATTGCGAATATTAGCTTCTGTACAGCAAGATATGTTTTTCATTCGATCTTTGATAACATCACAGAATCGCTCTCGTATGTTGAAAATTGTGATTTGAAGACCCGTGAAGATCAAATTTTGAAGCTGAATATCTTCTAATTTAGAGGAGTTGCTTCAGGAATCATCTACCAACGTTTGCCCTAAAGCTTCGGACACACATAACCAACGCTAACGCAAAAACAGCGTTTTTTGTTTCCTATTAGGAAAGAGAATAATTTAAAACGATCTTCCGAAACTGATCAAAAGAATGATGTGAATAGTTCAATTCAATGGTAATGAAATGAGTATTTAATTTTCCCGTCAACCACCTCACTTCAATTTCATAGGTGCTGAGAAAAAGTTGTTTTAAAGTGAATTAAGAATGATCAGAAACATGAGAATCTTGGTGATTTGACTGTAACGAAAAAACAATAATCTTACCTGTTGATTAAAACAAAATTGTAGTCATGTCCAGTAACTCTTAACAGCAATTTCCTAATTGCAATCAGAGGCGGTAACCATTCTTTAGCGGGTAGGCAGACTCCAGAAAATTTATAATTTAAGCCGGCATCCCCATAAGCACATTGTTGTCGAGGAATTTTGTGCCATTTTCCGAACACCCTCACCTGTCAAAACCAGAAATACATAAGCGGTTTTCGAGGTTAATTAAGAGTATAATGGCCCCAAGAATAATGGAAAACGGCTGCATCTGATAACTCGTGATACGATTTCGTGTTATGTCGGATCTTCATCAAGCGCGATTATGGGAAACTGTACATCCATCTATATTATGTGTGGTGGTTTTCCATAGGAGGTCTACATTGAGAGCTTAGGAATATTGAAAATGAGAATGTTATGTATGAATGATATGATTTGGGCCATTCCCTACTAACAAGAACATCATCGTCCAAGCATTTTTAAAATTTTGATATGTTGATGCATAGTTTTGTTTATTAAAACATATAATATATAACCTGTTATTTAAGAAACCAAGCTTATTTAATATTTACAATTACAATCCTTTCATAAATTCGGTCTAAAAGCCACTAAAACAGTCCTCTGTTATGTCTCTATTCCGAATCGAGTATGATTCGGTTCGGTTTTATTAGTTGTATTTAAAATGTAAAATCTTATAACTCTATAAACATAAAGAATATTGAATGCATGTGAACAAACAGTTATAATTTAAGAGTCTTTTTAGTACTAAAACTAGTGTTTGAATCTCGTACATTTTTGAACAGTCCTCTGTCACAATTTGAATATCGCAACGCAAACATATTAAGCACTATTGTGGCTTATATTCGCGTGAAACAGAACGTTAACAGTGTGAACCGCAGTGACAACTCCGCGTCTCTGTGTTTTATGTGCTAGATTTATATTTATTTAACGAAATAATTGCTCAGTGTAATAATTTATAGCTGTTTCTGCGTTATTGAGTAATATTTAAACTGATATGTGGTACGACAATTTTACGTAAAAATAACAGTCCTCTGGAACTTTAGAACCTAACCTACTGCTTGTCAATAGCGTCTTCCTTTCTTAGATTAGCCTTTCAGGCTAATTCAGGTCTTTTCTTTTCTATTATTATGAGTTTTGGAATATGAACTAATACGTACCAAACTACCTATGTTTGTAAACCCTTAGTTACCAAGGAGTGGACTGGAATATTGAAAGTATGTTTTACTGTTTCAGTACTGCCCCTAAAGAAGAAACCTAAAACCAAAAAAGAAATGAAAGATCAGAAACGAAGTGCAGAAAGATTAAGATATCAGCGGCTATGAATTGACCCTGTAAAAAGAGAGCCTTGAAGGGAAAAGAACGACGAAACTACCAAAGAAAGAGGGAGAACAGTACAAGAAAATAAGTTAAAATATGGGCCGAGGTGAACACAAAGCTGTGACTGAAGAATGGAGAGAGCACTGCTACCTATCACGCAAAAAAAAGCTTTGAAAGAAATAACAATTAATCTTGTACGACAAAATACGCCCGAATCCGAGGGTTCACCTTCTTCTCAAAGTTCTGTCTCTCCATAAATACTATCTATGATCACTCTACGTAGTGATGCAAGTAAAGGGAAAGCGTAATGATAGAAACAGGACAAAATTATAAAGGAGAAAGACAAAAAGATCGAGTATTACAGATAAAACTCTGAAAAGTATAGGAAGAGATTAGATCGTTTGGAAAAAGTTAAGACAATGGAAAATGTAGACACCTATTACGAAACTTGCAAAATGTGTGATGACGAGCTATGTTTGTCACGAAGCTGCCAGAGCTGTATTGAAAAGAATCCTGACTACAAGAAGTTTGATAATAGCAGGCCTATTGATTTTGAAAACTGGATATCCAAGAAACAAACTTACAACGATCCTAAGACCAAGAATGCTCGAACAGTTACCAAATACCTAGAGAAAATGTTCACGGTTCGCCCTCGAGAACTAATAGAAGAGCTGCACGAACATTTGGAAGCCTATACTATGCTATCAAGCAATACAAACAAAACCTTAATGACGAAGACGCTATCATACATATGGATATTTCAGAAAATTAATATTCCTAATACAGTTCAAGAAATACAAGCATTTCATTTTGGAGGGTCGAGACTTCAGCTAAGTCTTCATACTGTGGTAGTGTAGGAGAGAGTCGGGTAGCCCTGGCCAAAGCTAGTTCCAGAAAATCCCGTAGACGTACATTAACAGGCGCCACGTCGAAATAGCCATACGTGCAAGTCTATGAGCTGTGTCAGTTCTGTGAACAACGCGTGACAGTCGATCATATACTAGTATGGTTCTTTTGTCTGTGCCGCACTTTTCTCAAACTCAGTTTTCTCTATACAATGTAAGTATCTTACCATGGCATTTCACTTATTCAGGAAGGTTGTCATTATAGTTCAAAAATATGTTAAATTCGTCTGCTTATCTTTATGTTAAATTCGCTTTTTACTGCAATAGAAAAGAAATAGGTGAAAATCTGATGTTTTCTTCACAGAAAATGCTAAAATTCAAAGAGAAAAACAACTAGAGGAAGTTGGGATGAAAATACTATGAAAAGAGCGATCCCGAGAGTTCAGGAGAGAAATCTATCTATTAGAAGAGCACACTCCAGGTAATCCAAGTAGACACCCAGAAAGCGAACACTCCCAAACTCAACTGCCCTCATACTGAATGTTACTCTCTCCGTCTTCGTCTCATTCATCGCTAATTTGTTTCCAGAAAACCACTCAAAAGCCCTCGACTGCGTCCGCTCAAGCAACTCATCCGCCTTTCCAGGGTCATCGCACGAGATAGAAACAGTGGAATCATCAGCAAATGATATGCTCAGACAGTCAGTCATATATTCGGGAAAATCATTTACAAAAACAGTAAAGGTCCAATTATGGAGCCTTGTGGCACTCCTACACTGATAAGTTCCTTTTTTGACCAACTGCCATTTGCATAGACACACTGGTAACTGGCTATGCTCCCGCCATCAAAACGATACCGCTAAAGTTTCGACACGAGAGCTGAATGAGAAACGCAAAGGCCTTCCTGAGGTCCAAAAACAGCGACAGGGAATAAAGACCTAATTCAAAGCATACTTTTATCATACCTAGGAGATGTCAAGAGTGGTATAGCACACATACTTGTGCCAGCGGTTTGTGATTCTCTCACTCTGGACTCTCGCACATTGAATACCTCGAGGCGCGTGGACGGCTTAAGCAGTTGCTGTGTCCTGAGTAAGGCACGTCTCTTACCCCAGAGTGTTCATACACCAGGAAGACTTATCGTGAGGTAGAGTAGTTACCCCGGCCTTAGGTTTTGAAGCTTCGAAAGTCAGAGTCCAGAAGTAGGTACTTGCTACTATAAAATACAAGAATGGGCAACCTTGGAAGATAAGCGCGTATAAGTGACCCTGTTACTGAAACCATGCTTTGGCTTCAACTTTATTTTTTTCATCAAAGAGCACTGTTTAATCAACCCACATAATTCTTCTCTTTCATCCATTCTTCCAACAATAACAAAAGTTGGTTCACTTTCAATGCTATATATCGCAAACCAACGGTCGGACAGCTGAATACTTTTTACTCGTGTCTAGTTTAGGTTAGGTTAGATATCATTACGGGATAAGGTGTAAAATGATGACATAAGAAACAGAACCAAAATAACAGATATCATTGAATGGGTGGCGAGCCTTAAGTGGCAGTGGGTTGGACATGTCACTAGACAGGGTGCAGATAAATGGACAAATAAAACAACATTCTGGAGACCAAGAACAACGAAGAGAAGTGTAGGAGGACCCCAAAAAAGTGGCTAGACGATGTGAAAGTCATAGCAGAAAAGCAATGGATGAAAACTGCTACAGACAGAAATGCATGGAAGAAATTAGAAGAAGCCTATATCCAACATTGGATGTTTCAGCCTACTAATTTTAATCTAACCCACCTGGTACGAGAGCGATTCTGTAGAGTTACCATAGATGGAATGAAATATATATTTTGTTGTACAGAAGGTAACATTCGTAAGCATATTAAAATGATTATCAAGAATGTCGAATGGATTTTGCACCACCATAATTCACCGTCTCGAAAGGCTATCATTGTGAATGAATTTCTGTCCAAAAACTCAAGAAATACCATCACCTGATACGGCTTCGACCGACTTTTCTGCCTCCAGATCTCAAATTACCACTTCGAGGTACCCGTTTTGAATCATTCAATTAGCGGCGAGAACTGAAGTCGATTCCGAAAAAGCGTTCGAAAAATGTTTTGATGATTGGTTGATTCGTTGGCGTAGACATATTCCCGGTACTTTTTCGTCAGAATGTGAAATTTAAATTTAAACAAAAATAATTCAAAGATTCAATGAAAAGAATAAGCAATCATCATTACTTTCTCAACATCAGATACGGATTTCAGTTTTCCGAATTTAAACGAGACCAGTTTCGAATTATACCCTATCGATTCGAAACCATCAAATTGGTCTACCTGTAAAGTTTACAGTTTTATTTCATCCAAATTATTTTCATTATTCAATGAGCTTCATAAAACATTTCATTAAATATTGAAGAAATTAAAGGCAAGAGTTTTCAAAACGCAAAACTTTCCGCTTCTAATTCAATAGGAAATAATTTCCGGGGATCTGTAACTGTCTTGAAGAATCCAATAAAACGTACCTACTATGAGTTCCAATAACATAAAAACCCATTTCGAAAGACAGTAGTGTTGAATGAAAAACGTTTCTTTGAAGTTTATTGCTGGCCTGTTTGGTTTTCTACTTTCAGTGCAGGCCGTGTAGAATATAAAATATTACGATCAACGTTTTCACTATCTGTAAAAAACAAACTTATTACGAAATTCGAAACTAGGAAAAGCATTCATGGAAACATTAATGACCGCATTAAAGATCTCAAACATTTCAGACGTTCATTTGAGCGATCCTCTAGAACAGGGGTTCCCAAACTTCGAAGCCTTAGGGCCATAATATTTTTCGGTACGCTCCAAGGGCCATGATAAATGAAACTTTCTCAGCATTTTGTGATCGAGTGCAATAATAAGGCGCTATGTCTAATTTGTAATGAAACCATAGCTGACAAAAATAGACATCTTGAGTGGTTTTCTCTGGCCTTGGATGAGTTAACGAATGTGTCAGATACTGCTGAGGTGTTGATTTTTATTCGTGGAGTAGATAAAAGCTATGACGTGTATGAAGAACTGCTTGATATTGATAGTATTCACGGCACGACAACTAGGGCAGATATTTTTAAGGGTTGCGGAAAAGGTTTGGATTTGTCTGAAGTTCTAAAACCATTGATTGTGTATTCAGTATATTGTGACAAATAGGGACATCTAGTGGCGAGTAGTAATACTATGTAGGTCTGTGATGCAGGTACTATCTATTTCGGCTACCCACTAACTACTAACAGGTGGCAAGTTTGAGAATTTCCGCATTGGTTCGAGAAAGTTCTGGTTCTGACTAGTTTTTTCGATCACTTCTAGATGGCAGTAATTGCAGAGGTATAAAAAGCTAGCGGCCCCATTGCGAGTCAGTTTGCGAGGAAAAAGCGAAGGAAGCGAAACTGCCTATAGGAAAGAGTATTTTGATTAGACCTGTTTTATGTTTGATTTATTAGTATGGAAAGAAGAGAAAAAAATAGACAGTGAATGCAGAACGTTCCAAGATAAATCGAACTTTCAGTATTTTTTGATTGAGTGCAAAAATAACGCGCTATGTCTACTTTGTAATGAAACCATACCTGTTCGCAAAGAATATAACATTAAACGTCACTAAGAATCGAAACCTCTTCAAAATTACTCTAAATATACAAGAAGTTGACGGACGAAAAGTCGTTGTGCGGACAATGTTTGGATTTGTCTGAAGTTCTAAAGCCAGTCATTTCAGTTGTTAACTTCATCAGATCCACAGGACTGAATCACCGACAATTCCGCCAGCTTATTGAAGAGATTGGAGATAATCACTTGCCGTATCATACTACCGTACGCTGGTTTAGTTGCGGAAAAGTCCTTAAGCGTTTTTTGAATTTCCAGCAGAGATCGAAATTTTTTGAATGAGAAGCATCGCCCTTGTGCTGATTTAGGAAACAGTAAATGGCTGTGGAAATTAGTATTCTATGTTGATATGACAAATCATATGAGTGAACTAAATTTGAGATTGCAAGAAAAAAATCAGCATCTCCTGATTTATACACCAATATCAAAACGTTCAGGCAGCAAATAACTGTTTCAATCGCAATTACGTAAAAAATGTTTCACACATTTCAAAACATGGAAAATATTTAGCCACATTACAGAGACTGAATTTCCTGTCGATGTTGCAGTCGAAACTTTGAGTGTTTTAAAGATAAATTTCGATTTTCGTTTCTTAGACTTTGATGTGCGAACGAAATTAGGCTTTTTCAAAATCTTTTTGATTCTGACATTGAGACCCTGGCTCCGGAAGTCCAAATGGAAGTTATTGATTTACAGTGCAATGATATGTTTAAGAACCAATATCAAAATTCATCTTTATTGTAATTTTACAAGAGTATTGATGGCACTGGTTGGCCAGCGGGCTGTAGTTTGGAGACCCTGCTCTAGAACATCGTTTCTCAATCGGGGCGTGGCGACCTTTGAGGAGGTGGCGTTTGTTATTGAAGAGAGTCCCAGTCTTACGGTCTGTCGCAGTAAGGTTTCGAAACGAACCATACGAAATATTTGTTTATTAAAGGAATGAATGAATAAAATGATGTATAGAAACTGTTATAATCCGATGGTTCAATAACTTGGTTGTGAGTCTCTGTTCGCAATTCGGCAGCAGCCACAATATTGTCGTCAAACTGATCTTGTCTTTCGTTCTGAAAACCCTGGAGAAGGTGTTAGATAGATTTATCAGGACCGAGGTATTATCGCTGAAGTCTATGAATGAACATCAATACGCCTTTCACAAAGTTAAATCAACTGATCTGGCACTTAACCACCTAGTCGAGAGGTCACTGGATCACAAAGAGACTGCAGCTGCAGCCTTCATGGACATAAAGGGGCATTTAATGCAACCCCCACGAGTTCCTACTAAGAGCCAGAGAAGTACTAAATGTTATTCCGGAATGGATTAGCAGCATGCTAAATGCCAGAGTGATCATCACTTACCTGAAAGGGAAGTAGTCAGTTTTGTGGCTGGCAAGGGCTGCCTTCAAGGAGGAGTATTATCCCTTTTGTGGTTCCTGCTGTTTGATGACCTTCTGGCAATAATCAGCGCAGTGGATGCTTATGTACAAGTGTACGATAACGATATAGTCTTTCTGGCTATCAGAGATGACGACAACGTCTCCGCCATACTTCAGGAGGCTATTTCAGATACCCTGGGGTAGTAGGAGGATGAGAAACTTAGTATTAACCCCCACAATATTCATATGGTACCTTTCACCAGGAAAAGGAGGATATTTGTTTCTCCACTGATTATGAGAGGAGAAGCAAAATATCTGGGGTTAACTAGCATAGTAAGTTCACGTGGAATTTGCATCTAGAAAACATAATGCATAAGGCTAGACATTCCTCATGGGCATGTCAAATGATCTATGAAAAGAAATGGAATTTTTCCGCAAAACAACTTCAGTGGCTTTATGTGATGGTGGAGGCCACGTATCACATATGACTGCATTGTTTGGTGGGAGTCCAGTCTTAAAAGCAATCCCTGTTCAAACATACTAAATTGCAGAAGACGGCTTGCATGACGGTAATTGGAGCTTTCCGCTCTAAACCTACTACGGCCATGGAACTGAATCTGGGCCTTGTCACTCTTCACCTTGTGAATAAAGGAACAACTAGAATGGCAACGTACAAATTCCATGACCTCTCTCGAAATCGAACAAGTATGTTCAGCTTCAGGCTGGGCGCTTTACAGACTGAAATCAAGAACAATGCTGAGTATGACATAGCTATACCCAAAATCAACATGGAGCTGCCTTTCCAGATCACTATTCCTAGCAGACAGGAATATACTAGCTCCTAAGACTATCTACTTGAGGGCGCTTAGTTCACAAATGACTCCAGAGAGGCCGAAGTTGTTGGTGCTGTTGTATATGATAGAGGTGCAGCCAACAGTCGAGATGTCTTGGCAGGCTTGCGACTATTTTTCAAGTAGAAATATTGGCCATTGATTACTGTTCTAAGCACTTGCTAGTGGGGGGATTAACAAATAGAACAATAAAAATCATCACCGATAGCCTGCACTGAAGGCATTGGTATCCGACATCTGCACGTCACTTATTATGCAGGAATGTCGATGCACTATCGCCAAACTGGAAGAAGAGAATAGGCTCCACCTAATGTGAGTAGGGAGACTTATTGGCCCCTCAAAGAACTGGCACTGGTCCGGAGCCTAGGAATGGAGACTGCAAGGATAAAAAAAAACCAGTGATTGGACCTGAAAATACGAGATAACTGGCTGAGCGTCACTGCTTGCCTTCAGTAGACCTTTCTTTGCGAGAGCCAGGGCTTGGATTAAACTCTCCAGGCTAGACCGGAGAGTACTTACTACCATATTGACGGGGCTGTGTGGTCTCAGAAATTACCTTAATAGAATTAGATTGATTGAGGAGCCTTCATGTAGACTATGTGAAGTGAAGAGAGACTCGGAACACGTCATGTGCGAGTGCCTAGCTGTGAACAGAGCTTGGATCTAATAAACCGAAGCTGACTGAGCTTATTAAGCTCTCACAACAGAGCTCATATCCTTTACAAGAAAAAAAGGGGCTTGCAGGTGAAATTTGAGACACAGCGTGTCATAATAGATCACAGGGTCGTAGTAGTAAGGCTGTTGAGCAGCCCCACTCAGATCTATCTATCTATCTATGATCAAACGGATTGGGACCCATTTTCTCGATATCACTAATGTCATTTGAAGAATCTTGCAGTAATTGTATATTCATTATGAATGAATGAGTTTTCAAGCAGTCCAACAGGCAGTTAATAACTAAAATTTCCCAATTGGAATTTTGGTTAATATAATAAGAATATACAGTAAATACATCAAAATTTTGTTGTTCAAGGCGTATAATCCAAACACTAAATTTCTAGATAAACTCGTGAACTCGTTTTAAAGTTATTCCAATGTGAAAATATGTCATTCAAGTAAGGCAATAGTATATAAAGATTCTCAATTTTGTAAAAATTCTAAAACTGAACTATTTGTATCTGAAACAAAATTCAAAAGCATCGCAAGAACATTTTCAAGTGACAACCATCTCACTCCAATATGAAAAAGCTGTGAATGGTTCTTGGCACTCATTTCTTCGCAGAGTCTGAAAAACAATCTGGTTTGCAATGGTCAGTTTCAAATGACATCAGCAATTTCAACAGCTTGTAATAAAACACAAGTGAATTGTACGGCATGTTTTTGCGGCAAACCCAGGTCTGAGAAGAAAGTAGTGCGTCCATTGCAGATGCGGCATAATATCTTAAATTTTATTATCACGCCACTGTTCTTCCCCGTTATCGCTTTTGAGCCATCATTACTCACCACAATGCATGTTTTACAGTCCAAGTGGTCGACTTGTGTTGCTTGAATAAATGCGTTAAGAAGTCCTTCGTTTGATGCTCGACCACAAATTGATTTTCAAAAATACATATCTTCTTGAATAGACTCCTCGCATTCATATCGAACGAAACATAAAAGTAGCGTCAAGTTTGATATCTTGGTTTGTATTGTATCATTCGAAAGGGATATAGTTTTCAATTTTTTAACTTCTTACGGATTATCGTAATATTGCCACTGCCACCTACTCATCTCAATTCGTTAGAGCGCTAGTAAACATGTGAATGTTACTGCAGTCCATTGCTCCTATTGATGACATCTGACCGTGCTGTACCATGCTCATGCTGTGTAGCCCCAGTTGACGGTGATTACTGTTGTATATTTTATATTGAGTAGTGTATGTTGTTTGCCGTCTAATATCTTTGTCATTATGCGCATGATGGAAATTGAACATGTCTTAGATCCTCCTAATCATTATTGTACAAGCCACCATTATTAATTAAAAAGTCAGTTCAATAAGTCGTAGTCATTCCATATATTATCCCAATTGTCTGACCGCTCCAAAAGTCAGAAATATAAAATAGAATATATTTATAACAATTACAAAGGGTGGATCGGAAAACTAGCTCCTTCAAGGAGGGATATTTAACATTCTACGGAAGGTTGAATATTGTTCCTTGAATAAAAATTCTTCAAGGTGTCTACACATTTCAATAATCTCGCAAATAGTAATTTTAGAGATATTAATTAGAAAATAATTATAAACGAAATCAAAGTTCCTCAGCGACAAACAATATATAGCAGAGTACTATAAATTCATGACATCTGACCGTGCAGTACCATGCTCATGCTGTGTGGCCCCGGTTGATTGGTAGAATTGGTAGACATAGCCTCTGTTTAGTTTTCGTTGAAGCACCCTGCATATGCCTATGCACGTGCAGACATCTAAGCCTCCTTTGCCAACTTCAGGTACTTTCGTTAAATTCCTTTTTTTGCCATAACTTGAAAACTTGAAATCTCAGGTACAAGGTATGTATGTGGAACTTCATTCAGTCTTTTACGGCGAATATAATGAGTTGAAAAAAAAATAGGTTACAATTCGAAAAAACGTAATTTTCGATGTTTCTTCGTTTCGAAATGCGAGGTGGAAAAAAGACTCTGTATACTGACAGAAATTCAGTTGGATATGAGTAATGTCCCGCATGGGTTTTTGTTTACAAAGCACCTTTCATTATTTTGATAGCTCATCCGTGTTCGAGATATATCCATTTTTTCAAAAAACGATAATTTTCAAGTAAAACTGGGATGATTCATGAACGAGATAAGCTAGAGTTATCTGTTAGGTGTTTTTGTGATTGGAATAACAAGTGTTATTGAACCAGTCATCAATATACCGGGTGTTCTATACTAAATAACAATGGCACTTCCGGTATAACCTGAAGTGCCATTGAGGTGAAAATATTTTAGAAATAGAGTTTCGGATCAGCCGAATCAACTACCAAAATTTCAGAACAATAGCGTTATTAGTTCTCCTTAAACGTATAATAGGCTACTCAACTTAGGATACCCTGTATACAGTTCGCTGAAATTTCGTTTGCACGCAGCCAACATAAAGAGTGCTACCGTTAAATGTACCAGCCACCTTCTTTCCAAAAAGACATATCCAGAACACCAGCAGGACAAATATATGAAATGATCTATCTACCACTTCTGAAGTACGGAACGTTTATTATGGCAAACTAAAGTTATACTGTACTGAAGAGGATAAACACAGCAGAAACCACAGCTACCTGAAAAATCAGTGAAATGCGCCGATAATTGTCTGCGTAATCAGTCAAACGCTGTATTATATGTAGTCACTAAATTTCAACCAATCCCTGAAAGACTGAAATTTCTGTGCCGAATGTTTATTACTGGAGAGAACACTCAAAGCCATTTTGTATCAAGCATAGGTGTCAAGGGACATGGTGTAAAATCCAACAGTTACTGTGTTGGAGACGATGTAAGACTTCTGCCACAAGAAACTAGTTGATGTTTTTTTTAAATTTTGTATATCTTTCTATTAAAATAGTAGATGTGAATAAGACATAACTCTCAGCAACCCTGGCTGAAAGACTCCAGTAGATGGCCGTCATATCTTACAATAAATATTATCTAATCTGATCTATTATTATAATTTTTGTAACTGCGTTGGAAGACTTTTTACTCAACTTTTGTCTTTCTCGTAGCTGGTATATAAAAATGATTGAGAAACGATGCACCAAAAGAAGGCTACACAATAACTCTTGAACGTTGAATATTAAAGCATAAGTTTATGTTCTAAATATTTGATCTAAAAATAAAACAGATAGAATTACAAGTATTTCTATTACACTCTCATTAATTTGGATCAATGTTAATTATTATTGTTGCCTGCCATATCATTATTCAGATTGCAATTTTCTATATCAGTAATTCTTGGCAGAATGTAATTATTACTGGTTTCAAATTAAATTTTCATTTATTTTAGAGATATAGAAATATGGGTAACAGCGACCCGTGAAGGAGGTATGGAATATTATCTGGTTCAGTTTATTATTTCAGTTATGTATTTACAGATCAGATTTGGACTGTAATCTTATAAAAATAGTATACAGAGTGTTCTCTCTAACGAGCCAACAAGACGGAGCTTCTCTCCACTAGATAGCACCTATTCGCCTACCACTATACTTATATACCTTAATTTTCAATATCCTTGTTGTTGAATTGGAAGAAGAGGAGTGGCTTGTCTGATCTCCTGACCTTTTCTTGTAGCGAAGTCCTAAGTACAAAATTTGTGTGACTCAGTGTGAGAATTTGGACGATTTTCGCCAGCGAATTGTAGTCGCCAAGTAACTTCAAATATGGTGAAGCATGTTAGAGACGGTTTTCAGTCAAGATTGTACTTATTGTCTTTAAGTTATTGTCAACCTGACAAGACAATGACATCTTTTTAAGATTGTTGTAATTTATGAAAGGAGCTTTTAAAATCCATTACCAGAAATCCCACTCTCTTTATCTAAAACATCAAGGTAAGTGAATTTAGTGGTTAATGCACTACCTTCGAAAGGTTTCCTTCAAAATAAAATTGATTTGTCTCTCTTTCAATCTTGAAAATAGCCTAAATATTTAAGGTTTCTATTGGGATAAAGATAAATTTTCTGCGAAAAAATTGGTCATATACCGTTATAAGCAGGCTTCAGGAATAATCCTTCCTGATAAGTTGTAAATCTGCCCATCATGCACGCAACCCTCAAGAGCCCCAATAGTGCAGTTTAGCGGGATGCTGAGAAAGTAAGCGGCAAACTGCTGTTTCGTCTAAATTAGAACCTCATCAGTGTCGCATATCGTTTCTCAGCATTCAAACCAACTACATCGAGGTACCCTTACGATTCCAGAAAAGACGCATCTCGTACTTGCATACGAAATCTCCCTCTATGGACCGAGACGGTGAACCCGCTACCGGACTTCGAGAAGAGCAATGAAAAATAACAAACAGATGTGAAAACGTTAAAAATTCCTACACTTTTAAAACATCTTTCGCCGGTCCGTGAAATGCATCACGAGCCAAAACGAGCGGAATAGTTCTGTTGATTTTGGTGCTCTATGCCTCTTTTTCCTGTCGGTGAATATTAGATGAAACAAATATCTTCCGCGAGGCGTCTACACAAGTTATGCTCCAATGAGCAACCGGAAGGGGAGGAGATTCGAACAACACCGTTGAACAGGATAAAAGTCAGCCACAAACTCAGATCACATACCAGTAACGATCGAGAACTCTACAAATTACAGATGGCTGAAGATGGAAAGGAATAACTTTCCGAAACTTTGCGAGAAGCAAGAAGAACCTACTTATTAAAAGCCGAAGACCACCATGGCATAAATATGTATATGTATGTGAAAACCTCAAATTTTTGTATATATATATATATATATATATATATATATATATATATATATATATATATATATATATATGCAGTTTCGCATATATAATATAAGGAGCTCATCAGTGTCGCATATCGCTTCTTAGCATTTCATCAAGCTACATCAGGGTAACCTATCGATTCCAGAAAGGACGCACCTCGTACATACGAACGAGAGTCGTCCTCTATGAACCGAGACGGTGAATGTTTACCGACGGGAGGTTTTATCTCGGAAACAGAGCCCAGAGCACAATTTCAACGGAATTATTTCACTCGTTTTGTACCGTTGATGTGATTCACGGACCGGCGAAAGCTTAATAGGATGCTGAGAAGCAATATGCAATACTGATGAGCTCCTAATAAGGGCGAAACTGCAGTCTGCCGTTTCGTTTCTCGGCATCCTGCTTAGTTGCACTATTGTGGCTCTTGGGGGCTGCGTGCGTGGCGGGCAGATTTGGGAACTAGCTTTTGTCAGGAAGGATTATCCATTGATCTACGGATTTTTGAATAATTCTTCTTGTCTCGAATTTACATATGTAGACTCCTCGCGAAGTTTGTCGCAGAAGATATTTGTCTCATCATATATATATTTTCAAAAAGTTATAACAAACCTTTGTTAGTTCTCCATCATAGTATTCTACAGAAGCTCTAAGTTGATTGAAGAGCTCATTTGCTAGAGTCCTGTTGAGCAGAATCATATAATCTAAGTTGAGTCCTTCTCTGATGATCTTCTTCTTTTCAAGGTTATTAGGAACTATAGCTTCAAATGCTGTTTTCAAATCAATTTTAGAGTGTTCATGGTGTGTTTCTAGAAACAAAGAGAGAAGTCAATTGTTTCCTAGTTTTCCAATGGTCACAAGATATTCACGGTTACTACGTTAAAAACTGAACTTTACTACAAATACACGTTATCAGTGAAAAATTAAACAACATGGTTTCAGAATAGAAATAAAGAAATCGATTCTGTTGGCTCAGAAAATTGCTTCCGCTCTCATTAGAAAGTTTGCCCATCATCTTCCAACCCCTGTCAACTATCAACCTGAAATTTTGATATGAGAAAGGGGTTATGTAATACTTTTCGAAAGGTTGTTCAATTTATAGCATTGTTTTAAATTCATCGACGATCGAACAACCCTGTGCATTTTATGTGAAGATTTATTAAGTCAAATTTGTTTTGAAGAGTTAATAATTCTGCTGAATTGGAATAGGAAATATTAGAGCGTACGATATCATTCTCTTAGGAAAAAGCTAAATTTCTTCCGTTTGAATCGACAAAAACATTGGTTCAATTTGATGTCATGTTCTGTCGTTCTGAAATTCTGTACCTATTGGATGATTGTGTCACGTTTCGGAACTGAAGCGACTCTCCAGATTTTCAACTGCGAACGCATGGTGCTCTCTTGTCCAGATAATCATTGTTAATTGGTACGTCTTCTTGAGTCGAATGACCCTAGTCGCTCCCCTCTACTCACTCACCGTTACGTGTACTACCCGTTCCAAAAACGCCTTTCCATCACACCCCACCCCGTATTTCTTGAAATAACTAACGACCAAATTCATGGAAACTGTATGCGTCATTAATGAAAAAGACAATAATGTCATAATTGAGAATGACGAAGGACTTGTGTGGCCATTATGGGTGAAGTTGCCATGATGGAGACTATATAATCTGTGAGGAGATTGACGCAAATATCTGTAGTATGCCGGGCTAGTACTTCCAGAATTATTCACAAGTACTAATGCTATCTACATAAAATTAGACTCGTACAGCTCAATGAAGATGATCTCGATCGTCGTTTAGAGTTCTGAGAACATTTCAGTGAGCGAATTAATAATGATCCGGATTCGAAATGTTTGTTTTTCTAACGAATTGAGTTTTTTCTTGGATGGCGAGGTACATGCTATTATCTGGAGTGACACTAATCCCCATTGCTAGACGGAGAATCGTACTCAAAGACCTCAAAAATTTGATGTTTGGGTCGGAATTTTGGGAGACCATATTGAAGGACTCTCATTTATCATTTGCTACTGGAGTGCAAAATCGATGCTTGCGTTACTCTTATGATATTGGGCATCGCGAACAAGTGACACTCCACTATACACTCTTGGGTTGTTGAAATCTGAATATGTGTTTCTTTGTCAACAGTCTGATGCGCATAATCCGGCTTTCAGATGATATGTCTCACCGGCTTCCGAACCTTCCCCATCACTTTCTTTCTACCGCAGACCTTTAAGCTAATTAGTTCTTGAAAATCCTCTTCAATTATATTTGAAATAACTAAATCATATCAAAATTCTGTAGTGAAAATTAGAGATTCATAGATGGAGATTCCTAGGTGGAGAGTCGTAGATGGAAAGTCGTAGGTGGAGCTCAGAGGTTGAGATATAACTTCTATCTGGAGTCCAGAAATCCGGAGGAATCCGAAGCTGAAATAGTGGGTTTCCCCCATATGCAGCAGTAAAATACAAGAACTTTTGAAACTTGAACTCCCTAAGAGATTGGAGACTCTAAAGTAGACGACCTCTACCTCATCTTTTCACCAAGATAAGTCTTATTGACTGTATATATATATATATATATATATATATATATATATATATATATATATATATATATATATATATATATATATATATATATATATATATATATAATGAGACTCATTGCTCATTTTTCCCTAAACTTAACCAGTTATTTTTGTCACAATACGAGAAACGATTGGTTTGAGATGTCAGCAGATAATACCACAAATGTCAGGCAATTATTCGAATCACCAATACGTGGAAGTAAATGGGAGCCACTTTGAACATTTACGATAGTTCTGTACCATGATTAAAAAACTGAAAAATCCATTATATGTTTCATTTCAAAATAGATTTTCCAGTGAATCATAGGAGTTCAAGCAGTGTAACCTTTGAAGTAATGGAACTTCGAAAAGCAGATTGATAAGAAGACCAGATAAACTTTCCAATGAGGGGGCAGCGGTTGAACTTGGACATTGAATGTCCTCAGAAAAGAATATGCATGTACACGGTCAACAACGGAGTTTGCTCACATGACCATGTTTCAAACATTGTCAAATCTGCTTCTGCTAAGCTCAGTATTCATTTCAGTTATTCAGGGTGGTTCATTCTCATTTGAACGCTCTGTATATTCCAATGTAATAACTTGTTATCCATGACTTTTTTCACTTCGACGTAAAATATACCCCAGCAGGTTAAAATAATTCAGTTCGCTTATCTCATAATCAAAAAGATATTAAGACTTCAAACCCTATGCCCTTTTTACTTCGTAAGCGAAAGAGGAATGCGGAACTTACCCCAATGTTCATACAAATTCATGAACATGCTAATGAACTAAGGCAATTTCGAATTAAATATTGCAATGGAAGATGATGGGAATGGAATGAAAAGTATTTTCAACTCCCTGAGGGGTGTTTTACCATCGTAAGGTCGTGTTTGATGAATTAACAGAGATGCAAATTTTTTTGGCAGGTAAAAATATTTCAAATTCACATTGAGGAAATTTGATATGTTTATTCTCCCCGAAAATATATATAGGTAAGGCTTCAGATCAGTACGGCTAAATACTGCTAACTCAAGATTCAGTTGCATGCAAAAGGTATCACAGTTGTATCAACGAAGTAGGAGATGAACCTCTGAAATTTGTGTTCATATCCATTTTAATGTAGAATCGGGGTTCGAATAATGAGGTAGCTGCGGCTAATAAGGTCTTTCTGGCAATAAGACTCAAGTAACATAATCGTAAGCCAACTTAAAATAATTCCCGCCCCACGAATTCACAGTCATACATAGCTAACAATCCAAGATGGCACTCGTCCGAATTTAAGGTGAATAATTTTTGTAATATTACACTTTCCTATATTATTTTGTAGTTAAAGTGTCTATTAGTTCATGCCTAAGAGGCCTGTGATGTTGAAATAGTTGAATAGTTAGACCGAATAATGCTATTTTTAAATATTCTTCGCGAAGTGGTCGGTGGATATTAAGGCCTATAAAATTCGACCATAGGCCGTATACACTCCTTTTTAGCACCATCAAGTGATTGTTTTACTGTGTATTTTATGCCTCTATAAATACAATTATTTCACACGTTGAACTTGTATTCATATATCGAACGTATTATATACTTAACGCCTAATATACAAGACACCCAATATACTAATCGCCTTATATACTGAACATATCCAACGCATCATATTTGATGCCATTCATACTCGATTGAGCTTTATATTATATCGAACTCCCTCATATACACACAAGGAAATTTATATGGAATCACCAGAAATTTTGAATATTACCACAGGGATTTTGGAAATTTCGAAGGATTGTTAGAATTGATCTTTTTGGGATATTTCAATTGAAAAAGAAATAAATTGAGATTTATTTTGAGAAAGAAACAAATAAAAGAAAATAAGAGACTCTTTCCGCACGTAATAAAAAATTGAAAATTGGTTTCTCACGGAGTAGGTGTGTTTTCTCGACCTCAGTAGCTTGTATTACCTCCTCTTGCCTTGATACAAACCTGCATCCGTACAGGCATGCTTTGGATTAGGTTTTCAACCTTCTATGGGGTGATATTCTGCCACTCTTCTATGGTGGCTTAGATGAGCTGTTGTGGGGTTCTTGAATTATCCTGGTGCAATCTAATTTTCCTTCAGAGATTATCCCTTAAATGTTAGATAGGATTTACGTCTCGAGAGCAAGCTGACCAGTCCAAAATAGCGATTCCCTCTGTTTCAAGATGTCGCGCGAGGTTACTGGTATGCGGAGGAGCATTTTCTAACAAAAAAATTAAATTCTCACCGTGGGAAACTCGCCAGAGTTTCACCATGGGCTAACACTAGGTCCACATAATTTCTAGCCGTTATACTCACAGGAAATGAAATCAAATCTGTTTTGCGTCCCAGCATAATGCCACCCCAAAACATCACACTGCCCCCTTGATATTTCGGAATTTGTCTTGCTGCTCGGAGCCTAGCTTGTCTTCCACGACCTTTTAAAACCCGAATCCAGTGGTCATCTGATCGAACACCCATTCTAGTCTCATCCGAAAAAAGAACGTTCGGCCAATTCTCAATATTCCAATTTTGGTGCTCGATACACCAATTAAGTCTGTTAATTTTTTGTTGTCTGGTTAGCTCTGGAACTCTTGAGGACCTTCTGCTGTATAAACCCCTCAAACGAAGTCTTTGACGTATAGTTTCGACTGTTACACTGATGCCTTTCTTCCAGAAATTGCCTTTGGAGTATGGGGTGCGACGCACTAGGGTCTTTTCATGCAATTTGGCACAAAAAGCGGTCATGTTCTTCAGGAGTGATCTTCCGTCGACTTCTCGACTTCTTCTAGGCCTATTTTGAGAGATTGTAGCTCCACGTACCGGGCGTAGGTTTTTGAAATCACCTCCTGTGATACCCCCATTGTGGCCGCTATATCCCTCTGTGTCACCCCTTCTTCAACGAGATCAATTATTCGACCTCTCTGCACATCGGATAATCCAATGTAAGGCATTTTCAATTATGATTATAGGCTTTTTTAAATTTTGAAATTCACAGTTTCAAATCTCAGTGACGACTGAGTACAATATCCCGAACATGTAGTGATAATTCAACACTTTTATCATACTTTCCAGTTTTTACAACAAAAACTTCATTCTTTACAAGTAGTCAAAGATTCATGGTTAAAAACAGTCAATAATGTGAAATACCGAGTGATTCCATATAAATTTGGTTGTGTGTATTACCTGGAACATTGTTATGTTAAAGCAGTTTCGAGTATTAATTAATGGACTCCGGCTCATTTATCATACAAATTTCAAGACTATTCACAAATTCTAATTCAAAGAGATACATTCAATTTGACTGTCCGTGATCCGAGGCTATTGCTTCAGTTCTGTGAGTGATTTTTACCTTGGGTAGGCTGCTAACCTCACCCAAGAACCCTCCTCCTTTATCTGGACTTGGGACCGGCAGTGAAAGTTGTTGGGCTACTCAATCCACCCAACTTCTATCCCAGGCGGAGTATTTCAATTCTAATAAAAGACAGTCCCCGTCCCAAATCACCAAACTAATTAAAAACTTAAACACCGGAAATGTGACAAAGATCAAGTCAGGCGAACATACTACACCTAATATAAAAACACCAGGCGGAATTAGACAGGGTGACAGCCTGAGCCCTTTCCTTTTCAACCTCTTGATGGATGAAATAATACAACAAGTCACATCCTTAGATTTGGGATACAGAATGGGCCACTCTAAAATATCTGTGGTCTGCTATGCTGACGACGCAGCTATTAGAGCAGAAACGGAGAACGATCTTCAGAGACAGCTTTTTAAATTCTATCAAGTCAGCCAACAACTCAACATGGTAATTTCAATATCAAAAACTAAAGCCATGACATTCTCCAGAGAACCTGTCAGGTGTAAAGTGGTTGTGTAAGAAGAGTCAATCGAGCAAGTCAATGTCTTTAAATATCTAGGCATGGACACCTGCAGCTACCACGATCCGGCGAAGGAAGTAAGAAGTCTCATAGCTAAAGCAGCAGCTCTGTCAGGGTGTCTTAGAGATGTGATATGGTCAAACCAGCACATGGGAACAGATAGCAAGGTGAAGATCTATAAGACTTGCATCTATCATGACTTACGGCATAGAAGCACGCGAAGACACAAACAAAACTAAAAGTATGCTACACGCGGCCGAAATGAAAACCCTGAGAACTATCCTCGGAAAGACCAGACTGGACAAGATAAGAAACACTGACATACGAGCTCAATGCGGCATAGTAGACATAGTCAGATGGGGCAGACAAAGACGAAGAGAATGGTATGCGCACGTGCGAAGAATGCACGATAATGCACGCATAATGATGGAGAGCAAGCCACATGGAAAGCGCCCACCAGAAAGACCCCCAAAAAGGTGGCAGGAAAGCTGGCATTCCACCTCGCAAGAAACCATCCAGAGACATCTTCGGCAAGAAACAGACCAATAGGTCTATTTGAAAGAATAAGAAGAAGAAGACATTCAATTTTGAAATCTCAACTTTCTCTAATGAACTGACATAGGATGAAAATAAAATGATTTTAGGATTCAGGAACATTCTAGGAATTCGATTATCTAGAATGAAAATAATAATTCAAATAACTCTTATTAATTTCCGAGCATAAAGAAAGGTTTTTTGAAGGTCGCCAGAAAAATATGCTGCAAGAGAAAAATATGCTGCAAGTGACGATCAGCCAAATCGGTGAAATAGGTAGTACAAATAACTGAGAAGCAACGGATTCATTCCAAATTTGAGTTCGATGTCAAAGCAGAAGTTTTAATCTTTTTGATTCCCCACCGTACTTAAGTGTCATGAACCAAATAATAAACATGAATTTCAAATTTTCACAAGAATTAAGAAACAGAAAAAGGATTAAAACTGAAAGACGAAAGAATTTATTCGAACAAATTACTATGAACCTTTATCTATGATATTCCTGATAATTGTTTGTTTCTATTTTCCTTCTCATTGTTCTCATTCACTATATTCTAGATATTCGTCATACTAACTTTTCGAAAAGAACACATCTCATAAGGGAAAAGGGGAACAATTCAATACGCCTCTCTGTTTCAGTTTTTTCCTCCTTTTTGAGTCTCAAAAATGGTTCTAAATTCGAAAATCGGGTCATTAAATGTAGAATCTTTCCACAAATCTACTGCCGAAATATGTAAGCATCTTTGGATATGAGAATCAAACCTCCCGGTAGCCCCATATAAGTAGGACGAATAAAAGAAAACCCCAATATCGAAATATATATCAACAGAGGATTTCGCGAAAACTCAGATTTAAAAATAATTCAAAGGGCTCGAAAGTGATAATTTGTATCTCAAAAGTCATCCTGAGAAGATCAGTAATATGAATGAGAAAGAATGCCGTTTGAAGATTCAGCACCAGCAGACTATTTTGGCACAGAAGGGACCAAAGGGTCTATTTCATTCTTTGGATTACGACGAAAGTATTACTATCGCTACTTGTGTCCACGCACTTGGTACTAGCATACCAGCTATATTCATTTCAAAAATCAAACGCCTGTAGCCTGAATTATATGATAATTAACCACCGGGGTCATCAGATAAAAAATCTGCAAAGGGTTATATGACTAGTGATATATTTGAAGAATTTTTGAAGCACCTAGCTCTATATAAAAGTCAAGGAAGTAGCTCCTAATATTTAAAATTGAAAGTTAGATTGCATAGCATTGTACTGTTTACCCTCAAATACTAACCATTATCTGCAAGCACCTGGCAAAGATGTCCATCGATCATATTATTCAAAGATCAAAATTCAGACAAAAAACATACGCTTCAATATTATACTCACAACGGTCTGGACTAAATGCATGATACACTGTAAAATTAGAAGCGGATTTAGAGCGACTGGTTTGTATCCATTTAATCAGCAGGCTATTCAAAAAACAGCATTTTATCCATCTATATTGACAGAAACACTAACTCCTGTACCTGAAACTGTTGATGTAGAAGATTTACCCTCGCGTTTCATCCAGACCAATGATCTCCCAGCTATCGATACCAAGAAGAAAGAACTGATCATACCCCAAAAAGAACATCTGGAAGGTTTTTACAGTATGGGTAGCGCTAGCTACAGTTCTGATGATAATGATAATGTACCCTCGATCAAGTTAAAAGAACAGTGTTTAAGCATCTCAGGCCTATATCAGCTGAAAATGAAGGAAAAACACCAACAGGAACAAGAAAGTCACCAAAGACGTATTTATAAAAATAGAAGAGAAAAACCCCTCAAAATAAACAATACCTCAAAAATATAAAATAAACAGACACTATACAGGGTGTTACACAATAGTATGTCACAACTTCAGGGGCTAAATCTACATGCAATTTCAAGAAAAAAACATTTATATAAACATAGGTCCGCAAAAGCTTCGTTACGGAGCTTTTTGATTTTCCTCAAAACTCCTGCAGTTTTTGAGAGATTCAGCCAAATTTGGAATGCAAGCTATTTTTTACACCTCTAATTTTTCGTATCTCCAAAATTATTAAAGGATTGTATGCAGCCGAAGGTTTTAGATAAAATTGGAGAAAATGCTAATTTCGATAGAGAAATAATGTTCACATTTAAAAGGTGCAACTCAAGCTATGAGAACAGATATTGAAGCAGTTTTAAATTATATTGATTTCAATCTTCATGTGAGTATTCAAGACTGAGTTTCTGCCGATGGTTCTTAGAAAAATTAGAAAATGCTCATTTTGGTAGTGAAATAATGTTCACAGACGAAGCTAATTTTTCGAGAACTGCTAACACAAATTTTCACAATAATCGTTATTGGGCTGAGGAAACCCCCCATTTGATTGAAAAATCTCATCATCAAGAACAATACTCACTTAATGTCTGGGTCGGAATAATTGGAAATTATTTGATTGGGCAATTTTTTTTGCCTAACAGATTAAACGGTCCCTCTTATCGGCAATTTCTTGAGGAGGAGTTACCTTTATTGCTCGAGGATGTGCCACTTTTGGTGAGAAACTTAATGTGGTTCTTCATGAGGGGACACCAGCACATCTTAGTGGAGAAGCTACGGAATTCTTGAATAATACATTCAACAAGCGATAGATAGGTCGGGGTGGGCCAGAACCATGGCCTCCTAGGTCCCCAGACGTAAGTAGTTTAGACTTTTTCTTGTGAGGATATCTCAAAAGTTCAGTTTATATAACTCCAGTGAACACTGTAGGAGAATTGAGAAATCGAATAATAACCTCTTGTGAGACGATAAGAAATACTCAGGAATATTTCAAAGAGAGCGTGACAATATGCAAAGGACAGAAGCCTGTATTCTTGGAGGTAGAGGACACTTCCAGCAATTTATTTAGTTTTTAATTCTTCTTTTTTTAGGTTGATATTGAATAAGTATAAACTGAGTCTCAGAAGACGAGCTATCAAAAGAAAAGCAAATTTTGGGCATACCTATCGAGTATTTCTGTTATTTTTTATTTAGCGAATAACATACAATTCAAATAATTCAAATTCAATAATTTTCCACTAGAAAACGATTGGAGATACGGAAAGTGTCAAAAAGTTTCTTAATTGAACGAAGATGAGAATTGATTGTACGCTGATCAGTGGCGTACTGCAAAAAAGTTTGAAAGGGCAAAAGTAGACATGGCCTGGGAAAAGAAAACACCTTGTGAATTTCAGTTGAAATCTAGGACGTGTAATGATGGGGGCTGTAAAAATAGTTTTCATTCCAAATTTCGCGGAATATCTCAAAAACTGCAGGAGTTTTGAAGAAAGAAACATTTTCTTCCGAAAATTTCAACACCTATGTTTATATGAACTTTTTTCTTAAAATTGCACGTAGATTTACCCTCTCAAGTTGTGACATACTATTATGTAACACCTGTATTAGTACTGTCACGGGTGTAAGTAGTATATATCGTAAATGCAGCAAGTGGTACCATGACGAGTGCGTTGGTTTGACGAGATTATTCCTAATAAAGAAAAATTTATATTTTTCAGTCTTTTTTGTGCATTTTGCATTATCATCATTTATGGATCTCAATCACCAAATATAAGAAATTCATTTTGATTGATTTTGTAGTTTGAAGCTTGACTTGACTTAAAATTCAAGCTTTTGAAAAATCAAAGATTTGACTTGACTTTTGCAATCCAAAAGCTTGACTTGATATCAAGATTTATCAAGTTGCTTGAAAGCTTAAAGTTAAGTTCACTTGCTAACCGATTGTTGCAGTACCCGTACAGGCGCGATAGAAGTAGGTAGTACCTGTAGTCATACAGCATTTTTCAATTGACTACAACACACTGGGATTTCAAAACTTAATGCGTTTGATCTAGTCAATTCGTTTCAAAGCGCTTGTTGCGTTCCGCAAGGGATTTGTTTAATTCAAAGAAAAAAGAAAGAAATCAACCAGCAGTCATTTCAGTAATGCAAACAATTTCTGTTTTCAACGGAAACAAAATATTGATGTCGCCTACAACCTATCATAGATTTCTATATAGTATAGAATAGGTTCAAATAAAGTGTTTTTCAGAGGTTTTTCGTTCGATAAAAACTGAATATTTCTTGCAAAAATATATAGAAAACTGAAAGAAATTCACGTAGTGTCGTCACCTGACGGCCAGAACTATCACTGATTCGTCTTGAAATTTCTTCAGGAACCACCTCTCAAAGTTTGTCATAGAGCATGGGGAATACCCTGCATTTTCATTAACAGCAAACTGATATGAACAGTACTAACCAATAAATATATTCGTCTTGTGCGAATTAAAGGGGAAGCTGTAGCTCATTTAGCTGGGTAAAAATGATGAAATGGGCTATTGAACAAGCAATTTGCTTTCAAATAAAGTTGAAATAATATTAAATCGAGACACAGAAATTTTCAAAATATATGTGTGGTCCAAATCAGTACATTTATTCTCTTATTAGAACTAATTGCCAGTCGACTGAAGTATGACTGTGGAATTTCAATTAATTATTTGAATGAAGCGAAACTTTTAAATTATAAAATGGAAACGGATGCATAAGGCGTGCATCATCTGTCATAGTAGCGACCTCAGTGTGACCGATTTTTAATGTAATATTAATCAGAGGTTATGCATAAATTCAATGTCAGACGTGCACAGACTCCATAAAAACTTGTTCGTCATTCAAATGAAACTGAATCTGGGTCGAAATTCTTCACTACTACAATACAATGAGTTATGATTGTCTATTGATCACTAAATACAATGAATATGATTAATGAAAGTGCTTAACATAAGATTAGTTAGGGTGACATATTTTGAATGAAAGGATATCGAAGCTAAATGTAAGGTTATATGGTAAACTATGATGATGATTCCCAAATTGAGCGGCACAGAGCCCAACTATGCCATAGAAAGTAATGGTTACTACGATGCGTCAGAAGTTAGAAACCAAAAGAGTAGATTTCCATCAAATGAGCTAGTTTGATATTGAGAAAGAAGGATTAAAACTGTGTGAAAAGTAATTGAATTATATTGGAACAAGTTCATCACTGTACGTACTGATGGTGCTCGATCAATGTCTGATAGATATGGAGAAATAAAAGAGCATATTATGTGGACACCAATTCGAATTCCGTTCACGAGTCTTTATTCCTGTATTTGAATTACTTGAAGAAACTTTTTATGCAGGAAAGCCATTCAACAGATACTATAGATACAGCTAGACAATATTTGGAATAGTACTAAGTTCATACATGCTTGTTTCCGTTTGATTTTCAAGAAACGGGCAGAATCCTTTCACCAGAAGACCACTGAGTTGTTCCGAAATAATTGAGTTGAATAAAGAAGTGAGTAGAGACACTCTCTAATGAAAAGCCACCTGGAAGAAATGCAATAATCGCTCAGAGAATTGGATTAACTTTTCGATAAGTTGAAACTACCTACTTTTGCCGAAATGATTTTCAAACTAGATGCACTTCAAAGGTTGTTGATCTTACAAATTCATATGAGGAAATCCCTTTCTTGGTATGGAATTGAGCCTATCTTGATATTTTACAGAAAATAAACTTTAAGAAGTATTTCAAGTTAATTGAATAATAACTTTCGCTGCGACGGACATCCAGTATGATAATATAACTTTTCAAGAAAGAAATATGCGGGTAGAGAACTGAAAGGCCTTCTGGAAGAATTGCTACTTGATCCTTTTTCCTATAACGTTTTTGACTTGGGAACCACAGCCAGAATGCACTTCTTAAGAAGAAGAGGGTCTCATTTTCTTGCTATTAAAAGACCAAGATTAATGGGTTCCAAGTTGGTAGTTTTGGATATCGGACCAAAATGTAAATCGACATCAAAGCTGTATATCTGAAGTTCCAAAGCTGTCATTTCTCAGCTGTAGCTATGGCTTATTGAAAGCTGTAGCTGTGGCATCGCTTAATCTTCAATGTGAGGTTAAATGAGAGCATTGCTTCATTCCAGGCATATTTACTTAGTTAGTCATTGTTTCTTTTCCGTCCCGTGTTTTTCTCAGATTCACATTCATTTCAACAAAATAGGTCGCTTCATATAGCGGTTGCTTGAATTAGACAACATTTACTCAACATATAAATGAGCATCAGACTGAGGTTTGTCGGTTAAAGCAGCTTATACTTTTCGATGAAACCAAACATGCTACAAAATGTTTGCTCGAGCTACCATAGCTTTTGTAATACACGGTAATCGAAGATCTGTATGATTCTTCTTAATTTTTCTTCTCTCATTCACAGAAAGTTTTTCGAAAAAGTAACATAGGATACATTTATTTCTTCTTATAATCGGCCGTAGGCAACCGTGATAGCCAAAAAAAAACAATATAATTAAAGTCGTTTCTTTCTTCTTTATCGTTATTCTTGTTTCTTGATATTAATTAGAAAAAACAAGGTAAAACATTGAAAACCATTACATTGAAAATGGAGATCCAAAAACATTTCGTTATCTAACCTAACCTAACCTAACTTTTCACTCAATCAGTCGGAATTTCAACGCAACTTCAGAGAATCTAAGTATTCAGATAACACCATATTTATTACGATATTCAAATTGATATTTAATATAACAAAACATCTATTTATGAATAATCAGTATATAATTTCGTGAAAGACGACATTTTTATCGGATATTTCATTCTTCAAAATAATTTGTTTTCAAATTTCTAAACTATCGATTATTTGTGAATCATAAACTGAATGCCTTTCTTTCTTTCATCTCAATTCGTTCATAACTCTTGCAATTATATGTGGTGGTATAATATTTTAACACAATTACTTTATCATAACATTCGAGGTTGTGTATACATGGGCTATCGCATTAGCGTCCCTAAGTCCGTACCTGATCTCTCACTTAAAGCTTGCTCTCTATGTCATTATGACAGATACCGCAATTATAGGTTAAAAGCTTTTGCAATATCGCGAAAGGCACAAAATTAAATAGATTAATGCATGAATCATTACCTTTTTATCGCAGATTACAAAAACTGTGTATAGAGCTTTTAAAAACACAATATAACTATTCTCTTACGATTTGCTATTCGCTATATACAAATAATACAAAATGTAAACACAAATTCTTCTTCTTCTCATCACGATTCTTATTCATCGGGAATAATTGCTCTTGCATCTCAAAGCAGTGAAATCTGAATTCAACCTTCAAGATTATGTGCCTAACCTCTGTTATATTACATTTGAATATTCATCTCTAACTATACCCGAATTCGGGTTTCCGGGAGTATCAGAAGGTCTAGGAACAAGGACATTACGAACAGCTGATTTTAATTTCTGATTTCACCATTGTACTCTCTCTTTTAGGTCATAGCACCTGTTTAAGTATTTAATTTCTTTTAAAGACTACAAATATCAGTCACGACATATTTTAATTCGTGATATCGATATATAGACAATGTGAGAATTTCACTAATATTCTGAACATTTTTCATGGAGTGAAATATACCGAAATCTACTATATTCAAATTAAACTTCTTCAAAAGTTTTCACTGTATGAAGGTAAAATGTCTTCAGAGCTCTAAATTTATGTAGTTGAACTTATTCGCCATTTTGGTCCCATCTCACCCTAACCTACAATTGAAATTGGTTTGAGTTGCTCAAAATATATTTGAAGTGGAGAACGTACTAAGTATTGAATTAATGAGTTTGAGGGTTATCAACAGGACTTGAATTGATATTCGAAATAGTTCTGAAACAAGAGAATTTAGATAATATATTGAGGGTTAAATTTCCGATGGATATTGAGAAAAGAAAGCAGACATTAATTTTATGATTGAAAGTCCCTAGCACCATCGTGGTGCCGACGTTGGTGCCCAAAAAAGCTCAGGAGTGTATTGAATAAATTTTTTCTATTTATTGTCTGCTGCAGGAATCTAGACAAACTAGTTTTTAAGCTCCTCTATCCCTGTTACTGTAATTTATTGTTGAGGAACATAGCACCTTGTTTTCTAAAATACAATCAATGATGACTGTATTTTTCAATTCAATTTAATTCCTGATGTGGAAAACGTGTCCATTGGAATCTCAACAAGTTGACACAAATACTATACTGGGTGATTCACCAGTGGCGCAGTGCTCTGTAGCTCGTACACTCTTGAAGATTTCATTTTGTTCGAACGGTATTATTGTATTTAGAAAGTAAGAATCTACTTCAGCAATTATTTTGCAGTAAACAGGGTGTCCAAATTTTCTATAAAAAATCTTGGGTGGTTTTTCAGACCATTTTTTGTTCAAGATTCAGGAGCGGCCTAAACTCTGCTATAATGTCTTTAAGTATTAAGTTTTTGGTGGTAAGATGGTGCGTTGACATGAATAATGAAATACAGGATGTTCCATTTGAAAAAATCAAGATATGATATTTTTAAAATTACAATATTCAATAATTTTTTGAGTCACTTCTGTATAAAATAAGGATAATCTATTTCAATTAATCAATAAAACTATCCTTGGGCAATAAGAAAACGAATGGAAACAAGTATTTATCCTCTCTGGCTGAAGGAGCATGCGATGATGTGAGAGCCTATTTTCATGAACTTTTACGGAAGAAAAAATATATTGTGACCAAACTACTCACCAAAAAAACCTTATTACTAAAAGACATTATAGCAAAGTTTAGGACGCTCTTGAATCTTCAACAAAAAAGTGGTCTTCCAATCTGAAAAACCTCCCAAGATTTTTTATAGAAAATTGGGATACCCTGTTCACTTCAAAATAAATTGCTGAAGTAGATTGTTATTTTCTAAATATAATACCGTTCGAACAAAAATAAGTGTACGAGCTACGGAGCACCGCGCCACTGGTGAATCACCCAGTATATGCATACTCCTAAAGAAAATTTCGAAACCTTACGTTCTTCAACATAATGAAAAACTGATTGAAAGCGGTTTATTCACCTGTACTATTTATGAAGAAAAATTCTCCACCTGACGACTATCTTTGAGAATCAAGTCAACTGATGAATAAAGAGGCAACCATACAAAAATAAAAGAGTAGGTATCTATCTGAAATATTGCAAATGCGTTAGAAAACCAAAGAGCTGTGTAGAATTTGAATTTGGGAGGCTTTTACTTGGTAAAATTCCATTATCAATAATAAAAACAGGTACTGTGTTTTAAGGAATTTTACTTGATAATTGCGATTCGTAACGCGTTTCACTACACCGTAGCTTCTTCAGACGAATCATTCGTGTGAAGAAGCTGCAGTGTAGTGAAACGCGTTACGAATCCCAATTATTAAGTAAAATTCCTTAAAACACAGTACCTGTTTTTTATATTGTGTAGAAGACTGCGTTCTTTTTGTTTAGAAGAACCCAGATATGGCTCCTACTTTCCTGCAGTTTCTCAAATGAATCGGAATTTCTTTACGTTCTTTGCGGTGTACAGGAAGATAATTTTTATGGAAACATGAAATCAAAATTAGTCATATCTATTGGAGTTTATTTTGAGAACGGACTTGGCGACGTGCACTGAATAGAGCAGAAAATGTTTTCAATATAACTACGAGGATGGATTGATAAGTTTCTGGTCTGACTAAGAAAAACAACGTTTTTAAGAATTTTTTATTTTTCAACATAATCTCTCTGAAGGCTGATACATTTCTTATATCGGTGTTCTAGTCTAGTAATGCCATCTCTATAGGCTGATTCGTCAAGTTCCTCAAAATACCCATTTACAGCTTCGATTACTTCTTCATTGCCCGCAAATCTCTTACTGCTAAGCCATGTTTTGAAGTTAGGAAACAGATAATAGTCACTCGGAGACAGGTCTGGAGAGTAGGGAGGTGCGGCATCAATTCGAACTTCAGATCATAGATTTTAGCCATGGCAACGTGCGAAGAAAGCGCTGGTGCGTTGTCGTGAAGAAACAAAATTTTTTCTTCGCCAAATGAGGTTGTTTAATTTGCACGTAGTGGCTAAAACGTTGCAATAAGTCTGCGTAGTATTGTTTTACCCTTTTCAAGGTAAACAATGTATATAACCTAACCTCTTGCATCCCTAAAAACAGTAGCCATAACCTTGTTTGCCGATAAAATTGTTTTTCGCTTCTTTGGAGTTGGTTCCCTGTTCTAATCCACTGTTTAGGCTATTGTTAGGTTTGAGGAGAGTAGTGGTGGACCCAAGTTTTGTCAACAGTAACGAATCGAAGCAAAAATTCGCTTGGATTATGCTTATACAGCGGCAAATTGGCGGTAGAAATGGTTTTCGAATCAATCTTTAGTAAACGTGGCATGCATCTTGTACAGAGCTTTTCCATATGCAAATATTGGTGCAAAATATTTTGCACACGTTCATAAGACACCTTACAGGTTTCAGCTATCTCACGCACTTTTTATCTGCGGTCTTCTAGCACTATTTTATGAATTGTTTCAATTATATCTGGAGTTGTGATTTTAACAGGGCGTCCGGAGCGTGGCTCATCAGAGGGGCTCACGACCCATTTTAACTCGGAAACCCACTGCTCAACGGTTGAATATGATGGGGAGGATGTCCCAGTGTAGAATCAATCTCTTCTTTAATTTCGTTCTGTGTTAACCTCTTCAAATGAAAGTATTTGATGACAGCACGCTTTTCCAATTTTTCCATTTTCACAAACAACACAGAGGCGTCTTGTGCAGCGTGCTCTCAAACATAAACTGACATGGTGATCTGGCTGAAACTATACCTACAAGCTATCTAAGGATGGTAATCCTCCGAAGTAGGCCTAGTAGCGCCATCTCTTGGTCAGTCCGGAGATTTATCAATCCATCCTCGAAAAATACGAACCGATAATATCAGCTTACTCAATCTTAAGTCTGTTCACGTATAGAATGTAAACCATGGTTTAAAAATTTTATTAGTATATCATCCAGTTACTGCTTATTCCTATGTTGCGAGAACATGTCAGGCTGCAGTTTCTTGATTTTCCTGTTCAGACATGATTAAAATGGTTGGATCTTTGAAGCATTTCTTGCTGCATAATCGAGATTCCAAGGAGACTATCGTTGTTGGTGCGACCGAATCGTCCGAATCTCAAGATTCTCAATCCGTAATTTCAATAACCGTGAGTGGACCATCTGAAATTTCAACAGTAACATCAGGTCCTGCAACAAGTGGCAGCGGTTGTAGCAGCAAAACAGCTTTTCCTGATGTAGAGCCCGATGAAGTGATGACGCCATCCTAGTCTACGGCATTTGAACTATCCAACTCGGGTAATTCAGCTTGTTTAAAATTTCAGTAATGTCAGCTACCGAAATACCTACTGCAAGTGACACTTTCGATGAAGGCTGTAATGAGGCTAGTATCGATATAATTCCGTCCGACCCCGGTTTGTGGCCCGAAAGAATCACCAATGAGATGGGTAGAATATTGGTTAAACACGGTCCACCCTTGATAGACATCAGTTTTAGCTTTCCTAGTAATAAAGATGAGAGAAAGTGTTCGTGCAAATACTTTGAAAGAAATCTAGCAAATGGAGAAAAAGGCGAAAGGGCTTGGCTTATTTACTCTATTTCTAAAGATTCTGTATTTTGTTTTTGTTGTAAGTTGTTTTATAAATGTAAAACTCCTAACGCTTTTTGTGATACAAATGGAGTATCTGATTGGCAACAGTTGCCTTTGCGAATTAAGAGACACGAAACGTCAATTTTAAACAACAGTTATATAAACACTTGGGTAAACTTAAAAAAATGTTGGAGACATCTATGACTGTTACTGCTAATCTTCTGCGGATTTCAGAAATGGAAAAAAAATAGTGGCGAGACGTGTTGGAAAGAATTATTGCGATTGTTAAGTATTTATCTACACGATGCTTGGCATTTCAAGGTTCTTCTAAATTGCTTCTCGAACATGATAATGGAAATTATCTAAGCTGTTGAGATGATTGCCTCTTTTGATTCAGTAATGAGACAGCACGTTTATAACTTCCAAAAAAAATCTGTTAAAATGACTCATTATTTAGGCGTGCAAATACAGAATGAAATAATTGAATTATTGTCGTCCAAAGTAAGATATAATATTTTAGAAATAGTTCGCAGATGAAAATATTTTTCAATTATATTAGATTGTACACCAGACACTAGTCATACTGAGCAAATTAGTCTCGTTCTGAGATATGTTGTCTTAACACCACTTCAAAAAGTTGAAGTTAAGGAAAGTTTTATTGCGTTTAATCCAATTCTGGATTCTACAGCCGAAGGATATATACATTTGTGATAGAAAATTTGAAAAAAATGCCAAACCTACCTAAAAAATTTAGTTGATCACTTCTAGTGATATAGATCTGACCAATCATTTCAAGAAACTCTTGTGTAAGCGAAAGAAGTAGCATCCTCTTTCGAAATTGAAGAAGACTTTCCACCACAACCAACGGTTAGGAAGAAATTTAAACCAAAACTGTTTGACTATAAACACCGAGATGAGACCCCCATGATCCAAAAACCGCCTATAAAATGAGTTTTTCTTAAAAATTATAGATCTAACTATAAGCTCTCTAAAAACCAATTCGACTTATTAAATGAGTATGATAATATATTCGTATTTTTAGCGACATATTCAAATTAAGTGACAGCGATCTTTAAAACATTGTTCTATTCTTGAAGAGCGACTGACAGATCAGGAGGATAAGGATATAGACTCAATGATCTGTTTAACGAAATTAAAGCGTTAAAGTTGTTTTCATTACTTGATGATACTGACCCCTTGAGTATTTTACAATATATATTTGAAAACAATTTAATCTCCATCTTTCCAAACGTGAGTATTTCACTGATAATTCTTTTGACATTGCAATTGCAATTGAACAAGAAATTTCTGACGGTATAAATTCTAGCGATGTAATTAATGAATTTGCAACAGCAAAATCTTGGAAAATATCGCTACTACAATAGCGATCTTTCATTTTTCTATTGCACCTAGACCTAGCTATTATTTTTGGTTTTAAAACGAAGTTCCTAGGTAGTTGTTATTAGAAATATCTGCATATATATATATATATATATATATATATATATATATATATATATATATATATATATATATATCCTTCTGAAATTAATTTGATGAATTCATGAAAGTTAGAGTCATAGCAATCAAAAAGAAGTTTACGTATCAAAAACTCTATCTTTCATAAACTCATCAAATATCGAAAGTTTACCAAAAGATCCGACTAACAAATTCAATAAACAAATAAAACGGTAATTGAGGAGTCAAAATCGTTAATATCGTATCAGGAAAGATATCAACTCGTTTTCGACCAATCCTCTTCCTCTTCAACTTTACTCTTTGATTAAAATACCTAAGAAGGAAACCCTGTAAGACTCCTGGTCTCTTTTAGTACAGCACCATCTTATTCACTTTCTAAATTCCTTGAACATTTTAAACAAATTTAGCAATTTTCAAGGAAAATACGCCATCCCCAACTCTTTCGACCTCATTCGGAAAATTCAAAACATACACCTTCCACTTGATTGTAAATTCCTTTTTTCGACGTCAAAAACTTTTATCCAAGCATTTCACCATCTGAACCATATAACCTTGTAAACCAAATATTAGACTACAATAGAAAAAATCCATTAATAAAAGTGGATATTATGCGACTCCTAAATACATGTTTGTCTCAGAACTACTTTCTTTTTGAAAACACAATTTATAATTCAGATGAAGGGTTAATAATGAGCAACCCTTTGAGTCCCATCCTATCTGAAATCTTCATGGACAATTTAGGAAAAGAAATTCATAGTAAGCCACTCAGTAAACTTTGTCTATATTGGTTCCGCTACGTTGATGATATTATTATCTGCTTTACAGGTACGAACAGACAATTAAGTATCCTTAATAATTTGCATCCAAAAATAACATTTACAACAGAAATCGAGAAGAATGGCTCAATAAGTCTTTTAGATTTAACTATAACTCGATCTAATAATAAACACAATTTTTCAATTTATCACAAACCTTCACACACCGACATAATAATACACAACTCATCAGCACATCCCTATCAGCATACAGTTGCATTTTTTATTGTTATATGCATAGACTCATCGTACCTCTATCAATTGCCAATTACGTAAAGGAATTGAATTTAATCAAACAAATTGCTTTCAACAATGGATATAACCCAAATATAATTAATTACATTTCGAAAAGAAACAACTCAGATTAGCCATTGAACAAGTATATCCACGGTCAGAAAAACAAAACGAATCTTATAAATGTCTAACATATTTTGGTAAAATTAGCGAAACCTTAAAATATTCCTTGGAAATTTCAACTTAAATATAGCTTTCAGAACAAGAAACACCTTAGGTAGAAATATTAAAATTACAAAACAAAAACTAAAAAAAATCAATCCGGAATATATCGTTTAAATTATCCAGACTGCGATAAGTTTTATATTGGCCGTACCGGTAGAGATTTGGGATCTAGAATATCGGAATATAACGTAGTTTCAATAATAAAAAAGCAGATTCCACTTATTGAAATTACCTTTTCGACTGCAACCACTCATTTAATCTGGATTTCCAAGTTTTACATACAGAGAGTAGAGGCCAGAAATTGAATTGCCTCGAAGCCCTCGAAATTAACATATATAAAATTATTTTCAATGAAATAAAACTAAAGTATTTAGATTTTCACTATATTATCAAAACTATACCGGTTTCACCACACTGTGGCTTCATCAAATAGATACAAACTATTGAACAGAGTTATTCCTCATATATTAGTCTTCGTTGATCTCTAAAATTTCCAATAGATTGAGTTTTTGTCTGTTATTTTGTTTGTGTGAAATTTTGAAATTATCATTAAAGTTATGGTTTTCTTCGAGTAAGAGATTAGAATAATGGGAATCTGATTTATGATAATTGAAACCACGTTGGTGCTCGAATAATCTAACTTTGAAATTTCTGAAAGTTCTACCAATATAAATTTTATTACAATCCCCGCAAGACAGTTTATAAACACCGGATTTATTACTTTTATCAATTTAAATTTGCAGTTTTTGATATGTCGGCCTAAAGAATTTTCAGTTCGGAATGTTATATTGAAATTATAATGCGAGAGGAATGATTTTAATTTTAGACTAGGATTACCAATATAAGTTAAGCTCTTGTATTTTGTGTTAGTACTTTTATACTTACTGAACCTATCATAAAATTGGTGATCGGAAAATTTGAACTATTACAAAAATTAACGGCAAACATGATTTTTTCTATTTTCATAAGCCATCGCATACAGATATTACTATTCACAGCTCATCTACACATCCTTATCCTCATAAATTAGCAGCTTACAATAGTATGGTACATAGACTCATTAATACCCCAATGTCACAAAATAATTTCATAAAAGAGCTAAATATAATTAATTAAATAGCAGTCAATAACGGTTACAGTCCAACTATGATTGAGAACATGATTTCACGCAAAAAATTTCAAAAAGCAATCCAGGAAGTATTTCCAAGTATGAAAAGTTCTAACACAAAATACAACAGCTTAACTTATATTGGTAATCCTAGTCTGAAATTAAAATCATTCCTCTCGCATTATAATTTCAATATAGCATTCCGAACTGATAACTCTTTAGGTTGGCATATCAAAACTGATAAAGGTAATAAATACGGTGTTTATAAACTGTCTTGCGGGATTGTAATAAAATTTATATTGGTAGAACTTTCAGAAATTTCAAAGTTAGATTATTCGAGCACCAACGTGGTTTCAATTATCATAAATCAGATTCCCATTATTCTAATCTCTTACTCGAAGAAAACCATAACTTCAATGATAATTTCAAAATTTCACACAAATAAAATAACAGACAAAAACTCAATATATTGGAAATTTTAGAGATCAACGAAGAAAAGAATTCAGGTAGTTTACTTGATAGTCAATTAGATTTAAATCCTTCTCCTTTACTCAATCTTTTCAATTCATAAAGTAAGCAACTCCGATGGGTTTTCCAACATACCTCTTGTACCTATATTAATATTAAGTAGGAAATAAGACTAATATATAAGGAATAACTCTGTTCAATAGTTTGTATCTATCCGATGAAGCCACAGTGTGGTGAAACCGGTATAGTTTTGTTAATATAGTGAAAATCTAAATACTTTAGTTTTATTTCATTGAAAATATGTATATCGATTTTCATCAAGTAACGACCTCCTCAATCAAAATATATAAAATTTCAAGAATATACCTAATGACCAACTAGATATTAATCAGTCACCCCTACTCAACATATTCCCACAAATACTTGATAGCCCTTGAATGGATTTCCTTAGCTGGTTTTTATTGCTATTTGTAGTGTATTTGTAGTATAGAATATCAGTAGTAGGTAACCTTGCACTCGAGAAAGACATATAGTGTCGAAACGCGTTGTGTTATATATTATCCTAGTACAATTCTGAATAGTTTGATTTATTTTTCATTCGATATGGAATTATACCAAGTAAAAGCCTCTACAATTCAAGCATATATGTTTCTATGGCTATTTCTAAGTCTGATTCATTATCAAAAATCAAAATTACTCTTTACAGGTAGATAAATATCCCAAACCTCGTCTAATGCGCAATTTTGAACCTATCACATAACAATGATTCTATATTGACGGTGAATTCGGGAGGCTTTGTCATCAATGGCGTGTATTCGAAGAATGGAATGTTTAGAGGATCTCATTGTTGATCGTTACCATGGATTCATGCTTCATAATGAATGAGTTAGTTCACTGAACATGTTAATTGGTTATTAAAGCGTACCATTCCAGAATCTTCATGTCATGTCAGATTCTACTATTCTATTATCATTTAATTTTGAACAAGGATATTGTAACTAACGTTCAACCTCACAATCAATATTAATTAAATTCAGCTTATTATTTAGTGAATAAATATCCTCTTAGTTATTCGGTAAAATAAATGTTTGATAATACAGAAATGTTTCCATAATGACTTTACAATGATCAAAAATTATTTGGAACTAAGGATTCGAAGGACCTACAGCAGGGGTGCTCAAACAGTTGATCGCGAGTGCTTCTTGAGTAGAGTTCAAATAAACGCGCGGTATTTGTCAAAGAAAAGTTGCGTTTTTTATTCTTGCCGTTTTTCCAGAAATTTTGGTCGGCGCGTTTGACGGGAACATTCGAGACTTTCGTTCAAACCGATATAAATGTTGGGCCTGCAGGAATTGGAGTAAATCTCAATTTTAACTTGAAGGCAATACTAAGTCGATACAAAGTTTATTATTAAATAGTACAAAATGAGTGCAGCGAAGAAATTTAAAACGTATCATTTTAATAACGATTGGGAGGAAGAATTTTTCTTTTGTATGGTGAAGGATAAGTGCACTTGTCTTATTTGCCGTGCGCCATTTGCAATACCTAAGCGTGGTAACTTAGAGAGGCATCATAAAACAGTTCATAAAAACTATGAAAAGGAATTTCCGCCACAGTATGAATTAAGGAAACGAAAAGTACGTGATTTTATATCCTGTTTGAGAAAAGAACAAACCATATTCACAAGACTAGCTAAACAATCAAAAGCTGCTACGATCACGTCATTTAAAATATCTAAAAGCATTTATTGAAGCCGGCGAGTCTTTATTTGGAAATTTTAAAATAAAACAGATATCATGTCTGCTATTAGAGAACTTCAGTTATCTCGTCCGACTGTCACAAGGCATATTGAAGTCATGAGTCAGGACATGGTAGATAAACTAAAACATAATATCGTGAAATGTACATACTTTTTTTACAGTTCGACGAATTCATCGATATGGCAGACACTACCTAGCTGTGTATTTTATTCGTATGGTATTTAATGACATGTTGGCTAAGGAAGAGTTTTTGACAATCATTTCTCTTAAGGGAAGATCCGTGGCGAAGATATATATGACGTTTACTTAAATATGATTTAGTGATAAACTAAAACATAATATCGTGAAATGTACATACTTTTTTTTACAGTTCGACGAATTCATCGATATGGCAGACACTACCTAGCTGTGTATTTTTATTCGTATGGTATTTAATGACATGTTGGCTAAGGAAGAGTTTTCGACAATCATTTCTCTTAAGGGGAAGATCCGTGGCGAAGATATATATGACGTTTACTTAAATGTGAAAAACTACAAGCTACCAATATATAAACTAGTGTGCATTACAAGCGAAGGAGCACCAGCAATGACTGGAAACAAAAACGGTTTTGTGGCATTGTGTCGAGCTAATGAAAATTTCCTTCATTGTTTTCATTCTATTGCATTATACATCAACAAGTTTTGTGTTCAAAAGTTTCAGACACGGTGGAAATTATGGGCATTGCAACAAAAATTGTGGATTCCATCCGTGCACGTAGCTTGCAACGACGGCTCTTTAAATTGCAATTGGAAGATAGGGAACCAGCTGAGTACACTGATTCAGTTCTTCACACGAACGTCAGGTGATTGAGTCACGGAAAATTCCCTATTAAGGTTTCAAGAATTGTTACCCGAAATAACAGCTTTTCTAGACGAAAGAGGTGATGACAATCAGATGTTGAAAAACGAAAAATGGCTAGCTGATTTGGCATTTTGGACATCACAATGCACTTAAACACCATTAACTTGGAGCTTCGAAGTAGAAGAAAAACTATTATTGAGATGATTAGTGCAGTAAATGCATTCAAAAGTAAATTGCAACTTATGATAGATCAATTGAGAAGAAAGGATCTGAAACATTTTCCGTCTTTGAAAGCAAGGATTCTTCAGTTGAATTATGATAGGTATGAGGCTGAATTATCAAATATTTTGGTACAATTCGAAAAGTGTTTTTATGATTGCAGTAAATTGGCAAATATAGCATCATTTATGAGTTATCCTTTTCATGTAAAAACATGAGGAATTAGCTACTGAAATAGAAAGTCAGTTTAATATGAACTCATGTTCTGTCGAAAATGAGTAGGTTCAGATTATATCAGACATCTCAAAGCTACAGCATCTGATACAAATTTCTCGTGTTTTATATCTGAAGATAAATATTCAAATCTAAGGCAAATCGCCCTTCAACTGACGGCAATGTTTGGGTCAACTTACTTGTGCGAGTGTGCATTTTGTGAAATGAAGGAATTAAGTCAAAATATCGCAATCGACCAACTGACGATCATAAGTCATCATGCTTACGATTTGCACTCAGTGGTTACGTACCATCGTATGAAAGGTATGCTGAGGACATGCAGTGCCACGCTTCAACATCTAAAGTCATTCATTAGTTAAGTTTAACACCATTTGTTTTGTAACAACCAATAATCTCACAATTTTGAATAACTATGAGTTTCTTCATTGATATTATAGAGAAGAACCTAACTAAACCCAACCCAAACCTTGACTAAAATAATGTATATTGTGCGGAAAGCTAATATCTATATATGCTACGGTACACCCTACCTAGGTAGGTAGGTAGGGTGTATCGTGTATGTACGACAACCCTGCATCACAAATACTTGCAGCCTCTCAGAGTCGATCGTAAGTAGTCTTCTAACCTAACCTAACCTCACAACCCGCATACAAAGGAATGTCGAAAATGGCTTATATAATGTAAGTTGTTGTTTAAATAAAAATTTTTAAACCTACAAAATTTAGTACGCCTACTTTCTGGATATGCCTCGTACTAAACGGAGCAGAAATTCATCTGTGTTTCGTTCAAAATGCCGAAAATTGGTCTGGGAAAGTTTCATCTTTTTTGTTAATTGTCAACAAAGGCAGCACCCACCTTCATATAGCTTTCGCAGGTGCAAATGTTGAAAGTCTTTTCTTTCAACTTTACTCGCGAACCTTCGTGATCATATCTGAAGTTGTTACTTCAATGGAGCACCCTGTACGGGGAACATTTCTGTGCTTGTTCTGTCGCAACGAAACTCAATGAATCACTTATGAATTATCCTAACTGAAAGACAAGAATCATCATAGTACTTATCCAGAGAACTTTTAGTTTTCGTGATTGACGACCTACAGTTACTGAACTTAATATCATTCTCAAACGAATAGCTAAAGACAATTCCTTTACAGCTGTTTTCTCATTTTTCTCAATTTTGTAGCATATTGTTCTTGAAGAGAGTACAACCATCTCAGTTAGGTTGCTGTTATCACAGAATACAGAAATTTGCGTCCACCTTTTGATATCCAAAACGAATAACTCTACCATTAGATTCACCAAAAATTATAAGAAAAACTTCATTGGAAATAGTACGAAGATCGAATAATAGTCATTACAATTGCAACATTTCATGAATTATTATATTTTCTTTCATGTAGCGACGAGGAAGGCAGGCTTTCCTCACATTTTATCTCCCTGTTCTCTTGAAGCATATAGAAGATCACGTATGGTTCACCCGGTTTTTTTCATTTCCCTAAGCTTGCATTATAGGGGTGATAAAGAAGGCCATCCTAGAAATTGTGAATCCCCCGATCGTGTTTTGGGACACATCAAAATGTGACAATATTGAATGATTCATATAGTCAACCCATTTGCTGTTACTCTCTTTTCAATTCGAAAAAATAAATAAATAGGGTATTCTATACTATAGTCGCACTGTATTACTTCAGTACGCAAAGACTTGAGAACTAACACATTATTGAGGTAGATCGCCAGCTGTTCAAGTTTGAGCACCCCTGACCTACAGAATCCACAGTATGAAATTTTTCAAGAGTCATGCTTCATTTCCTCCTCCCAAACATTTTATGCTGAACCACTGATAAGTTCTGAATACCAAACTTGTTTTTCCATTTTATTTCGAATATTTTTGCCCATTAACAGTTTTTTCAACCATTATCTAGGAAATAAAAAGAAAAAAAACGATTGATAGTCATTAGCTAAATGGAAGTAAGTTTTTGAATTTGTCTCCAGTAGGCACTATTAGAATATTTATTGATTTTGACATTTTATTATTAACTATCTAGTTAAAAATTAAAGTTGGGAGGACTCATTTTTCTACAAAGAAAAACGATTTATTTAATAAAAAAGATTACGCATCAAAATAATAATCATAGTCCATTCAGAAAAAGAGTAAGATAATAATGCACTAGGTGACAGGGAGACCATGGCCGTGCATCCAAATTTATTGCATCGCCTTCCGAGTAGGCCCTTTCCGAAATAATAGATTTTCGCCAACGCATAATCGATTCATCAAAATATTTTGCAAATACTTTTTCCGGAGTCGACTGTAGTTCTCGCTGCGAATTCTCTTTCATGTCTTCTATCGATACAATGCGCTCGAATCTCGAAGTTGCAATTTGAGTGGGAAACGAAAAAGTCGACCGTAGCCATATCGGGTGAATAAGGTGAATGTTCGATAGTATTTGTTGAGTTTTTGGTCGAAAATTCATTCACTATGATAGCCTTTTCAGATGTTGCATTATCGTGCTGCAAATTCCATGGATTTTTTTTCCACAAATCTGGTATTTTTCGGGGATTTTTCAGTTATAAGTTGATGGCCCCAGAGCGAGGAAAAATTTCAACTACATCTCGGCCGCTGTTGAATGCACAGTATTACTAATATGCACGTGGTTTTTAAATTTTTGTTATTTTCATTTTAATCATGGAACCCCAAAAGGTAAAACCCATTTACAGGAATTCGCAAAATATACAACAGAAACTAATTAACTTAGTATGCAGTCAAACTTAACATTAACAATTATTCTTAGTGAGCTAACAAATGAATATTACCTTCAAACTAAACAAATAGTATTAAAAGCTAACAATAGCAGCTATCAGAAAGGCAAAACATTTATCAAAAGTCTAACGGAATCATTTACCATATTTTGTAAAAGATATGATATTAACTGTTTCTTGAAGCTACTGAAATTTATGCGAAAAATATCTATTCCATTCAAATGCCAATTGTAAAATCTAGAAATTCTCAGAAATACTGAGTGATAGTGGAGATTTGTCCTTACCTTAGGAACATAGAGCTTTTTGACGATTGAGATAACCTGCTACATTGAATTGTAAAAATTGACTAGACAAGAATCGAAATGACTATGTTCAATTCGATATAAAAATAGTGCTTCATACATGATCAAGACGCTTCTGTAACATTTTCAGCACACGAAATTCCACTGAAATTCCTTGTTTCATATTTTATCCATTGTAACAATCGAAAAACACTTGAGAGAACTAACAACTTCGTACACTGTAAGCAAACTATATTACAGATGGAGTTCAAAGTCCGCGTCAGTATCGAAAACAGTTGTGCCACCTTAGCATCAACCAAAATTTTGACAATCGTTATTAGCAGATTTTTCAAATAATCCATTTCCGGTATTTTTTTGATAGAATGTAATTCCAACAGTATCGGTTATAGTCGTAGATAACGCGAGGTACCATTTGCGGCAAGTGAAAATAAAATCAACTTGTTCTTGGCGAAAAGTAGACATCTTCAGATGGTAGTCAGAAAAGAGTATTCAACAACGACAAAAATATGGTTAAAACAACAATCGCTAAATTTCACAGGCAATTGTATGGAAATTATAAACACCTCAAAAGTCTAGGAAACACTTACCAATATCTTTAAAATATGAATTTGATGATTCGAATTTATAGAAATCTTTCGGTTTTTGTTAGGATGTATTGTATATAATGTATATGTAATCAAGAAAACAAAATAATATTAGACTTCTCCAAAGCACCTATTATAAAAAATTTGAAATTTGAAAATGACGAAATTTGGTAAAATACAAAAAAATCCTGAACTAATATTTTCGAAACGATATGAAAGCACTTATATTTATCAGTACCCAGAAGGTCCACCTCTGTTATTAATGACACTTTGGCATCGACGCGGCATGTTCAATATTAAATTGTCTATTACATTTTGGCCTAAGCCATTCCAAGCCCCCTGAACTGCTAATCGAAGCTCCTGTTCATGATGCGTTTTGACGCAGGAGATTTCTTTTTAGGGTGTCCCACACATGATCGATGGGATTCAAATCTAGGAAGCAGGATGGCCACGGTAGAAGATCAATATCATTCTCTTCAAGAACGTTCAAGACAACTCTTGCACGATGTGGAGGGGCATTATCTTGTTGGAAGAGTGGATTTTGACCTATTGTTTGGAGTTACGGTACCACTACAGGTAAAACTATCTCATTTGCGTAAGAATTTCCCGTGAGGTTGTTCTGTATGAAAACGAGGTCAGTTCTTCCACCAAGGCGTATATCTCCCCAAAACATCACTGATCCGCCTCCCTGCCTAACAACTTCTCGAGCATGCTGGAGACGGTTTTGCTTTCCAGGTTCCCTCAATATTCGATTTCTTCCCGAATCGGGATAATAACTAAATCTAGATTCATCACTGAAGAGAACTGTGGCCCACCTCTTTTGATCCCAGTTTACGTGTTCTTGGCACCAACCTAAATGAGCAGCGCGATTTCCATGGGTCAGTTGTGGAACTCTTAAAGAACGGTTGGAGTGAAGTTGACCTTCGTGCAGTCGATTTCTCACAGTTTGGTCGGAAATTTGTACATAATGAACTCGTGATAGCTCTTGAGCTAATTGAGATGCTGTGGTAGTACGATCTCTTCTGGCTTGTAAAACCAAAAATCGGTCTTGGGCGACTGTAGTAATCCTGAAACGACCTGTATGGCGTTTTTCTACGCTACCTGTTCCATTGAAACGCGACCATAAACGGTTTATGACACTTGGGCTACTTCCCAGAACCCTGAATACTTCCCGTTGTGAGCTTCCAGCTTGGAGCATGCCAACGGCTCTTAACATCTCTTCTCTAGTCAAATGTCGTCTTTCCATGGTCGAATCACAAAACTTGAATCTTTTATTTGTGCTTACAACAGAAACAAAGAGCAAACTAACTGATTTAAAAACACTGAATACATGAAATGATTATAAAGCAGCGTCGCATCCGCTGCATTTTTAGTTTTTTATAAAAAAAACTGAAATCTGTTGCGGCACTCTACATAATTTGGTGAGAAATTGATGCAGGGGTTCATTTCTTAAAAAAATCATCCATATTGATCGTTCTGGATACGATATATCGATATTCACTAGACTTTTTGAGGTGTTTATCATTGAGGGAAAGACGAATCAGAAAGTTACAATTCCACTTCTTACCATTGCAAATAGATTCCATTTGGATGTGATTTTTACATGGTGATTAAGCAATAAAATAAAATGTGGGAAATGGATTTTATTATAGACCTTGTTATAGTGAATATAGATTAAGAGATTCGTCATCAGATGATGTAGATAACTGAAAGGGGATTAGAAAGCAAGATATCTGCTAATCAATTATTTATATTTCAGTTTTATTCTGTGATATATACATTTCGAAAACCTTGTTTTGACAAATAAACCGTATAACTCACTGAGTATAGGTTTTGAGGAATGGTTATTTTCATTCTGTGAAAAAAGTACAAGAAATTAATTATTAAAAAATCTGCTTGAAACGATTGTCATTCGTTGTTGCTAAGTTGGTACAACTGTTTTCTATTCTGATGTGGGCTTTGAACGCGATCTATCATTTAGTTTGTTCACAGTAGCTCTAACATGTATATTTTGCGATTTTCATAATGGATAAGAATTGCAGATGGAATTGCATGTGCCGAACCGCTAACATGTGGCTTACGGTGAATCGACTTCACCGAAAACACTTGCATATGAGTGGTACAGTGCATTCAACAGCGGCCCAGATGTGGTGGGAGATTCGCCTCGCTCTGATCGGTCATCATCATCTTCAACGGAAATTAACATCGATAAAGGGAAGGAAATCGTAATTGGAAATCCACTGTCTGGCCGGGTAACCCCGCTACAGTAAAGAGTAGACTGTACACCATGCAACCACCAGGACACTGAGCTTCTGGGGGCGGGTGATGATCCCGTGGTCAGAGAAAATACCACCTGAACCCCTCTGGATGGAGGGCAGCAGCTTCATCTACGGCGCGTCGGGCGGATCTGGAGTCCAGAGAAACGGCTAGCGCGACGTCCTTTCCGCTGCCTCATCTTCGCCCGTGGAGCTGCGAAACTCGCCAACCCGCTCGGCAAGCGTGGTGTTTTAATGCCAAAACTCCTCAAAACCAACCATGTCGAGTAGAAAAACATCTGAGGAATTACCGCAGGTGAGTAGGACGGATCGTCCAAAATCTCTCACTGTCTCAACAGAGACAGTCTGCCCCATGGATTCTGGGGGGGGCTTATATTCGACTACCCCAGAGAAGAAGGAGAGATAATAGAAGTAGAAGGATATGAATAAAAAGCTATATATAGCGGCGTACAACGTCCGGACACTAAGAACAGACGCGTACCTCACAGCACTGGAAGAGGAGCTTGAAAACATCAAATGGCACGTGCTCGGTATCTACAAAACTGGAAGAGCAAACGAAGAAGTCGCCAAATTGAACTCAGGCCACGTTATCTTCAACAAAAATGAAAATACAACCACAAACGGTGGAGTGGCACTTATGGTGCATATGTCGGTCGCGCATCTGCTGCAAGTCACAAGAGCCATATCAAATAGAGTCAAGTAGTAATGCAACTGAACGCTAGATACAAGATACAGATAATTAATGCTTAGCACACGACGGTTGAAGACGTCGAACAAGTGTATGAGGACATTGCGTATGCACGAAGCCAAGTAAATGCCCAGTTGACTATAGTCACAGACCTATACTGTCTGGAAATTTTTTTTAAAATGAAGACACAAAGAAAATGTACATGGAAGAAATCGCAGAAGCAAAAATGAAATTGATTATATTTTGTGATCTCGAAGGGACGTTTGTAAGGATGTGTCTGTACTTAGCCGTATGGAAGCAGGGAGCGACCACAGAATAGCGCGCGCAAAATTTTCTATAAACGTGCAATTAAAAAGAGCCAAGATGGTTTCAAAAACCCCTCGCCCAACGATAGCGGAGTTAGAAGGCCGAAAAGATGAATTTCAAATAAATGAGCCTACTGACCTGAACGAAATGTGCAATATTATAACTGATAAACTAATTATTTCTACAAAGAAGGTATGTGGTAGAAGGAGGATTCAGAAGTCAAAACTGTGCCCTCCAATGCTAGCTCTCGTAGAAAGGAGACAGAACACAAACAGGGAGTCTCAAGAGTACGAGGAGCTAAACAAGATTATAAAGAAGGCAATACATAGAGATGGTAGAAACAGACAAACACAAATTGTGGATTTGGCCATAGAAATTCAAGAACACTCAGAAAGAATTTTTCAAAAGGATAACTTCGAATCCACAAGTTGAAGGACGCCAACAATAATGCCACATATGAAAAAACAGAAATAATTAACATAATACAAGACTTATACAAAGAGCTATATTCTAAAAAAATTCCTGCCCCATCACGTGCGGGTGAAGTTGATGAAGTTATAAGTGTGGGGTTCAGAAGACCTGCCGGAAGTTACAAGATGTGAAATCAGAGCCGCAATCAACCAGATGAAGAGTAAAAAGAGCCCAGTAGAAGACCGAGTCACCGCTGAAATGCTCAAAAAGGGTGAGGAACCAGCTGGAAACAGCTCTCTGCATGCTGTTCAACAAGGGCCCTGAAGAGGGAAGAATTCCTGAGAAGTGGTCATATTATACAAGAAGGGTGATGCAGCTTGCATAGGCAATTACCGACCGATCAGCTTATTGAGTATCCTCTACAAGTTGCTGACAAAAATAATAACCAAGAGATAAACTAAGAAATCAGATTTTTACCAGCCGAGCGAGAAGGCGGGTTTCAGGAACGGTTTCAGCGCAACTGACCATATTCATTCCTGCGAACTTTGGTGGAGAAGTGCAACGAATATACAATGCCAATCAGCTTGGCCCTTGTGGACTATGAAAAAGTTTTTGACAGTATCGAGGTCTGGGCAGTGCTGGAAGGTATGAACCAAGCGCGAATAGACTCAAGGTATACAAATTTAATTAGAAAGATGTACAACATTGCCAGCCTGTAAGTCACTCTTAATGAAGACTAGAAGGCGGAAAAAATCCCTATTATGAGACAGGTGAGGCAGAGTGATACCATATCCCCGAAGCTGTTCATCCTTGCACTTGAGTACGCCATGAAGAAGCTGAACTGGGAGAACAGTGGAATTAACATAGACGAAAGAGAAATTAACATAGATGGATCTCATTTAAACCATCAGCGTTTTGCTGACGATATTGTGTTGATTCACACAGATCCCAAAGAACTGAAAACCATGCTCCAACAACACAATGATGCATTCAAGAAAGTCGGCCTTAGGAAAAGGCATGAACCGTTCGCCAAATATAGTTGTGGTGGAAAATTCAGCCATTGAGAACGTAAAAGACTATTTCTACCTTGGTCACAAAATCTAGCTTGGCAGTGAAAATCAAAAGGCAGATCTAAACAGAAGAGTAGAATTTGCCTGAGCAGCATTCAGCAACCTTAAACACATTCTTAGGGATAGGAAGTTACCAATAAATCTCAAAAGAAAGGCCTATAATGCGTGTGTCCTAGCGGTTATAACATCTGGTATAAAGACCATTACACTGACAAGTAGGGTGCGAAAAAGCTGAGAGTGACACAGAGGGCAATGGAGCGCTGCATGCTGGGCATAAGCATCCGTGATCGAGTCAGGAATGACGTTATGCGACAAAAGACTAAGGTTGAGGACGTAGTGGCTACCGGGCTTAAATGTCGTAGGTGGGATACGTGGAGTGTATCAGTGACGACAGATGGACCAAGCGGCTGCTGGTTTGGCGGCCCCGTACGACACAGCGTAGCGTGGGAAGGCCCAGACAAGATGGCGAGGTGACATCCGAAATATCGCGGGGAGAGCTCGCCCAAGACCACTTCGCGCGGAAGGGGAAAGAGGAGGCCTATGTCCAGGACTGGATGGCTACAGGATCATGAAGAAGAAGAATTCCAACCATACACTCACAAAACGCATTGTAACTAGTGATGAGACATGGGTTTATGAGTTTGATATGCAAACCGCGCGTCGAAGTCGATCGAAAGTCAAGGTAATGCAAACTGTTTTCTTTAATTATCGGGGTGTTGTGCACTTGAAACTCTTGCCAGAAGGTCGCACAGTGAATCAAGAATATAACATGAGCGTTCGGCGTTATTTGAGAGAACAAATTCTTCGAAAAAGGGCAGATTGTGTGAAGAAAACTCATGGATTTTGCACTATGATAATGCACTATCTCACAACGCTATCACTGTGAATGAATTTCTGACCAAAAACTCAATGAATACCATCGAACAACCATACATGATACAATGAATTTGGATGAAAAATGAATATTTTGTCTTCCATTGACCGATTTCTGGTACTTTTTAATAGAATGTATGTAGACTGGGAGAACTATATCAGATATCGATAAGAGAAACAAGAACACTGGGGGCTCCTTCCAGTGGAAAGGCCAGTGCTATAACCCTTTTACTCCATTTAATTCAGGACTTTTAAGCAGGCACTACGATTAAGAATTTCAAAGCATGTTGTATGTTAATAATTTGTTTGTTACTTTGTAAGAAGTATTTTTGAATATTATGATTTTAGAATAATCCAACATAAGTTGGTAATCCCATTCGAGATTTCATAGTAAAATAATTGGATAGGATTTCATATTTCCGCCCGAAGGTATACATAACACCATATTATCTTACATCTTTCTGCATGACGAATAAGAATTTTATGAAAACAGACTTTTTCGATTCACTTCTTTACCATTATTAACAATTGATCTCTTCATAATAGGTGGGTACTTCACATATCAATCTGTTTGATGTATTGTGTAACGAGAATTTCTCAACGCAAGTAGGATGCTTTCGTTGCTTTCTCATCGATGTTGTTCCGCTTGTAGCTTTACCAATTATATAATGTATATTATTGTGACTATTGTAAGTACCATTCCTTGAAACGTTCAATTGTTAATTGGCAATGATTCATTGAAATGTACGAATTCCGAATTACAATAAGTGATGTAACAGAATGGAAGAAGAATATTGAATGATTGAAAAGACTATTCACATATTGAAAGAGATTCGAGAAACAAATACCGGATATATTTATTTCCTTCAGTAGTTGAGATAAAACTTTCTCATTAATATCCATATATACTTTGTGACAAAGAAGTTTCCGGAAATTGAAATTGAATATCCTTCGAAATATGTTCTATTTGAAGCGATACACATGTGCCAATGTTTTTTCCAATCATAGAAACATTTTTATAGGCGCTTTCAGGGATGACCTTTAGCTCTTTCTGCGAATTCTTTTATGACGTGCATGGAATCAAGTTTGGTTCCCCGGAGCAGCAATTTCAGTCTGGAGAAAAGAAAAAGAAAAGAAAAAAGTCAAACGGAGCTAGATCAGGCGAATAACGCGGCTGCTCGATGGTATTTATTTAGTGTTTAGTCTTAAGGACGTTAATAACCGTGGCTTAAAGAGATGGTGCGTTATTGTCATGTAAAATCCATGAATTAGAAGTCCTTATTGACAGTTTGACCTTGCGGAACGAATTCATGATGAACCACAGCACGAATCTCGAAGAAAACGATCAGCATCGTCTTGATTTTCGAGCGACTTTGGCGAGGTTTTGTTGGTTCTGGCTCATTCTTTCCACCCATTCCGATGATTGTTGGCTTGTTAGTGTGTTGTATTCATAGACCCATGTCTCGTCACCAGTTATGATCCTTCCCATGAACGTGGGATTAGAATTCGCAAGAATCAGCATGTCTACAGATACCTGCATCCGGTACTATTTCTGAAGAATATTCAGCTCTATCGGAACGAGCCGAGCGGCGATGCGCCGTAAGCACAATTGGTTCACCGAAATCAAACGAGCGGTTTCACGAGTGATATTGAGATCACGAGCTATCTCTCTAACATTGGCATGACGATTTTCGAGCACTATTTTCTTGATTTTTTGGACGTTATCGTCAGTTGAAGAGGTCGAAGGTCGTCCGGAACGAAGCAAATCTTAGACGATCTCCCGACCATGTCTGAAGGCTTTATACCACTCGTACTCTTGGGTTTTCGATTAAATTGAGGCTTCATTAGCCTTTTCTAGGATTCGCACTGATTCACACACAGTTCGAAACAAAATTTGAGACAAACTGTTCAATAATTTTCCATTGTAAAATTTGCAGTGTATACAGGGATATCCACCGGGACCGTCCGTTAAAAGTTAAAAACTTTTTAAGTTCCAATTACAATAAAAAGCTGAAATTTTATACGCGGCCATAACTAGCGATTTCCAATTGGAATGAAATATTTTCGAAAAGATACCATTTCCGGTTATGCCGGAAGTGTGTCATCACTTTGTTATTTCAAATTGCAATTTACCTTTTTTATTATACATCTAGAACCGACATTTGAGCAAGGCATAAAATACCCAAATTGTTGGCACTTATCTGTCAAAACTTTTGAAAGATTTAATTCTTTTTGTTATAAACTCGGTTTTGAAATTTAAAAGAATTGTAGGTCGTAGATCGTTTGCACTACAGACACAATTTTGGCTTTGGTGGATAGAAGAAGGATCAAGGAATTCTTTAAGCAATCTACACATGTCAAATGTTTATTGCATTGTTTTGTATGATTTTTTCAACTTAGCCTTTTTCAAACAGCAATAACTCAATATTTTTCAAATGGCACGTGGCAATTTTTATATCGCCATCAGATGAAGCGTCAAATTTCAGATGGAATTGTATCAGCATGTACTATATCCATCTCTTATAGTTCCGAAATAATTTGGGAATATATTGAATTTTGATGATTTTGCAAAAACTAACAGAGAATGCTTTTAAATAGCTGAACTGGCTACGCTCACCTGACAGGTGCCTAGAATTAATGTACTTGTCACTTCGTTCATTCGCATTTGATATTTCAACAAGAATTGTTGGTAATTTGAAGTGAAAATTTTTGAAAAACACCAGATTGATAATAAAATGGCTGAATATTCAAACGAGGATATGTTGTATGTAAAAAAGTGGTGGATAGAACTTGCAGGTAATTCAATAACCAATTTCCAAATTTGGCGCCTATGAGTAAAACAAAATTTCGAAGGATTAGAAGCAGTTTTCTGCAATTTGGAGGATTAAAATACATAGAAACTAGAAGAAAACCAATTCTCGAGGACGACGACAATCAAATTAATACGCTAGCGTATTTTCGTGCCAATCCACATGCGTCCATTAAGTCAGCATCGATGGATATTGGATTGAGTTATACTTCCATTCAAAGGATCCTTAAGAAACATAACATGCACCCGTATTCTTTTATCAGACTACAAAAATTGAAACCAACTGACCTTCCCAAGCGGCTAAATTCAGCAAAGTAGGATGCCTTGTAGGCATCCTACTTTGCGAACGATATCAGCAATGCAATATCCGGCAAACCGAAAACTTCGGAGGATGCTAAGTAATGGTGTGAGGAGGCATTTCTTTCCGTGGTCGAACTGAGTTAGTCCTAGTGAATAATTGAAGAATGACAGCGTCCAAATACATCGTATATATCCTTGAACCCCATATTGTACCCTTTGGACCATTGATTGGCGAAAACTTCATTTATATGGATGATAATGCTCGGCCTCATGCAGCTAGAGTAGTTACAGAATTTCTGCAAAATGCCGAAATTGATATTTTAAGAAGTCCCGACTTGAATCCCATAGAACATGTTTGGGACAACATGGGGTGGCAAATTCAGCAACGTAGGATGCCTTGTAGAACACTCCAACAACTAGAAAATCTGCTTCTTGAAATTTGGAACTCAGTGACTCAAGAGTACATCCAAAATTTGATTGAGGGGCTTCCGAGACATATACTGGCAGTAATTAGGGCCCATGGAGGAAACACTCGCTTCTGAAAATGATTAGTAACCATTCGATGCTAGTTGATTGGTCTCTTCGCGAATGTTTGAAGATGGTAGAATTTTTTAATTTTATTAACTCGAAAATTGTTGATATTTTCCATCATAAACTCATCTCTTTTGAATGATATCTTCTTATTTTACACTTCTGAAAGTTACCAAGCGACTCCTGAATGACCAACCTAAAAGTTTATATAGTATTGTTGTAAAAGTAGGGTGATGCGACCATTTTTGTGGGTAGTGTATTTCAAAAACTATCGTCAAATATATACTGACGGCTCAATTATCGAAGATTGTTCGGGATGTGCAATGTATGACCCAGAAATAGGATATGAAATGCTATTACATCTGCCACATCTATTTTCTATATTTTCATGAGATAAGATAGCCATAGTGGAGGCCTTAAAATACTGTAGAAGGATAAATGAACAAAACTTTCTTATAATATCAGACTCAAGAACTGTTTTACAAAAAATTGCAAACTATACGCCTTCATCGAAAAATGCACAATTACTTATAGATCTAAGGGAAGAGATCTATTTAGCGCAAAGTTCTGGGTTCAAACATTCTCGGAAGATAATAAAGGAGCAAACTGTAAGAACTATGTCAACTATATCCCACGAAAGAGACTGTGGTACAGCAATGTTTCAAATCATCGAAAATTCATTATAACGATAGGGAGACTTCGTCTATTCGGAACACACATGTTCAGAATTGGATTTAAACCTGACCCATTCTGCCTGTGTGGTGAAGAAGAAACTCTAGAACACATATTTTTGAAATGTACACAATATTCGATGAAAAGAACACAAATGCTAGAGAAAATTGATTTGATCTTAAAGAATGGCCCTATTAATTTAGACGATATAATTAAATCTAATAATTATGAGGTATACAGTGTACTTTACAAATTCTTAAACGACAGTGGAAGATATATTTGAGAATTCAGTATTCATGAAAAAATTTTTGTTTTTTTCTTTTTTCTTTTTGCTGACGATACCAGCTTTCTTAATATTGGCGCTGACGTCGACGAAGTGAATCGGTTGTCATCGATTACACTTGCTGAGTCAAAATATTGCGAATGAACGAAAATAAAACCCAAGAACTCATATTTGAAACGCGCCCTGAAGTGAATACTCACCTTGAATGTTTGGGAATCACCCTGGAACCAGATTTGAAGTTCGGTCAGCCTATACAAGATCTAGTCAATAAACTGTCCAGCGCCATCTTTACCGTGAGGAGAATGAAACAAGTTGCCGGAAAAATAACAACACGAACTGCCTATTTTGGTTGCAATTAGATATCCTACGGTGTTATCTTCTGGAGATTACATGCTGAAAGTCAAAAAATCTTTGTAAAACAGAAATATGCTGTGCGGATACTATGCAATTCTAAAAGAATTGATAGTTGCAGGAATTTGTTCAAAGAAGAAGGCATACTTACGCTACCATCACTATTCATACAGTCATGCATAGTTTTCATTCACGATCACGGACACAATTTTCAAAAAAATAATGTCAACCATCTATATTCAACCCGAAATGCCGTTAAATTCATCGTACCTATCACAGAATTAATGCTTCACAAATCAGTATAAATCACATAGCAATGAAATTGTACAATCAGCTCCCCTGCGAATTGAAATCAATGAGTAAAGCGAACCTGCAAAAACATCTAAAGCAGAAGCTGGTTTCCAAAATCCTACTTTTGAGTTCCAATTAAAATATCAAGCTGAAATTTTATACGCGGCCATAACTAGCGATTTCCAATTGGAGTGAAATATTTTTGAAGTGATACCATTTTCGGTTATACCGGAAGTGGGTCATCACTTTGTTATTTCAAATGGCAATCTACCTTTTTTATTATACATCTAGAACCGACATTTGAGCTAGGCATAAAATACCCAAGTTGTTGGCACTTATCTGTCAAAACTTTTGACAGATTCAATTATTTTTGTTATAAACTCGATTTTTGAGGAACATTCAAAAAAATATTAGCTCGTAGATCTTTTGCACTACAGACACAATTTTTGCTTGGGTGGATAGAAGAAGGATCAAGGAATTTTTCAAGCAGTCTACAAATGTCGAATGTTTATTGCGTTGTTTTGTATGATTTTTTCAATTTGGCCTTTTTCAAACAGCAATAACTCAATTTTTTCAAATGGCACGTGCCAATTTTTATATGGCCATCAGATGAAGCGTCAAATTTCAGATGGAATTGTATCAGCATATCAATTTGGGAATATATTGAATTTTGATAATTTTGAAAGAACTAACAGAGAATGCTTTGAAATATTTGATTCAAGTAGCTGCACTGGCTACGCTCACCTGACAGGAACCTAAAATTAATGTACTTGTCACTACAGCTGATCGGTAGCGAATGAGTGAGGCCTCTCAGGCACTATCCCTAGTCTGCTTTGCCTCCTCGCTGCGAAAAATTTTGTGAGATATTCATGAAATTATTAACCGATATACCTGTTGGCCAAAGTTCCGTGCTCAAAATTCGGTCTTTTTGTTTCAATGGGATAATCAGTTTGAAAGAGCTCTTTTTTCCGTCTTTCCTCGTTTTCATTTTGAAACACTTCGTGTCATTTCCTATTTCATTATCTTTTAGGAATTCCAAAATATCCTCAGGAGGAACAGCTGGGTAAAAGCCCGTTAAAAACAGTGCAGAGCGTTTTTTCGCAACTTCAAGCTCATTCAAGTTCTTATTTTGACCCTTTATAGGTGAAGGTCTCAACCCAGTTCTCCCAGTTAGACGGGTTTTTTTGCCCCCAACTGTTTGCCATTCATTACCCACGTCTTCCTCATTCTGGTTCATGCGACATTGAAAATCCGTTATAATCATGGACAAGTTTCTGGTTTGGGATTTAGCTGTCGCTCCTCTTACAAATCCGCTACCACTTCTCTTCAAAATGTCGGCCGTGGGCACTGCATCGTCATTAGAACCATATTGTAGATGGGATCTTTTCGATTCATCTTTTCCAAAAGTGTTGGAGAGCCAGAACAGCAATGCTGGTGGATGTCGCCATACTGAATAATAACAACGTGCTGTACAAGTTCCAGGAGAGAAAGTCAAAAACACAAACCTTGTTATTGAGATCAAGCAGATGTGGCATCTTGATATAATAGATACTGTTCCTGTCTTCGTATCCTCGACTGGGTTAATACCCAAAACTTTGCATGATTTCCTTGAGAAATTAGAATTGCATAAGAATACCTATATAGAAATGCAAAAAGCTGTAATTTTTAATACATGTGGGATAGTTAGAAATTTATCTCAAGTATATTGTAATCGAGCCTATTCCTTTGATTGCTGAATCTGGGAAAAGTAAATTATATCCAGCTAATAGCTGAGATAGTGCATAAGTACACGATAATAATAATAATAATAATAATAAGTATTGCAGATACACAAAATTCACCCAACCCTGGTAGAGTTCTTGAAGACAACAATGACACACTGGCGCACGTCTCTGCAGGTCAACATCAACAATAAATCAATTAAAACCGACGAGATACCCATACGTCGTGGAATTTTTATAGGAGACTCTTTGAGTCCACTATGGTTCTGTTAAGCTATGAATCCATTATCCTCAATGCTCAATAGAACAGGATACGGATTTAGGATAAAAACAGATAGGAATAGTTATACAGTCTCCCACCTGCTGTATATGGATGACATCAAATTATATGCTTCGAACAAGAAGCAATTGTATGATCTGCTGAAAACTGTCAGTGAGTTCTCGGCAGATGTTCATATGAAATTCGGGATTGAAAAATGTAAGACCCTAAACATTCAAAGAGGGAAAGTCATAGATGGTGAAATACAACTTCCAAACGGTGATATTATACAGTGCATGAGGGATGGCGAAACATACAAATATCTAGGATACCAACAAGCCAGATTGCTAGACCAAAAACAATCAAAGGAGAAGATTCGTTCAGAATACAATCAGCGCCTGAAGACTGTGCTGAAATCAATGTTGAACTCGGGGAATCTAGTCAAGGCAATTAACACCTACGCCATTCCAGTGTTGCTTTACTCATTTGGAATAATGAGATGGACTAAGACAGAACTGGATGATATTCAAAGGCAGACCCGAACAATGCTAACAAAGTACAACAACCATCATCCAAAATCGTCTGTGATACGAACAACTTTGAAGCGAAAAGAAGAAGGACGAGGATTAATAGATGTTGTCAATATACACACCGAACAGATGAAAAATCTCAGAGAATTCTACTCTGCAAAAGCTCTCACTTCTGACCTCCATAGAGTGGTATCGTTGGCTGATAAGGGGTATACACCTCTAAATCTTGCTACCAGAGATGACCTGCTGAATCTACCGTTCCTATCAGATACTGAAAAACAAGGGCAATGGTCAAGAAAAGAATTGCATGGACGACATCACCATGAAATTATTCAACCACACATCGACAAAGAAGCGTCCAATAAATGGTTGATGAAAGGAGAATTATTCGCGGAAACAGAGGGATTCCTTATGGCCATCCAAGACCAAGTGATCGCTACAAACAACTTCAAAAAATTTATTATGAAGAACAGAACATTACAAACAGATAGGTGCAGAAAATGCCATATAAGATCGGATACTATACAGCATATTACGTCCGGATGCGAACAACTGGCAAATACGGACTATCTTCACAGGCATAATCAAGTGTGCAACATTATCCATCAGAAACTTGCACACAAGTACGAACTTCTGAATACCTTCCAGCCATATTACAAGTATCAACCGGCGCCCGTATTGGAAAATGGCTCCATCAGATTATACTACGATATGCCTATTATCACTGACAGAATGGTGACGAATAATAGGCCGGACATAGTGGTGTATGATAAGAGAGCCAGAACAGCAATGCTGGTGGATGTCGCCATACCGAATAATAACAACGTTCTGAACAAATTCCAGGAGAAAAAGTCCAAATACACAGACCTTGCTATTGAGATCAAGCAGATGTGGCACCTCGAGAAAATAGATATTGTTCCTGTCATCGTATCCTCGACTGGGTTAATACCCAAAACTTTGCATGATAGCCTTAAGAAATTAGAATTGCATAAGAATACCTATATAGAAATGCAAAAAGCTGTAATTCTTAATACATGTAGGATAGTTAAGAAATTTATGTCAATAATATTGTAATCGAGCCTATTCCTTTGAATGCTGAATCTGGGAAAGGTAAATTATATCCAGCTAACGGCTGAGATAGTGCATAAGAAGAATGGAAAAGAAGTATAACAGTGCCTATCTTTAAAAAAGGAGACAAAACAAATCCTGCCAACTATCGAGGAATAACCTTATTAAGCACCTCTTTGAAACTGCTTGCAAAGATTCTTGCCGATGACATAAACTCAACAGTGCCAATCAGCAAAGAGCAACAAGGCTTTCGAAAAAACCGGTCCACGGTTGATGCACTATTTATAACAAGGCAATTAGTAGAAAAGTCTCTTGAATATAACACTCCAGCATATCTTTGCTTCATAGACTTAACGAAGGCCTTCGACAGAGTCCAACTGAAGGATGTAATTAAGATACTGGAAAACAAAGAGGTACCCAAAAAATATATGAGACTCATAAAAGATCTGAACACCAATACAACAACGCAAATACGAACAAACCACACCCTAACGACGTTGGGCATCCGCCAAGGTGATAGTCTTAGACCTCTACTATTTAATACTGTTATGGACCAACTTGTAGAGACCGTTAAGAACTTGGGACTAGGATTCCGCATGGGAACCTACGAAATGAACATCTTATGCTATGCCGATGACGCCGTACTCATTGCAGAATCAGAAGACGACCTACAAAGAATGTTATACGGCTTTAGCAAACGCGCAAAAAATTTCAATATGGAAATCTCAACAAGTAAGACAAAATGCATGACCATAGCTAAGGAACCTCTGCGGTGCAAGTTAACAATAGACAACGCCACTATAGACCAAGTCATGTCATTCGAATACTTAGGGTGCAAAATAACAAGCACAGGATACCTTGAAGATGAAGTGAGGAGACAAGTGAACAAAGCAGCTGCAGTATCGGGACATCTTAAACAACCAATTTGGAGAAATAAACACCTCAGTATACCATGCAAATCCAGAATCTACAAAACATGTGTGCGACCAATTATGACATACGGGGCAGAAACAAGAGCGGAAACGTCGGTAACAAAGAGGATATTAAGAACAACAGAAATGAAAACGCTAAGAACTATAACCGGTTACACATTGAATGACAGACAAAGAAATACCGACATAAGGGAAAAATGTGAAACAGACGATATTGTAAGATGGGTAAGAAAAAGAAGAAGAGAATGGAACCAGCATGTAAACAGAATGACCACAGATAGAATAGCCAAAATCGTATATAACAACATACCACAGGGAAGAAGACCCGTTGGACGACCACCAAAACGATGGCGGGACAGTTGGCAATCAACTTCACAAGAACTGCTGCAGGGAAACCGGAACTGAACGGGTGCTACGCCTTCTACACGGTGAAGAAGAAGAAGAAGAAATTGTGCTCGAATTTTTTGGCGCATTCAAAGGCCACAGACTGTATTGATAGCCATCATTAAAATCTTTTTTAGTCTGTGAAACAATTATCGATCTTTCGATAACAATAAATTATATTTGACAGAGAGGCAAACGTTTATTAAGAAGTTTCTAGCTATGAATAAGAATTTCAATAATTTCACAAATTAAAAATGCTGAATACATGGCAAAGTTTATTGTAGTATATTTGTGAATTCTACATTCGCTTGATATAGTCTCTATTTAGGGTAGAATACAACTCATATACTCCAGAGTCTACTTATATTTCCATCGAAAGGCCTCGCAGAGAAATTCTCTCCAGATAAGAATCATAAAAACCTGGAAAACTCCAACTGAAAATGATCATTAGGAGAAGCACATAAATTATATGGGAACAGTAATACTAATGTAACCGTTTGCTGGAATGCCAGAAGATAAAGGAAAAAGAATTAACGAGTGTCATGTTCTGTTGACCAGAGAGAAGCAGTGTAGCACGCTATTGCTTTTTTAAGGATTGCAGAGAGTAAAAGATTACATGTATCTGGCGATATTCCACTCCATCTCACTTTACGGAGGCGATACTGAAGATTTAAGGAAAAACACGAAATGAGTAAAAGTTCCAGAAAAACATTCCATTATTTTCATTTAACAGCTACCTGACGGATTTCTGCTGCAGAATAAATGATTGTGGAAATATGGTTTGAAAAGTGGAAGAATTATTTTACTTAGTTATAATTGATATTATACACTCGGAGGCAAAATTAGCGGAACACTCGAAAATTTAACCAAATTCGAAGTCCGATATTTTTCCTAATTCTCAACCGACTTAGATGATTTTTTCGGCAAGTTATAGACCAACTCTTCTGCTTTGTAGAAATTATAAGAGAAAACAAAAAAAATTTGAAAAAAATTTTATACGGGGGCAAAACTAAAAATGTTTCTTTTGTCAAAAATTGGTAACACCCTGTGGAATTTCGTGGTCCGAGTTGAAACGTACAATATCATGGTCTGTCAAGACACATCTTCCCACAGTAACGCCCTTCTTGTTTTATGCATTTATCTCTATTTTTACAAGAGATATCCAATTCGAAGCGAAAAGTCACAAATTTCAAGAATTTATTTTTAATCTTGCGTAGGTGCATAACATCGGAGGTTAGCCAGAAAATAAAATCCAAATTAGAGAAGCGGAAATCTAACGAAATGGAAATTTTCGAAATTCACTGGCCAATTTCACGCTCCGGGAGAACTCGAAGTACACTGGAAAAATCGTTGATTTTGCACATTTATTTTTGAATTTTTTTGTGTGACACTCTATAATAATTATCATTTCTGTCCAAAATTGAGAGCAGGTGTGTATCCTGGCGATACACTCGTGAAATGAAATGAACATGTTGAGAAAAATGTTCATGATGACCCACAAAAAAAAAACATTCGATTTTAGTAGCGAGTATGACCCCCCGAGCTTTTATTAAAGTGCGCATACGATTTCGCATACTCCGAATGATGTTGTCTATCATCTGTTGAGGTATGTTGTCCCACTCTTCCACCAAAGCCAATGTCAGCTCTTCAACGTTGGCTGGATTCCGTTGTCGAACCCTTCTTCCAAGAATGTCCCAAACGTGTTCGATCGGGTTTAAATCCGGTGACCGCGACGTCCAGTCCATTCGTGTGATCCCAACTTCATTGAGATATTCTATCACTATGCGCGCAGTATGAGGGCGCGCGTTATCGTGCATAAAAAGGAAATTTTTCCCTATGTAAGGAGCAAAAGGCACAACATGGGGCTCCAAGATTTCTGTTATATACCGATGGGAATTAAGTGATCCATTGCCAATAATCTCCAGTTCTGTTCGTACTCCCAAGCATATGCCACCCCATATCATAACTGACCCTCCACCGTATTGCTCAGTTCCTGCGAAGTTCGCTTGATTGTACCGTTTCCCTCGATGCCTCCATATTCTATCTCTACCATCCACGAAATTCACACAATATCGGCTCTCATCACTAAATAAAACTCGTCTCCACTGATTGATTGTCCATGCTACATGCTCCCTAGCAAACGCCAATCTTGCTACCTGATGGGCTCTATCGAGTCTTGGTGCTCTTGCTTGCGCGTATGATCTCAGAGCAACTTCATTTAATCGTCTTCTGACTGTCCTCACACTGACGTTAATGTTATCCACTGCTTGTAAAAGGTTACGTACCTAAACAGCAGTAAGACGAGGATTTCTTATGGTTTGATTGACGATGAAACGGTCATGTATAGCGCGGGTTGCCCGATTTCTTCCTTGTCCTCGCCTCCTCACGTACAATCCAGTTTCCCTGTAATGTCGGTAGATTCGATGGATAACCGACGTCGAGACACCCAACATGGTACCGACTGAGCGGTAGGTGCGCCCTTCCTCGATCAATGTAACTGCCCTTGCTACTGAGGTTGGTGGTAAATCTCTCATTCTGAATGAAAAATACCGTTTAGAATCGTAAACAGTAAAAGAATCACAAAACACCGCAACCGATCGAATTTGTATCAAATCAAAGAATGGAAAACTTTCATTCTTTAAACAAGTGCAAATGTGGTCATATACAAAAAAACGTGTGTTGTATTTCATATTTGATAAAAAAAGGTGTGCACATGTGTAAATGAAAAGTTTTATCAATGGTCCCAGAATTCGGTTGTGTATTTTAATACCTACCGACTGTTATCTCCTATGAATTCCTAATTTTCACCAAATTAACCAAATTGTCATCAATAACTAATGCAATTCGAACATAAAGATCGCAAACGACAATTTCGACACGCCTGAGTGATAATAAGAAAATTCCAAAAAGATAGACGAATTTTAATGACAATTTCTTGATTCAATGGAATTTCTCCAAAATGGTGATTTTCCACTTGAAATTAAATATATTTTGCAAAAATAGAGATAAATGCATGAAACAAGGAGGGCTTTACTCTAGGAAGATGTATCTTGACAGACCATGATATTGTACGTTTCAACTCGGACCACGAAATTCCACAGGGTGTTACGAATTTTTGACAAAAAAAACACTTTTAGTTTTGCCCCCGTATAAATTTTTCTCAAATTTTTTTTGTTTTCTCTTATAATTTCTACAAAGCAGAAGAATTGATCTATAACTTGCTGAACAAATCATCTAAATCGGTCGACAATTAGGAAAATATCGAACTTCGAATTTGGTTAAATTTTCGAGTGTTCCGATAATTTTGCCTCCGAGTGTATATTCATAATAATGAAAATCTATTCTCTACTTCACCATTCTACTTGTATAAACTCGAAAAATAAATAAAAATATAAATAAACACGTGCACTCATCAAGGAAGACAAATGATTACACATTTACAAATATTACTACATTCAGTGAAACTATCATATCAATTGATAACCACGATTATTGTCCTCGAACGCACTTACTAAGAGAAACCCCCTATTTGGTTGCGGTTTTCTCTGCTCAGACTTGAACTTGTTATAATTCATATTTCTGATTTTCCTCGGAAACTTATACAGTGTATCTCAAGTTGATTGGCAAATTAAACGTTTATAAAGAACTAATAATACTATCGTTCTGAAATTTTGGTAGTTGATTTAGCTGGTCCGAAACTCTATTTCTGAAAGGTTTTCATCTTAATGGCACTTCCGGTTATACCAAATTACAGGAAGCAGATTTTCTAGATGTTGGAGTGTTTTGCAGAAATTCTGTAACTACTCTAGCTGCATGAGGCCGAGCATTATCATGCATATAAATGAAGTTTTCGCCAATCAATGGGCCAAAGGGTACAGCATGGGGTTCAAGTATAACTGCGATGTATCTGGCCGCTGTCATTCTTCCGTTATTCACTAGGACTAACTCAGTTCAACCATGGAAAGAAATGCCTTCGCACACCATTACTGAGCCCCCTCCGAAATTTTTGGTTTGCCGAATATTGCATTGCTGAAACCGTTCCCCAGGTCGTCTGTATACAGGCATGCCTCTATCATTTGATACTAGACAGAAACTAGACTCGTCAGAAAAGGGAACATTCGACCATTCTGGAGTACCCCGATTCGCATGTTCCCTCGCAAACTGAAGTCTTACAACTAGATGCTCTCTGATGAGACGCGGGCCGGTAGAAGCCACCCTTGATCTGATATTGTCTTCTCTGAGCCTGTTCCTAATAGTTTGCAATGAAATATGCACATTTCTGGAAAGTGCAAGTTCATTTTGTAGCATTCTAGCTGTACAGTGCCGAACTCTTAGCGCAGTTAAACGAGCCAACGATCATCAACTGGTGTTGTTATCCGATTTCTTCCCTGTCCGGTCCTTCTTCCATATTCTCCTGTTTCGAGGTACCGATTAATTGCGCTCGAAATAGTGCTTTGGTTAACATTCAACAAGTTAGCCACGTAACGAGGGCTTTGCCCCTCCTCTACAAGTGTTACAATTCTTACCACTTCATGAACACTCAAATAGCGTCCAGGGCATTCAGCAGCCATTACAATAAATTCAAAGATTCGAAGATCAAAAAGAAACACAGAAAACTTGCATTAATTTAGCGTGAAAACTGAAGAGAAATTGAATGAATACTGATAGTCGAATAAACTCATTCTTGTTTCAAACGTGTTAGAGATCATATGGAAACAAATGTTACTACATAGATGGGATTTTTTCCCCTCATATGTCCAAAAACATATGTTGACAAAGAAACTGCGATCGAGCTGCTTAATCGATTGTAGAATTCAGAATACCGGGTGATGCGACAATTTTTGTGGTGTATATACTTTATGCATTGAGTAATAAGGTCACTTTACTTCAACATTTTGTTTGTTCACATTCTCAAACACAGAGAACGGCAAATGCGGCTTATGTCAAAAGGAAAAGCCGGAACAATGCAACGGCAATATCATTTAGAAAAATATCATCTCCTTTCGAATAAACAATTCGGCTTTAAAGAAAATAACTCCATAGAGGATGCGATAAAATACTTAACTACTCAAATATACAAGGCGGTTGACGCGGGTGTCCCCTTAGTGGCTGTTTTTATTGATCTTGCAAAAGCTCTCGATACAGTGGATCACGAACAGCTATTGGGTATACTGGAGTCTATAGGCTTTAGAGGGAGCTTATTCAAGTTTATCTCAAGTTATCTACAAAATAGAAAACAATGTTTTGGACTAAGTAATGAAATGAGTGATTTTGAATTATTGAGTGCAGCATTCCACAAGGAACCATTCTGGCACCTGTTTCATTTAATCTCTATCTTGGTGACCTTTATTAATTGCAGATGGCAGGTGACATCATAAGCTTTGCAGATGATACCGCAATTTTATACACTGATAATTGCTAACCATAAATTTCGAAAAGCGAACTATTTAACTTTTACAACCTACAATAGAAATTTACCGGAATATACTATGATAGAAGTTCAAAATGGTGACAAAATTGTAAGTATCAAAAGCTGCCATTCTATCAAATACCTCGGAATATATATAAACAGTCACTTACGTTGCAATGTATATGCGGAATATGTAACGAATAAAGTTAGAGCTCTGTTTTGTAAATTCAAATGCATGCGCTCTGTATACATCAACTTGGAATAATCTACTTATCTCTGTGATCCTTCAATTTTGGTGAGGGTCGAATGACTATCCTCTTTCCTCTTCATCTAGCTTATGTTACATCTTCTTGGTTTGTCCTGGGGTTGGTTATCCTCCTTCTTTTATGTTGTGGTGCATCTATGCTGGCCTGTTGTTTCCTCTTCCATTGTACTAGGGATGTCCTCTTTCCTGTTGTTCTCGGTTGTAGCTCCATTATTTGTTTGATCTCCTTATTTTCGTGGTCTTCCATATGATCGTTTGTCTTCGTGGTCGTGTTCGATTTCCATTTCCTTCCTGAGTTGGTCGTTGCTTATGTACCATGGGGCGTTTGTTGCTGTCCTGATGATCTTGTTGAGTGCTGCTTATAGTTTCCCCACTCGAATCTGTCATCTAGATGCCAAATTTGTCCTGCGTATGTTATTCCAGGGATGATTATTGAGTTGATTATCTTTATTTTGTTCTCCAATGTTAGTTCGCTTCTTCCATTGAGTAGGGGGTATAGTTTTCCGTGTATTGCTTTAGTTTTCCTTGTAGTTTCCTCGATGTGCCTCTTATAGTTCAGTTGGTCGTCCAGAACTACTCCGAGATATTTTTCTTCCTTTTTCCATTCGATTTATTGTCCTTCTATGGCGATTTCCTTTGGTGTTTCCGGGTGTCTCCTTTTCTTGTGGTCTATATATATTGCTACTTCTTCGGGTTGACCTTGATCCTCCATCTTCTAAAATAATTGGTACGTTGGTCGGCATCTTCTTGTAGCCATTTCCTCACTGCTGCTCTGTTCATGTGGGATGCGTATACTGCTGTGTCGTCTGCGAACTGCGCCATCTTCGAGTGCTTTATCTTCGGTATGTCTGTGATGTATAGGTTGAATAGTAGTGGTCCTAGTACTGATTCTTGGGGTACGCCGGCTCCTATCCTCTTTGTTGTTGACTTCTGGTCTTGTATCCTGGTTATGAAACTTCTGTTCTGTAGATACGACATCGTGATGTTGGTAAGCTTCGCTGGGAATCCTGTGGTCTTTATCTTGTAGATTAGTTCTTCATGCCAAACTTAGACGAATGCTTTCTCAATGTCCAAAATGCTGCTCCTGTCGGTGTTGATATGTTCTGTTTGTCCTTGATGTCCTCCGTGATTCTAGCTAGTTGGTGTATTGTCGAATAATGTTCTCTAAATCCAAATTGGTGCTCCGGGAGTATTCTTTTCTCTTCGGCGAACGCTTTTAGTCAGGTGAAGATGATCCTTTCGATGATCTTGATCATTGCTGGTAGTAGGCTTATCAGTCTGTAGCTGCTGGCTTCTGTCCTTGGTTTTCCTGGTTCGATAACGCAAAATCAGCTTATATCTATGTCATCAATTTAATCCAATTCTATTTCTAAAAACTAACTGTTGTTCGATTTACCAATCGATGAAAAGTGCTGGCCAAACACTTTATTGAGGAGGAAGGTGCATTGGACTTTCATATTAACTTTAGCTCACTACTTCGAAACTTTATTGCAATATTATAATTTAATGGAGTGTTGAATTTTGATCCATCCATCACACCACCCCACCAATAGGAATAGGAAATTTTTCCTAAAAGAAAAATTTGTTTTAAGCACAAAATAATCGAGAAAGGCCAACGCATATGACTCAAAGAGGATATGAAGATCCAGTACAAGAGGAGGGACGTTGCAAACATATATTTGAAGGTAATCCATACGGAATTATTGTTTAGATTGCACCCTGTTGAGTTTGATATTTTAGACTCTGAATCCAGATACGATGTCAAAATTTTAATTCATAAAAAGTTTGAGCAACAACAGAAAAAGTTGAATTCACTTAAATTCAAAATCTCCACCCAAACCTTCAACTGATAAATTTTAGACCATAAATTTTTTGACAGATTCACTAATTTAACTGATACCGATTTTACACAACCACAAAAAGATCTATTAGAAAAAGGATTCAAACATAATTTACATCCAAAACATAACAAAACTAATTTTGAACAGTTAGGCGTAGACTCCGAAATCATTCTCAAAAACTCCAAAGATAATATTTTAGCCAAACAGCCAAAATCATCAAAGAAGACTTCTCGAAATTATCACCTCATTGCAATTCCGATTATAAGATAATAAAAACAATTCGTGAAAATAGTACCAAGAACGATTTAGTATTCACTAAAGCAGATAAAGGTAACACCGTCATCGCGATTAGTTAAACCGATTATATTTCTAAAACTGAAGAATTCTTAACAGCCGGAAACTATATAACATCAACTAAGGATCCTACCGCAAAATTTCAGAAAGTGGTTAAAAACATAATTTCGACAGCAGAATCATTAATTACAGATGACGAAAATATAAATTCATTAACTCCAAACCACAATCCCCCGAATTATATTCGTTGATAAAACTTCATAAACCTAATTACCCTATTAGACCTGTTGTTTCTTATGTAACGGCACCTTCGTTCAAACTTTCAAAATTCCTCAACGACTTGCTAATAAAACAATGCAATTTTAAATCTAAATTTTCGGTCAAAAATTCATACGAACTTATTGCCAATATCAAAGATACCACTATACCACCTAATTCCAAACTCATTTCTTTCGATGTTGAGAATCTATTTCCAACATTCCTCCGAAAGATACGTATTACTTAGTTGAAGAATTATTAGAAAAGAATCATGTCAATACTATCATTAAATCAGATATTCTTTCAGTATTACAAATTTGTTTAGATCAAAATTATTTCCATTTCAATAACAAATATTATACTATTGAAGACGGCTAGATTATGGGCAATCCGTTAAGTCCTTTGTTAGCAGAAATATTCATGAATAACTTAGAGAAATTAATTTATAATCATCCACTCAGTAAATATTGTTTATACTAGTATCGCTATGTAGACGATATCATTATTTGCTTCACAGGAACAGATAGACAGTTGAAAATTTTCGAAAATCATATAAATTCATTACATCCAAAAATTGTATTCACAACCGAAATAGAAAGCAACAATTCGATAAATTTCTTAGACGTAACAATTTCGAATGAAAATGGAAAACATGTTTTCGCAATTTACCATAAGCCGTCACATACAGATATTACAATACATAACTCGTCGTGTCATCCATATCAACATAAAATGTCAGCATTCAATAGTTTTATTCATAGATTGATTAACATCCCGTTATCACCAGAAAATTTCAACAAAGAACTAAATTTGATTAAACAAATAGCCAAAAATAATGGTTACAATCCCAAACTAATAAATAATATTTTAAATAAAAACAAAGTAGAACGCCATTGAATGAAGTTTACCCTGTCGATAAATTGAAACAAAATTCAACACCTTAACCTACGTTGGCATTACAAGTGAGAAACTGAAATCATTCTTAAGTAGCAATAATTTCAACATAGCTTTCCAAACTAATAATAATTTAGGCAAATATATAAAAATAATAAAACCAAACCAGGTAAAAACAATAAATCAGGTGTTTATAGATTGAATTGCAATGACTGTGATAATTTCTACATTGGTAGAACACATAGAAATTTTAATATTAGAATATTGGAACATAAACGCAGTTTTTCAAATAAAAATCAGATTCAAATTACGCGAATCATCTCTTAGAAAATAATCATTCTTTCGACCCACAGTTTGAAATTTTGCATACAGATAATAAATATTGGAAGGTAGATCTTTGGGAAACTTTAGAAATAAATAAATACAAACACTCAGGTAGACTCATCAATGAACAAGTCGATTTAAGCCCTTCACCTCTATTGAATCTTTTCGGGAGCAATCTATTCCTTAATTTTATTGGATATACCTGTCATAAATAACCACTTAGGAGGAGGCGACCAATAAGCTTTTAATTACTCAAGAACATTTATAGTTATATTCTCATTTACATTTTTCTGCATAATCATTCGTCTGAAGAAGCTACGGTGTAGTGAAACGCGTTACGAATCGCAATTATTAAGTAAAATTCCTTAAAACACAGTACTTGTTTCTTATTATTGATAATGGAATTTTACCAAGTAAAAGCCTCCCAAATTCAAATGCCAATGATGCACGTGGACTAACATCAAAATAAGCTGAAACGCCATTTTCATTGTGATCATTGTTGACTACAGGCGATGAAAAACAAATCTTATTCTGGACCTTTCCAGTCGAAAGAAAATTGGTAACCTATCTCCTGAATTTTTAGCTGTCATAAAAGGCATATTTGGATATAATTCGTAATCTCAGGTACAAGGTATGTCTGGGGAACTTCTTTTAGATTTTTAAGACGAATCTAATGAAATGAAAAAACCTGGGAAAATATTTCAGAATTAGAGTTTCGGACCTGTTGAATCAACTACAAAGTTTCAGAATATATATATATATATATATATATATATATATATATATATATATATATATATATATATATATATATATATATATATATATATATATATATATATCATATATATATATATATATATATATATATATATATATATATATATATATATATATATATATATATATATATATATATATATATATAATATAATTTATATGGAATCACTCGGTATTTCACATTATGGTGCTCAGTCGTCACTGAAACTTGAAACTGTGAATTTCTAAATTTAAAAAGCCTATAATCATAATAAAAATGCCTTAAGTTGGATTGTCGAATAATTGCTCTCGTTGAGGAAGGTGTGACACAGAGGATATATCGGCCACAATGGAGTATTTCCCGAAGAAAGTCTGAAATTATTCTCAATATCTATAGAAACCCAATATGTTCGATATCGCAAAATCAGCTTATATCTATGGAATCAATTTAATCCAATTCTATTTCTAAAACTAACTGTTGTTCGATTTACCAATCGATGAAAAGAGCTGGCCAAACACTTTATTGAGTAGGAAGGTGTAGTGGACTATTTCGAAACTTTATTGCAATATTATAATTTAATGGAATGTTGAATTTTGATCCATCCATCACACCTCCCCACCAACAGGAAAAAGAAATTTTTCCTAAATGGAAAAATTTGTTTTGAGGGTTACATGGGTTTCACGATTTCAAAAAATCGAAATTTTTTTGTCTTATTAAATTCTATAACATCTCTAGAATATTGTCCTAAATTTTCAAATTGATCCGACTAATAGTTTCGGAGATACAGTCTTGAAAAGGTAGACGCTTGAGGTCAGGTATAGGCTGAGGGCGCAATAGGTATAGCGCAGCTGCAGCTCATCTATTGTTAGCCGTAATTATTGTCCCTTTTTTTCTTTATAATAAGGTAAACTACTGGAAAATATTTCATTTGGTGATTTCTCGTTAAACTACGAAGTTCATTTTGAGTTTATAAGTGTTTGTTGTGAATTTTATTCGATAAAAAATGCCGTTTAAAGTGTCTAGAACCCAGATAACGGAAGGTGTTCGTAGAAATAATAGACTTAAGAAGAGGAAACAATCGTTTAATCCAAAAAATCCTGAGGTAGATGATAATTCTTTCACGAGTACGTCGGCAAAAAAATTAAAAGGCGATGACAAACAGCACGTGCCAGAGGAAGCCACGCTACAATATTCAATCATTGAGTTTGCTCTGGTTTTTTCTACACTTTCGTGTTTTGTACGGTGTTCAAACATTATTGAAAGTGGAGGTGAAGAAAAATTTTGTAATGGAAAAGTAAATTTTAAACAATGCTCCAAATTCGGTCTGGGATTTAAACTTGTGGTAGAATGTGATCGATGTATGCCAAAATATATTTTATCATGTCAACAAATTGGCAGAATGTATGAACTAAATCGGCGGTCCATTTTTGTTATGCGAGTATTGGGTTTGGGTCTTGCTGGATGCAAGAAGTTTTGCGGTTTGATGGATCTAAGCAGCTCCTTTTTGAATCAATCAACATACGACTCTTATATTAATAAAATACATGAATGTATTACCATAGTTACTGAGAAACTGTTCTCCTCTGCTGCTACAGAGGAAAAGAGGAAAAGCAATTGACAAGTTTAGCAAACAACATGGAAGATACGACAGATGTGACTGTCTCCGGTGATGGGACGTGAAAAAGCGTGGTTTTGCATCACATTATGGTGTCAATTCTCTAATCGGATATCACTCAGGAAAAGTCTTGGATGTCATTGTTAAATGTTCATACTGTAAACTATGTGAGTCTGGGAAAAAAAATTAGATACGGCAGAATTTGAAGAGTGGAAAGAAGAACACATCAAAAGTGAACAATGTACCGCCAATCACACTGGAGCATCTGGAAACATGGAAGTATCTTCAATTATTGAAATATTTAAACGTAATATTGTAAAACATGGCTTGAGGTACGTAAATTATATAGGAGATGGAGATTCTAAAACATACTTTGGTATTCTCAAAGCCAAACCTTATGGTGAAAATTTTGTTGTCAACAAGAAAGAATGCGTTGGCCACGTACAGAAGAGGAAGGGAACCCGGTTGCGTGATTTAGTGAAGAAAACTGTTGAGGAAAAAATAGTCAGTGGCAAAAAAACTCAAAAAAAGATTCTGTCTGGTAAAGGTAAATTGACTAGTAAATTGATTGACAAATTAACTGTATATTACGGCTTAGCGATAAGAAGAAACAGTGATTCAGCTGATAAAATGAGGGATGCGATATGGGCAACCTACTACCACTACAGTTCTACAGACAAAAACCCGCAGCATCAAAATTGTCCTGAAGATCCAGACACGTGGTGCACCTGGCAGCGAGCATCAGCATCAGGTACTCTCTCATCGTTCAAACACCAATATACTCCATTACCAGATGATGTTTTGACTGCAATGAAACCAATTTATGAAGACCTGAGTAAGGATGAGCTTCTGGATCGGTGTGTTGGAGGATTTACACAAAATAACAATGAAAGTTTCAATCAGTTGATTTGGAAAATTACTCCCAAAATACTTCCAGCTGGGTCGATAATCGTTCAAAATGCTGCATTAATCGCTGCCTGTGTTTTCAATGAAGGAATATCAGCATTATTATTAATTATGCACGGTATGGACCTAAAACTTGGTCCAAATTCCCATGAATATGCCCGAAACATGTAAGTTAGAAATAAAAATTTTTCTCACTTTATTGTCTCTTAAAACTTTAAACGCGTTTTTCTCGAAACTATGTTTTCAAAGTCGGTTGTCAAGATTTCTCGCGAACTGACTCTACTCAACTGATCTTGATAAAAGTTTACACAGGTCTTCGAGATATCATTTACAAGGTCTTGAACGAAGGATTTTTTTTTTAATTACAACTATTTTAAATGAAAAAAATGTCGAGAAATTTTCATCGAAATTTGCATTTTTTTATAAAAACAGCTGCCAAAAATCCAATTTGAATTTTTTTTCCTTCGCCCAATACCTAGTTTATTGTCTTTACTAAAACATGTATTTTTTATTTTTATTTCAGATGATCCTGAAAGAAGTTCTGCTGACAACGCGAAGGCACCTTTTTTTCCGAGGGGACTGCCGGAAATGACGTCGTAATGACCGCCATTTTGATATTTTTTTTTGAAAATTCCACAAAATGTTTATTAAATATGTATTTTTAAATAAAAAAAAATTTATTGAAATATTTCATTTTTATATGTAAAAAAAATTATTGAAAAAAGACCGTTTTTTGCCTGAGGAAACCCATGTAACCCTCTTAAGCATAAAATAATTTCACCCTATTCTTATGGATTTTGACTACCTTCCATCACACCATCTATTTTCTTCAAACAATCAGGACACTTCAAAAAGAAAAAAAATTTACATCACATCACAACATAGTATTTTTCGCGCACGACACTTTTGTTGCTCTAATATTGCGGCTGCTCCTATACAATCTCCTTGCTCCTTGTTATTTCGCGTCTAATCTTCTCTTCAATGAATCTGTTGCATCTTTTCTGTACGATCCGAGCTGCGATACCAATGATAATCACCAATGTCACAATTCCCAGCAACTCAATTGTTGTAAGGGTGATATGATTTTGAGCTGTAGTTCCTCCGCTATTACCAGCTTGCGCTATGACCAGTTTGCGCTATGACCAGCTTGCGCTATGACCAGTTTGCGCTATGACCAGCTTGCGCTATGACTACTTCTTCTTTGCTCTGGCCTTTACCCATTATTGATTCACAGCTACTTTACTATTCAATCCAAGAAGATTCCATTTCAAAAACGCAGGATCACCTTGTGATATACTACCCTTAGGGTAGTTGGGTGTAGTTGATGTTTAGTAAAAGTGCGGAGTATTTTTCATACTCTATTAACTGAAAACTAATAACTCTACATGTTTCACGAAGGAAGTCTAAATTTATTCTCAATATCTATAGAAACCCAATATGTTCAATAATGCAAAATCAGCTTATATCTATGCCATCAATTTAATTTAATTCTATTTCTAAGAACTAACTGTTGTTCGATTTACCAATCGATGAAGTGCTGGTCAAACACTTTATCAAGTAGGAAGGTGCATTGGACTTTCGTATTAACTTGAGCTCACTATTTCGAAACTTTATTGCAATATTATAATTTAATGGAATGTTAGATTTTGATCCATCCATCACACAAGGGGTGGTACGTGGATCTACAAACTCTGCAAAATAGGCCTAGAAAAAGTCGTAAGAAGATCACTTCTGAAGAAGACCGCTCTTTGTGCCAAATTGCAAGAAGACACCCTAGTGTGTCGCACTCCATACTCCAAAGGCAATTTCTGGAAGCAACAGGCATCAGTGTATCAGTCGAAACGATACGTCAAAGACTTCGTTCAAGGGGTTTACACAGCAGAAGGCCCTTAAGAGTGCCAGAGCTAACCAGATAACAAAAAATTTACAGACTTAATTGGTGTATCGAGCACCAAAATTGGAATATTGGGAATTGAGAAATGTTCTTTTTTCGGATGAGACCAGAATTGGTGTTCGATCAGATGACCTCCGCATTCGGGTTCCAAGGGGTCGTGGAAGACAAGCTAGACTCTGAGCAGCAAGACAAACTCCAAAATACCAAGGGGGCAATGTGATGTTTTGGGGTGGCATTATGCTGGGAAGGAAAACAGATTTGATTTCGTTTCCTGCGAGTGTAACGGCTAGAAATTACCTGGACCTAGTGCTAGAGCCCATAGTGAGACTCTGGCGAGGTGCCCACATTGAGAATTTCACTTTTATGATAGATAATGCTTCTCCGCATACCATTATCTAGAAACAGAGGGAATCGCTATTTTGGACTGGCCAGCTTGCTCTCCAGACCTAAATCCTATTGAACATTCAAGGGATAATCTCAAATGGAGAATTAGATTGCACCATGATAATCCAAGAACCCCACAACAGCTCAACTAAGCCGCCAAAGAAGAGTGGCAGAATATCACCCCAGAGAAGGTCGAAAACCTAATCCAAAACATGCTTAGACGGATTCAGGCTTGTATCAGGGCAAGAGGAGGTAATAAAAGCTACTGAGGTCAAGAAAAAACACATACTCCGTGAGAAAACAATTTTAAATTTTTTACTACATGCGGAAAGAGTATCTTATTTTCTTTTATTTGTTTCTTTCTCAAAATAAACCTTAATTTATTTCCTTTTTTCAATTGAAATATCTCAAAAGGATCAATTTTACCAATCTTCCGAAACTTCCAAAATCCATGAGTTAATATTCAAAATATCGGGTGGTTCCATATAAATTTGATTGTGTGTATATAGATGTTGAGGTGAATACTGGAAGAAGAAAATAATTCAAGACAATATTCAATTCAAAATGTTTCCATGAAAAATTTCTAGGCACAACAGCTTCGTAAAATTAAATGCAAGTTTCAAGCACAAAAAATTTTAATATGATACGGTTCGCGTCAATTACTTGTTTTTATTAGATTTTCACACAATCTCAACCGTTTCAAGGTCAACATAATACACAAACCCTGATCTGTTTTCGAAATACAGTCACATTAGATGTATTATGGTACCGAATAAGCGGTGTGAAAATGTATTTACTCAACATCAATTGCAATTCCGATGTTTCCTCACTGTGACCGAGTAATTATGACCGACTATAACAATTAAATTCAATCTGACTCGTGTTCATTGCACATGCGAACAAATTATTCACTCAGACGTTTATTCAAATTAGGTTTCAGACAGAAGGAATATAATAATATAATAACATGAAGAATTTTGTTCTGCAATAGTTGTTCTTTATATTCACGTAAAGATTATCTTCGTTTCAATATGCAAAAATTTAAATTTCTCTCAATGACATTTTATATTTAGACAGTTAAGTAAAAGCGTATGCGGCATAATTTATCCGAAAATTTATTCAAGAAGACCCATCGTTACATAAATTTATTTTACCTGTTATGAAGCATGCCGATATCAATGAAGTATTCAATCACCGCTAGCGTCAATAATCGCTTGGGATTTTCTTGACATTCTTTGCACCGAATTTTCTGCATATTCGACGGGAAATGCTCTCCAAATGTGTCGAATTTCTCGGCCCAGCCGTTCTTAATGGAATTGATATCAGGTAACTGTGCGGAGTTGCTAGATACCCCATCGGGCGCCTCACTAGGTGGATAGGGAAACGCCTCCTAGATATAGGTGGTACCGAAGAAACTAAATACTCGGGGCGAGCCAAAATCTAGCTTGGAAATGGGCAGATTCATTTTCAATATGTATCATATGTTGAATAGCGAAGGGCACAACTTCATCGGTCTCCTGGCCTTTGTAATGCGATGAGAAAGGCAAGGGGAAACCATCTCATCATACATCCCTAGTAAAATCATTATTGCGTTGGAAATCAATACAATAAAATACTGATCATTGTCCTCGGCACCCAAGATCCGGCAGGGGAAGAATGGAGAAGGTTTCTCAGGTAGTCAACGAGCGAAATCCTTGCCAAACAAGCAGAAAAAAAAACTCAAATTGATCAACGTGCGCATTGTTACATGGAATGTCCAGAGCATGTTTCAATCTGATAAAATCCATAATGTAATCAATGAAATGAAAAGGTTCAATATTAACATACTGGGAGTGAGCGAGGCAAGCTGGACCCACTCAGGACAATTCTCGACAGACCATGGAATAAGATATTACTCCTGAAATCACCTGAAATCAACATAAACATGGTTTTGCAATTCTAGTCACCAAAGTGTTCCATAGAGCAGTAGAAGGTTTTGTCCCGAACTTCGAGAGAGTAATGCTCCTGAACTTGAGGACATCGCACAGATCGAGGAAGCTCTGAAAATAACTAAACATAGAGAAATCAACCAAATGGGCAGAATGTAGGATATTATGGTTTAGGGAAACGTAATGGAAGAGGAGATCGACTATTGCAATTCTGCAAAGAGCATAACCTCATAATTACTAACACATTTTTAAACTGCCTAAAAAACGATTGTATACATGGCGATCACCTACAGATAGACCGGAAAAAATCGTCAGAAACCAGATAGACTATATCATGATCGATGAGAGGTACCGTAACTCAGTTGAGTTGGTGATAGCATATCCCGGAGCAGTTGTTTCCTCCGATCACAATCCACTCATCGCTAATGTATCACTCAGACTGCAAAATATAAAGAAGCTAAGAAAAGTGTCCAAACTAGACACGCAAATGCTTAAAAAAATTGAAATAATGGAAAGTCTCCAGAAGCAGTTGAACGAAAACCTTGATACAATAAATATGAACAGCAATGATATTGAGGAACAGTGCAAATCACTAAAGCAATGCCTTCTTGATCCATGCAAGGAGATATTGACAAACCGCACAAAGAAGAAAGAGAACTGGATGACTGATAATATACTGGACATGATGGAAGAAAGGAAATATTTTAAAAATACTAACCGTCACAAATACAGGGTGATAAACTATGAGATCAGTAGAAAGATAAGGGAGGCCAAGGAAATCTACTCTGAAGAGAAATGTAAGGAATCGAAGATTTGCAAAGTAATTATGATTCTTTTAATCTTCACAAGAAAGTAAAAGAGTTGGCAGGGTTGAAACGACTAATTTCTTCGAGTATACTCCTTGACAAAAACGGAAACTTTAAAACACGGCTAGAGGATCGAACTGAAAGATGGAGAGAGTATATTGAGGAAATATTTACTGATGAACGCGGAGAATTAGACCAGATAGAAATCCCGCCAAAAGAAATGGGTCCGGATATCATACAAGAAGAAATATCATAAGCTATGAAAACAATGAAGAATGGAAGAAGCCCTGACGAACTCCTCATAGAAATACTGAAAATAATAGAGGCAAAACACATGGATGTGTTGGTGAAACTCTTCAACGGAATATACAAGTCAGGTGTCATACTAACAGACTGGCTTACCTCAATCTTTGTCTGTCTTCCCAATTAGACAAATGCCAGAGAATGTGCTGATCACAGCACAATTAGTTTGATGTCGCATACGTTGAAGTTACTCCTGAAAGTCATCCAGAATCGCGTATATCATAAATTAGACATGGATATTGATGAAACCTAATTTGGATTTCGACAACGAGCAAAAGTACGCGTTAGCGATCATCTCTCGGAAGAAATTCAAATCAGAAGAGGAGTGAGGCAAGGTTGTACATTATCACCACTCCTTTTCAATGCATATTCAGAAGAGATACTGAAGAAAGCTCTTGAAGGGGAATCAACGGGAAAGGTCAACAGAATATCGATTAACAATATCAAGTATGCGGACGACAGAGGCATAATAATCTAACCCTTTTCGAGAAGCATCTCTATATATGAATTTTTATGAGATGTTTGACGGTGCGCTCAACAAAATTACTCGATGAGGAAGACCAAGCCAGTGGTACGGTAACGTAACCCCAAACACAAGATTCGTCGCAAAATTACGTTATTCCATTCACGATCAATGTTTTCTGTTGCCCAAGCTAGGCGTTCAGTTACGTGCTTTTTAGACAACATTGGTTTCTTTGTTGTGTTTCCTCTTTCCTAACCATTTGCATGAAATACCACCTTGATCAAAAAGTTTGTTACCGTGTGGTTTTCATGGACTACCATGGTGTTGTGCACAATGAATTCCTTCCAAAAGGTCAAACTAACAACAAGGAGTATTATTTGGGCGTTATGAGGTATTTGCTAGAAGCTGTTAGCAAAAAACAATCAGAATTGTGGCATTTCACACCACGATAACACGCCGTCCATAATGCCTTCATCATCTGTGACTGTTTGGCTAAAAACGGCACCAATACCATCCAACAACCACCAAATTCACCTGATTTGGCTCCCTGTGACTTTTTCCTATTCGGTCGACTGAAGAAACCGCTCCCGGGAACGCGTTTCAGCAACAGAGAGGAAAACATGGAAAAATCGAAGATGGCCCTAAAGTATGCCATACCGCATACTAAATGGAGAGTACTTTGAAGGAGACAATATTGATTTTGATGAATAACTTTGTATTTTCGATTTAATTAATAAAAGTCGGGAACTTTTTGATCAAGGTGGTAGTTACGAATAGTTGCGTGCGATATATTGAAACCATTTCGATTCAATTTCATCCGCCCTTCACACAAGTTCAAGACTGGATTTCGCGAAAATGACCCATGATCGGAAAAGTTATCGACGTGTTTCGATTCCTGGAAGTGTTGCACCCACTTTAGAAAAAGCCTTTGACTTTTTCAAGTACTTTGCCGTCATTGCATAGGATATTTTTGGTTCTTGTGAATAGGCTCAGGGGAAAACTGCCTCGAAGCATTCGGCATATGCTGTTCTCATTTTTTGCCACGTACTTTTTCCAAAAAGTTTTGACTTTCGATGGAACTTTTTCAGAAGTGTGTCAGAGGTAGAGGTTATGTCCACTTGTTAGTTAAATATCGGGGTTTCATTATTTATTCTTCTTCTTCTTCAGCCATCCCTCAGTTCTCTCCATCGGTTCCTGTTCTCTGCTGCCTGATATCAGTTGAGTTCTTCAATGCGTTTCATGTTATCTCCCCATCTCATTGGAGGGTAACCTCTTCCTATTTTGCCCAAATATGGTCTCTATTTTTGTATTTCGGCATTCCATCTGCCATCTTCTCGTCTTGCATTATGACCCGTGAAACCCCATTTGAGTCTGGCAATTTCTTCTCTGACATCGCGAACTTTAGTGACTTTTCTTATCCATATGTTTGTTTTCCTGTCTGTTAGTCTTATTCCAAGCATCCTGCGTTCCATTGCTCTTTGTGTTTCCCACATTTTGGCCATAATGGCTCTGTTTCACTATTCACTAACTGAACATAATAATAAAGCCGTATTTACTCTTACTTAACAGACTGTAATACACACACTGAGGCAATTAACGTCCACCTAATTTGAAATACTTTTTCTAATATAAATGCTTTTGAAATGGACCTATCCTTGTCATGTGAAAATTAAACATATATTCCTGAATTGAAGGATGATAGTAGAGAAGTGTAATTATTCAAAACTTCCTCGCTAATAACGTATTAAAACCCTTTATTTGGAGGTTCTTAGAAATACTATGTTGATTAGCGCCCGCTTGCAGGACCAGATGCTACACGAATTAAGAAAATCTTTGTGTTTAAATAATCTAATGAAACATAAGAGTCATTTATAAATTCCTTCATTAGATAGCAAGGAATGTAGCAGATAAACATTTAATATAAACACTTTGATATTTCGTAACACGTACAAAGTAACTTGAAACTGTTAATTTTAATCATTTTCTACAGAACTTTAAGTTCTGGCATCACAATTATAAAAAATAATAGCATAGCGACTGTTTATTTGACTGAGGTAGCAGGAAAATGATGTATAACAATGACAGTCACTGTCATCTACACTTTAAGTACTTAAAATATTATAAGATCTTTCTTCTTCTGCCCATGACTTTGCTCTTTTCTAATCGTCAGGCTAGGTGGATTCATTTTGGTGTTCTGTAGAATGAGTACATACTTATTAACAAAATACTTTTCTGTAAGAAAAGGCAAGGGCAGAATAATAAAATAAGTGAATTTAAGATAATATTGAATTCAGATTCTAGACATGTATTTTTATTGAAGATTTAATTTTATAATGTGATATAAGTAGGTACGCGTTATTGGGCAGAATTACTACAGAATTGAATTAAGTACCTACTACTTTTTCAATAGTGTAAGGAAGGTTAAATAGTGCCCATGTATAGTAATAGCGCTAACGGTCATTTGACTGGGCGTTAATACCCGAGTTGAGGTTTTTGGTGTTCGGAATCTTTTACATTAAACTATACAAATTCTCTTCGAAATATGAACAAGATATAAGGGGAACAACTTACCTAGACATGACAAATATAAAAGCAAACAAAAATGTACAACAAAACATATGGAAACTTACAGTTTTGTGGAGCAATTTTTCACAACAGTGGCGTCTGCGACCGGATTCTCGGAAACGCAGCGGATCACTGGCAAGATGGCGGCGGGAGCGGCTAGCGCTCACGGTTGGTGTGTTCCTGTTGGTGTATTTTAAGTGTGCGTGAGCGTCGACGCGAATAAAACTAATTAGAGTACGTTTTCTGTAGATTGGGCGTTATAAGAAAGAGGACGTTAATTTCCTCAGGTACCTTGTATGTCTAAACGCAGTTTTTAATCTGTATCCAAGTAGTACTTATAAAAGAACGTAAACATTTGTACCCTTTGTTAAGACTTCTGAATTGTGTTGCCGAAGCACTTGTACGAATGACTGGTTCTTTCATGTTATTACGTTTGTGATACGTAGAATGGATTCTTGTACTCTTTAAAGCCAGTGTTTGAAATTTTTGATGATTAGCATGGTCCTAGCCAGGCTTCGTGCAAGGGATGATAGCTGAAGAATGGGGGGAAATAAACTGAGGAAAGCATGGCCTAATAAAGTTAGAAGAAACGACAAGTATTTTTTTTTAATTAAAACGACGCAGAGCCTTCTCGGTTGTGAAATTTTTGAAGGGCTATCTTTTCAAAGATAGCACTACGGTAAACAAACAAAATTTTCATATTCATGCCACTGAAAATATACATAAGATTCAAGAGGAACCTCTTCACGATTCAAAATCACTGTTAGGTGCGACGTTTTCGCTAAAATGGTCATCGGGCTTTCTCTTTCGAAGATGATAATAGCCACACGGTAACTGTCAATCAGAACGTTTTCTCGATATGATAACCTAATTTTAATACCAATTATTAGTCGAAAGCATGTGAGGCACTTCTGGTTTCAACTTGTTGGCGCGTCACCACCACAAGCCGTTCTACAATCGATACTTTTGAGCAATTATATCCTGGCCGTTTGATGTCAAAAAATGGTGATTTCGATTTGCCGCCAAGATCACAAGATTATCAGTTTTAACGCCTCCAGACTTCTTTTGGTTATTTGAAATCAAAGGTTCACGTCAACAAGCAAAGGACTTTAGAAGTCTAGTGTTCTGCTCAGCATATTTCCCTTTTATTGCTAATTCTGGGAAAGGTATATTATATCCAGCTGAAAGCTGAGTCCACAAGTGCACGAAAATAAATACATTTTTTCTGTTTCCAACGCAAACGAACTCAGCAATACTCCAAACAAATTCAGACTTCAAAACAAATCAATTGAAAATCAGGAAAAAATCTAAAAATTCGGTCAGGAAGCCTGCAGGAACTAGTTAACAAACTACTCCACTATTCAACATTTCATGATATCATATATACAGAGTTAGTCAATAAGGCGAGGAACTTCTATATCTCGGAAACTATTCGAGATAGAAGCGAAATTTCTTTTGATTATTGTTTTATAAGTATGTGTGAATTCCTTAAAATTATTATCGTATATACGGGCCATTTTGCTCCAGGGACAAACATAGTTTTTTTAATAGCACGCTTTGTATTTTTTATCATATTCTGATTAAAATTTAAATGCTCTCTTCAACGATGTCTGTTTTGTGCCCATACAACTATCCGTAGATTTTGAATTAATTAAAATATCGATAATTTCGGGAATTTGGAAGTTTTTTCAAAAGTTCTCAAATGCCTCATTTCGCATAATTTTCACATGATATTTTTTGTTCTTGAGGTAAAAGTTTGTACCTTATTATCAAATGAAGAAAAAAAAAATTGTCATACTGAGTGTTCCTAGTAACCCGGCGAAAATGAAATTTTTCAAACATGAAAAACTTTTTCTTTCAGATGTAACACCCTGTATCTTTTTCATGTGTTCTGTTCCCACTCGAATAAGCTTTACAACGATACCTTTTTTTCAAAAATCCGATGGAGATTTCCCAGAAAATTTCGAAATTAGTGTGAGGTTTAGGTATTTCTTGCAATAAACATGCTGTTGATAAAATTCAGACATTGAAATATGCAAATTTCAACACAAAATTAGATTCTTTGCTGTTCAATGAAACATCAAAACTCTCAAGGTGTATCGAATTTTCTTCACAAGAAAGGATTTATTTGCGATTTTATCAGTTGTGCTCAGTGCTAAGTCTTCACTTAATCGAAATTACAGTTCGAAATCTTCAATAGATGTTCAAAAAGTCTACTCAAAACAACCATGCATGCTATTTTCTTCATTGAGTACACGCTTAACTCTTTCATTCTTCTCATATCAAACTTGTGATTAAGCCATAGAGATAAGTATGACTTTTATGGGCACACCACATGAAGATAAAAATATTGTTCGATAGTCTGTGGTTTAAACCACCTGTGCCCATAGAAGACTTATTTCTATGGTTTACTCACAATGCCCCAAGATTTTACAGTTTTGAATTGGATAATTTCAACGTCATATGAGTGAGTCTAAGTGAGAAATACATAATATTATTGCAACAATGAATTTTACCCAAGAAAAGTTAATTAAGATGATTTATTGTTTGGGAGAAGGTGAGAGGAATTGTTTGTGGGCTTCACATATTTATTCCCAAGGTTACCCAAATAGAAGACATCCTAGGAAAGAGGCATTCGAGAGACTGAAGGAGAGGTTTAAAAGAACTGGACAAGTTGGATATGAGGAGAATGAGAGAGCTAAGCGTGTACTCAATGAAGACAATATCACGCAGGTTGTTTTGAGCGCAGTAGAGAATCCTCATGTTAGTACAAGAGATGTTAGTCGAGACTTGGGCATTAGTCAGACATCTGCATCAAGGATTTTGAGAAAGGAAAAGTTCCATCCATTTCATTTTCAACTCCACCAACAGTTGGAGCCCCTGGACTTCGGGCGGAGATTGGATTTTTGTAGATGGTCTTTAAATAAAAAAGCAGACCAACCGAATTTTTTCAGTGGGGTAATTTTCTCTGATGAGGCCACCTTTCATAAGAATGGATTGGTGAACCAGCATAATTTTCATTATTATGATACCCAAAAATCCTCATTTCATGCGAACTGTTGAACACCAACATCGTTGGTCTCTGAATGTCTGGGGTGGTAAAATTGATGATTATGTGATCGGACCCTTTCTTTCCAAGAACATTTGAACGGCAAACGTTATTTAAATTTTTGCAGCATGATATGGAGCCTCATTAATGTTCCCCAAACTACAGCGGCAATGTCCGTGATTTTTTAAATGATAGGTTTGAGGGCAATTGGATAGGCCGTGGAGGTTCTGTAGGATGGCCTCCTAGGTCTCCGGACTTGAATAAATTTGATTTTTTCGTGGGGTTATGTTAAGGAGAGGGTATATCGAGACCTCCAATAACCAGGAAAATATGATGGAGAGAACTACCGAAGCATTTAGGAGTATAACGCCGAATGTTCTCCAGAGAGTGACCAAATCATTTACCAATCGTGTTCGAGAATGTATTCGTCAAAATGGGGGACATTTCGAACATCTAATTTGATTTGAAAACTTATTGAAATAGAATTAAATTGGTGTTTATGTTTTTGATTTGCATATTTTTTCAGTGGATGTTTCATTCACGACAAGCAGTTCAATTTCGTTTCTTAATGATAATTCCGGAATATTTTGGGCAATTGTAAAAGTAAAACAAGTTCAGTGAAAAGAACAGGCTGTTACATTTGAAAAAAGTTCTTTTATCTCGAAAAATTCTATTTTCGTTGGATCACCAAATACACTGGGTATGAAAAAACAGTTGATCTCTTACTTACATATTTTCTTCAGAGAATAATTATTGTCACACTTAAATGATACGGAATGAAGATTGTGACAAGTTCTGAAAAACCTTCCAAATTCTCGATCTTTTTGATATTTTGACTTTTGGAACATTTAGTGAGATAATTTCGAACTCAGTAATTTCAATTAAGTGAAGACTTAGCTCTGAGCACAAATGATAATATCGCAAATGAATCTTTTCTTGTGAAGAAATTTCGATACACCTTGAGAGTTTTGATGTTTGAGTTTCATTGAACAGCAAAGAATCTAATTTTGTGTTGAAATTTGCATATGTCAATGTCTGAATTTTATCAACAGCATGTTTTTTGCAAGAAATACCTAAACCTCACACTAATTTCGAAATTTTCTGGGAAATATCCATCGGATTTTTGAAAAAAAGGTATCGTTGTAAAGCTTATTTGAGTGGAAACAAAACACGTGGAAAGGATACAGGGTGTTACATCTGAAAAAAAAGTTTTTCATGTTTGAAAAATTTTATTTTCTCCGGGTTACTAGGAACACTCGGTATAAAAAATTTTTTTTTCTTCATTTGATAATAAGGTACAACACTTCTACCTCAAGAAAAAAAATCATGCGTAAATTATGCGAAATGAGGCATTTGAGAACTTTTGAAAAAACTTCCAAATTCCCGAAATTATCGATATTTTAATTAATTCAAAATCTACCGATAGTTGGTTGGGCACAAAACAGATATCGTTGAAGAGAGCATCCAAATTGTAATCAGAAAATGATAAAAAATACAGGACGTGCAATTAAAAAAATTCTATGTTTGTTCTTGAAGCAAAAATGTAACACCCTGTATGTACGAAAATAATTTTAAGGAATGAACACATACTTATAAAATAATAATCAGTGAAAATTTTGCTTCTTTCTCAAATATTTTCCGAGATATAGATGTTCCTCGCCTTATTGTATGTAAACACCTCAAAAAAGTCTAGGGAACACTTCTGAATATCGATATATCGTATCCAGAACGATCAATATGGATGATTTTTTTCAGGAAATGAACACCTGCATCAATTTCTCACCAAATTATGTAGAGTGCCGCAACAGATTTCAGTTTTTTTTAAAACTAAAAATGCAGCAGATGCGACGCTGCTTTATAATCATTTCATGTATTCAGTGTTTGAAATCAGTTAGTTGGCACTTTGTTTCTGTTGAAAGCACAAATAAAAGATTCAAGGATTGTGATTCGACCATGGAAAGACGACATTTGACTAGAAAAGAGATGTTACGAGCCGTTGGCATGCTCCAAGCTGGGAGCTCACAACAGGAAGTATCCAGGGTTCTGGGAAGTAGCCCAAGTGTCATAAACCGTTTAGGGTCGTGTTTCAATGAAACAGGTAGCGTAGAAACACGCCATACAAGTCTTTCAGGATTACTACAGTCGCCCAAGACCGATTTTTGGTTTTTCAAGCCAGAAGAGATCGTACTACCACACCATCTCAATTATCTCAAGAGCTATCACGAGTTCATAATGTACAAATTTCCGACCAAACTGTGAGAAATCGACTGCACAAAGGTCAACTCCACTCCAGACGTCCTTTAAGAGTTCCACAACTGACCCATGGAAATCGCGCTGCTCGTTTAGGTTGGTGCCAAGAACACGTAAACTGGGATCAAGAGAGGTGGGCCACAGTTCTCTTCAGTGATGAATCTAGATTTAGTTATTATCTCGATTCGGGAAGAATTCGAATATGGAGGGAACCTGGAAAGTAAAACCGTCTCCAGCATGCTCGAGAAGTTGTTAGACAGGGAGGCCTTGGTGGAAGAACTGATCTCGTTTTCATACAGAACAACCTCACGGAAAATTCTTACGCAAATGAGATAGTTTTACCTGTAGTGGTACCGTATCTCCAAACAATGGGTCAAAATCCACTCTTCCAACAGAATAATGCCCCTCCTCATCGTGCAAGAGTTGTCTTGCACGTTCTTGAAGAGAATGATATCGATCTTCTACCGTGGCCATCCTGCTCCCCAGATCTGAATCCCATCGAGCATGTGTGGGACACCCTAAAAAGAAATCTCTTGCGTCAAAACGTCTTCCATCATGAACAGGAGCTTCGATTAGCAGTTCAGGTTAGATAGACAATTTAGTATTGAGCATGCCGCGACGATGCCAAAGTGTCATTAATAACAGAGGTGGACCCTCAGGGTACTGAAAAATATAAGTGCTTCCATATCGTTTCGAAAATATTAGTTAAGGATTTTTTTTTGTGTTTTACCAAATTTCGTCATTTTCAAATTTCAAATTTTTTTTTATAATAGGTGCTTTGGAGAAGTCAAATATTATTTTGTTTTCTTGAGAATAAATTATATACAATACATCCTAACAAAAACCGAAAGATTTCTATAAAATCGAATCATCAAATGCTTATTTTAAAGATATTGGGTAAGTGTTCCCTAGACTTTTTGAGGTGTTTATTATATCATCGATATGGCAGGCGAGAGTATGAAATGTTGAATAGTGGTGTAGTTTGTTAACTAGTTCCTGCGGGCTTCCTGGCCGAATTTCTAGATTTTTTCCTGATTTTCAATTGATTTGTTTTGAAGTGTGAATTTGTTTGGAGTATTGCTGAGTTCGTTGGCGTTGGTAACACAAAAATTTATTTATTATCGTGCACTTGTGGACTCAGATTTCAGCTGGATATAATCTACCTTTACCGGAATCAGCCTTATTGACTCTACGAATATATATATATATATATATATATATATATATATATATATATATATATATATATATATATATATATATATATATATATATATATATATATATATATATATATATATATATATATATATATATATAATTATAGAAACATATCATCAAACAAAATATATATATATATATATATGTTTCTGTTCTTCAGATACAGTATATATATATATATATATATATATATATATAGATATATATATATATATATATATATATATATATATATATATATATATATATATATATATATATATATATATATATATAATAGATATATATATATATATATATATATATATAATATATATATACCCGATATACATAATATACAAAATAAATACAATAAAAATTTCTAAATATATATGCTTGGCGACGAGATTAAAAAATGTGGAAAATGAAGAAAATATTTATTCTACCGATTATTATTTCTACAACAGGCGTTATTCCTAGAAATCTTCACAAAAGTATTGAGATTTTGGGTCTGAAGAAAATTTGTTTGAACAGTTACAAAAGATAACAGTCATCAAATCTTGTAATATTCTTCGTAGGTTTCTTTCCGAAAATAATAATGAGGTAGAGTCATAGGTTTTCTCTTTAGTTTATACATATAAATGTAATATAATTAACTGACAATTTTGTCATATTTATATTCAGAGCAGTATTCTATTCGATCGTTCACCACTTCACACAAAGAAAACTATTAATGAGTAACATTCAGTGTTACTTGACTAAGGTCCGTACACTGGATTTTTCCGGGAGAAAGCCTCTGACACTACTCGTTGGTACATTGATATCATTGTCTGATGATGCTATAGTATGTATATATTCTGGTAATTGATATATTCTCATAACATTTAACGTTATCCTAATATATAATTACTCCAGGATATATTATAATCATAAATTAATATGATATCTACCCCATATATGTGAAACTCTACGAATCAATATATATATATATATATATATATATATATATATATATATATATATATATATATATATATATATATATGTCAAAAAATTCAGCACTTGAAAATGAGTGAATGGTCGAAACCGATCGTGTATTAACGAATAAACGTGAAGAACTGACAGAAGTATTTTTCTTTCTCGTATTTCGAAATGGATTTCCACAAAATAAATGAGTCATGAATATCACTAAAAAATATCTGTATCATTTCATTCACATTTTGATATCTCGTAGTAAGGTTTCCTTCTGAAAAAACGTTTTCACCAACCCAAATGTTACATACCAATTAATTTTTTCCGTATATAGAAATAAAAATCGTATTGCGTGCTGAAATTGTGGAGTATATTGAAGTAACTCAGATCCTAATTCTAGGGATGTTGTCATGTCGAAAACAGAATTGCGCACTCGTGCATGTTTTTGATGCCTTGAACCATCTAAAAAGTTGACATAATTCTCTTCGTTAATTATTTTGCTCTTTTCGGGAGAATTGACCTGAATTATGTCATGTACGTCTCAAAACACTCTAGTCATGACTTGCTGGCTAATAAAGTCGGCCTTTTCCTTCTGTTTCGAATTCGCCTCGGAATTTACTGTTTGAGTTGTTTTTCTGGCGCTGGTGTGGTGTTGAATCCAATAACAGTTATCAATCTACCCCAGAAATCATTTCCATCGCTTTTTCACATCGTCAATCATTCTCAGTTGGCACACGTGTTTATTTATTGTCATTTCTCAGCAATCGTGACTCCAATCTTGGTAAAAGCTTTTTTTGTATCCGAATGAGGTGTTATACATTTCCGTTCATTTGAGATAAATTTCCGCTAAGCTAACCTTCTTTCAAGGACGGCGATGATTTTCATGGAAAATATTTATACAGAAAATCTAAAAAGTTTCTCGAATTCAATCTTGCTGGTAAAAAAACTGGACCGATTAGTGATCGGTTCCTGAGTCAAATCCAAACATTGAGGCTGAATTCCCTTTGAAATTTGCGGGCTCTAATCTCACGTGGATTTTTTTCAGACCAAGCCTGAAGATTATGAAAGTTGACCACTCCACGTCTTGTGAAGATTAACTCGTCCATCCATAAAGTTCTCGTTAAAAAATTTCTTTTCCGCAAAACTTCGTTTTGTAAAAACATGCCAAATTTTCCCCTTTTTGGTAGATCCGTTAAATTCCTGTGGTTTCGATTTAAGATTTTCTTATGGTAACGTAATTTATATTAGTTTGTTAACGTTTCTTCTTCGATTTTGCCGATCTTCGATATTCTTCGACCGCTCGTCTTGAGTTACCATCACACAAACCATAAATAAAATGGATATCTGCATATTCCGCATTTGAAAACGAATAAGGCATTTCCTATTGAGTTCAAAGATAAATCTAAAATTCATTTGAACCTGAAAATAACAATAATTGGCCGGCTAAGTGGCGTAGAGGATATGATGCTAGTCTCCTGCGCAGAGTTATCTGGGTTCAATCCCCACAAAGTCGGTGCGATTTTTCGGATTTTGGGGATCGTCTTGAGTGTCCATCTTTTGGAGGAGATGTAAAGGCGTCGGTCTCGTCTAACAGAAATATGTTGGATATTGAATATCCCTTCCCTCGACACGAGAGGGGTTCAGCAAAATTTCCGGGCTGTGCCAAAAGGCCAAAAGGCAGAAATAGAGACCGTTAAAGACAAAAACAAACAACAAACGATAATCGAAAGAGATTTTTCTTCTTCTTCTTATTTCCTTTTACAATGTGTTTGGGAACTATGCCCATCTGCACAAGCTTCTTGTTAGGGATGGTTGGGCTCGTTGGGCATTTCCAATACCCAACCCTGCAGTTACTTTTTATTCCACTTATTAATTTTTGGTGATTGATCCAGTTAGTTTTCCTTTTACTTTGTACTTTTGTACTTGATTTTTTATAAAGGTTGGAGGAATTGAGGATGATTGTTCCCTTTGACGTACTTAACTAATTCAGGAAGAAGGATATGGACACAAAATTATATCACACACATCAACCCAGATGGAGTAAGTTCGATTAGTAGATACCAGTTCATCTTTTCCATGGTTGTTACATTTCAGTACCTGATGATGTAAGATCAACTATTAGTTTTAAAATATTTAGGTCTTCATGAAATATAGCATCATAAATAGTAATAGGAGATTTTACTTTCAATTTATTTATTAAATCTGAATATAATCTATCACATCTTTCTCTATTATTGTCACAATCAAAAAATATGTGATTAAGATACCCTTACTTACCACAATTAAACAGTTCTGACTGAATAGCTTAAATTTTGAATAGGTGTTGTGGATATGAGACATGGTTACTTTTCTACCTGCATATTGTAGTTATGGCCCTTCTTGGTATTGAAGAGTTACAAAACCAAGGTTTTTTTATTTTTGCCTTATCAACCATGTTGAAGTATGTTCTGCCTTTGGTCTGTCCTATCATAGAATATTCTTCAATCCATTCATTTCATATTGATTTTTTAATATTTGAATAAAATTCACTTATATCTCCCTTAATGTTTTCCACTATAAGTTAAGTCCCATTTTTGCTAGTTTATCTGCTTGCTCATTGCCATATATATTTGTATGCCCTGGAATCCAGATTAGTTGGATTTCAGAACCTATATTTGTCAAATCTATGATTTTTTTCTAATTTCTAGTTTCCTCCTGGCCTGCTATTTTACCAAAAGTTCAAGGATTTTATTTTCTCCAGAGTCGGGTTATGTTTTGTTCTGATGAGTTTACCTACAAATTTTGATACTAGCCATAGTCTTCTATATTTTAATAGAAGTTCGTTACTTTCTGCAAGAATGATATTTGTAGGGGTGGATTTCATGAAGCCTAATACTATTCGAATTGCTGTATATTGAATTTTGTCAAGTTTGTATAAACTAATAAAAAAATAAACTATAATAAAATTTTCGTAGTCTAAAAGAGGACGCACTGTAGCTCGATAGATATTTAATAAAGTTGTTGGGTGAGCTCCCCACCATGTTTTGCATAGTGCTTTCATGATATTTATTCCCTTGAAAGTTTTCTGTTAAATGTTGTCAATGTACATAGACCATTTTAATTTATTATCGATTACTACTCCCAAATATTTATCATGTTCTACCCACGGTATTAGATTGTTTGCAATATATATAGGCGGAAGATATACTTGTTTTTTCCTTTTTTGAAAATACATAACTTTAGATCTATTGGGGGAGAGTTCTAGGCCTTTGTCATAAGCCCATTGTTCCAATTCTACTATCGCAGCTTTCAATATGTTTGTTGTTAGTTCCAAAGATGTTCCTGTGGCTACTATAGCTATATCATCTGCAAATTTGATTATTTTAACACCTCTCATTTCTTGTCTGTTTGTCAGATCTTTTATAAAAAAGTTAAATAGAATTGGGCTTATAGGGGATCCTTGGGCTAGTCCTAAATTGGATTTTCCTGGACCTATCAATTTTTGGTATAATAATAATAATAATAATAATAATTTATTGATCCCTTAAGACATCACAAGTATGTATAGGACAGGTCAATAGAAAAGACATTTAGACATTATCTAAATCAACACATAGAAACTCATTCACAGTATAAAAACATTTTGCTAAAAGTAAATTCTTAACTGCTACCTTAAATCTATTTACACTTAGAACCTGTATATGCCGTGGAAGATGATTGAACAATCTGATACCCTGGTACAGGGGCGACATTTCAAATCTAGAAGTTCTGTGTTTAGGGATACATAATGTTTCCTTATTTCTAGTATTGTGGGAATGAAAGTTAGAAAAATTAGTCATGTTATTTTCATTCTCTTTAATATAAACGAGGCATCTCAAAATGAAAATAGACGCCAATGTGAGGATACCATTCTTCAGGAACAACGGTCTACATGAAGATTGTGGAGCTGTATCGAACATCATTCGCAGAATTCTTTTCTGGATGATGAAAACTCTACCTACGTCTGAGGAATTTCCCCACAGTAAGATATTATAGGACAGGTGACTATATACCAAACTGTAATAAACGTTCACAAGGGAACTTAGAGGTAGTGAACTCTTGATTCTATTTAGGGCGCAATAGGAACTATTCAGCCTCTTACAAATCGCATCGATATGTGCACTCCACTTCAGATTCCTATCGATGTGAACGCCGAGGAATTTAGTGGTGTCCTTCGAAGAGATGACTGTATCTAAATACCTTATTGTTATGCTACCCTGATCACAAGACGACAGAGTGAAGTGAATGCATTCCGTCTTGTTGACATTGATCATAATAGCATTAAAATGGCACCATTCTACGAAACTCTCCACCAGCAGCTCGCATAACTTTTGAAGCTCCTCAAGAGTCTCAGCAGTAATAGCTATGGAATATTAGATTTTCTGTAGAATATTTTTTTCAAATTTGGTGGCAGATCGTTGATATATAGATCTATAATGAAAATGTTACGATTGATAACTAAATTTTTGAGTAGCGTAATGATGTTAGAAGGTATATTATCCCTGACAAGATCTTCATCTAAGATATGAAAGAAGACGTTGTCATATGCTGATTTGATATCAGCAAATAATACTAATATTGTTTCTCCTCTTGAAAAGGCCAGATATATAGAGGAAATTAAGTAAGTGAGAGCATCGTTGACTGATTTCCCTTTCCTGAATCCGAATTGAAATTCGTTTTTAGATGATTTTGTTTCATAAATAATTTCTAGTATTTGGTCCAAAATGGATTCTAATATTTTTGTAAGACAAGAGGATAGGGCTATTGGTCTGTGATTAGCTCCTACGTTAGGAGACTTTCCTGGTTTACATATGGGGATTATTTCTGTGTTTTTCATTATTTGTGGAATATCTGGTTGAGAGATTTGGTTGTTAAATAATTCTAGAAGTGTCATTTTGGCATTTAGGGGGAGTTCTTTGATCATAGAATACGTAATACCGTTCATTCCTGCTGATGTTTCTTTTTTATTCTTCATATTGTTGTGGTGTTCGTAGAAGGATATTGGAGGGAATAAGTGAGGGTTTGGAACATCGTAGGTTCTGGTTGGGAGTTTTGGTTGGGAGTTTTGGTTCAAGAATTTCTTCACCACATGATCTCCCTATATTTTTGTTAATTTTTGATGTAATTCCAGCTTTGAATCTTTTAATGTCCTGCCATAAATTTTTGGAATTTTGAAATTGCAAGTTTTCAACAAATTTTGAAAAGGATTCTTTTTTTTGACCTAATTAGTAATTTTGTCTGTGCTTGTATTTTTTTAGCCTCTATGTAATTGTTCATATTGTAGTTGTTTGTTAATTTGCGAAATGCAGCACTCCTCTTTTTCACTGCTCCAGTTAATTCCTCACTCCACCAGTATATTTTTAAGCCTGTTTTTTTAATATTTTTTTTTGGATTGAGAGGTTTGTTGATTGTATTATAATTCTATGAAGGTCCTGAAGATTATTAGGGTTTTCTGCAGTTAGTTGTTGTGTAATAGTTTCTTTGTATTCTATCCAATTTGCTTCAGCTATATTGTACCTGATTAACGGGCTTGTATTATTTGGGTGGGTGGGAGTTTGAAAGTTCTTGTAATTGATTAGAATAGGGAAATTATCACTATACCCTGGGTCATCCAATACTGACCATCGAATATCTATTGAGATATCCGGAGATGATATAGAGAGATCAGGGGCACTTTTATGTTCTCCTGGACTGGTGATTCTTGTATGAGAGCCATCATTTAGTGAGAAATACTCACTACTTGTACAGAGATTCTAACTGAAGATAAAGAGAAGAAACAGGATTGGATGACTGAAGAAATATTAAAATGATGAACGAGAGAAGACTTTATAAAAGTCAGAACACTCAAAAGTACAAACAACTACAAAAGGAAATTAGAGTAAAGATTCGTCAAGCAAAAGAAAAGTATTACGAGGACAGATGCAAAGAAATTGAGGACTTAGACAGAAAATATGACATGTTCAACCTACACAAAAAGTGAAAGAGCTTGCAGGCACACAGAGAAAGAATCAAAGCACTATTCTTGTAAATAAAGAAGGTAAGATCTTAATGAATACAGCAGATAAACTACAAAGATGGAAGGAATACACAGAAGAATTATTTATGGATAACAGAACTGAACCAGAAGAAATTAACACATACTGTGAAGAGATAGGCCCAGATATTACTAAAGAAGAGGCGAAACATGCATTAAAGAACATGAAAAATGGGAAAAGCCCCGGACCAGATCAATTGGCAAGTGATATACTCAAATTAATTGACGACAATCATATCGGTCTCTTAGTCAATATATTCAATAAAGTATACAGAACTGGAAATATTCCAAGAGAATGATTAGTATCTACTTTCATCTTCTTACCAAAAAAACCACATGCTAGAGAATGTAGTGATCATCGTACAATCAGTCTGATGTCACACACTCTCAAACTGCTCCTCAAGGTTATCCATAATCGAATATACCATAAACTTGACATGGATATGAGCGATACACAATTTGGATTCAGAATGGGAATGGGAACCCGCGAAGCCCTTTTCGCATTCAACGTGTTGACTCAAAGGTGTCTCGATGTCAACAAAGTGGTCAATGCGTGTTTCATAGACTATAATAAAGCCTTTGACAAGGTTCGTCATGATCAACTGATAGACATCCTTAAATCAAAACATCTAGATAGTAGAGACGTACAGATCATCACTAATCTCTATTATAAGCAAAAAGCTATAATATGCATGGACAACTACACATCAGAAGAAATTGAAATACAACGAGGGGTAAGACAGGGATGCGTTCTATCGCCGACACTCTTCAATGCATATGCTGAAGAAATACTTAAGAAAGCTCTGGAAAACGAAGAATGTGGGATAACAGTTGGTGGAACACGGGTAAACAACATAAGATATGCGGACGACACAGTAATCTTAGCGGAGAGTATCGAAGCTCTGCAGAGACTAATGACCAGAGTATCTACTTACAGTGAGGAATATGGGTTATCACTAAACATAAAAAAGACAAAATGGTAATCTCAAAGAACTATCCAGTAAATGTTAGTCTAACTATAAACGGCAGAAATGTAGAAAGAGTGGAGCAATATACTTACCTTGGAGCAATGGTGAACAGCACAAATGAATACACCCAAGAAATAAGAATAAGAATAGAAAAAGCACGAGCCAACTTCATAAAAATGGACAAAGTTTTTCGTAGTAAAGATCTAAGTATGGCATTAAAACATCGTTTAGCTAAATGTTATGTTTTCTCTACTCTCCTTTATGGAGCGGAAGCATGGACAGTGAATGCCGCAATTCTTAGAAAGATTGAAGCATTTGAAATGTGGGTGTATAGGAGGATTCTTAGAATATCATGGATGGATCGAGTAACAAATGCAGAAGTTCAGAGACGCATAGGCAGGGAAGGAGAGGTTGCTAACACACTCAAGAAACGTAAATTGGAATATCTGGGCCATATTATGAGAGGTGAAAAATATAAATTCCCACAGCTGATTATCCAAGGCAAAATACAGGGAAAACGAAATATAGAAAGGAGAAGAATCTCATGGCTGAGGAACCTGAGAGAGTGGTTTGGATGCACTTCGAACCAACTTTTTAAATCGGCCGCTTCTAAAGAAAAAAATAGCGAGGATGATTGCCAACCTTCGACTCGGAGATGGCACTTGAAGAAGACTCACTGAAGGTTATGAACTCTGCCATGGATCTTCCACTACTGTTTGAAGTTCCAGAACCCCAAATGGGGTTTTGTGCATTAAAGTCACCACAAATAATGAAAGGAGGTATAAGGTGGGGAGCTATATCTTCAAGTTTGTCTACATTTGAGTTTGTATCTTGGGGACAGTAAAATTCACTACTAATCGTTCATATATTCTAACTGCTTGTATTTGTATTTTTTGAGGTAATTCTAGATAAGCAAAATGTATCTGATTAAATTTAATGCTTTTGTGTATGAGGGAAGCAAGGCCTTCCCTTTAGAATCTCTGTCTTGTCTAATTATATTGTAGTCTTTTATCTTAAAATTAATGTTCTCCTTTAAAATGTTTCTGATAATAAAACAACATGGAGGTGTCTTTCGTTGATTAATATTTTCAAGATTTTAAGTTTGTTCTAACTGATCTAATGTTCCGTTGTATTACGTCTAGCATTTTGTTTTATTTTTTATTTTGTTTTACATAAGACACCCTTCATATATTTTATTAGAGTTCCATGTCGGAGTGTACACTGTCGGATTTTGTTGTATTCGACAGGGCACATCCCTGGTTCTCATACTCTTTCCAGTTTGACCCAGCCAAGTTTAATTGACCGGACGGCTCATTCTGTCTACGTGATCTCTCCATAGGCGTCGACATGCTCTTGTCCACCTCACCACATCCTGGACACCTAGCTCCCTTAGCGTATCCTCATTCCTTATTCTATCTCTGCGTGAAATACCTCTTATAGCTCTTAGTGTTCTCATCTCTGTTGTCCTCATTAGTTGTTTTGTTTTTTTTGTCTCAGCTCTTGTCTCAACCGCATATGTCATCACGGGTCTCACACAGGTTTTATAGATTCGGACTTTGCTTTCTGTGCTTATGTACTTATTCCGCCAGATTACATCTCTCAGGAAGCCAGATATTCTCGATGCTTTCATTGTCTGCTGTTTTGCTTCTTGTAATAGTTACCTATCGCTCGATACTTCTACTCCTAGGTATTTAAAGTGTGAAACTTGCTCTATTATATGGTCGTTCACTACTAGTTTCATCTAATTGGATCTTTCGCTATTACCATCGATTGGGTTTTCTGTGTTGATATTAGCATGTTATATTTTTCTGCTGTTACTTTGAACTTTTGTAGTAGGCGTTGTAGGTCGTCCTCATTCTCGGCTATTAGTAAAGCATCATCTGCGTAGCACAGTATTCTCATAGTTTTGTTACCCATCCTATAGCCTTGGTTCATTTGGTTAACACCTGCTATTATTTCATCCATGATTAAATTAAATAGACATGGGCTGAGGCTGTCACCTTGTCTAATGCCTGCGTTAATTTTGATCTCGCTTGTAAGTCCCTGTGTAGTTTTTACTTTCGTCTTATTAGAGTTATTTAGTTCTTTGATTATGTTTATGTATTTATTACTTAAGTTTTTATTTCTAAGGATAGTGATCACATCGTTCATTCGAATTCTGTCGAATGCCTTTTCCAAATCTATAAAACATATAAACATCGGTTTGTCAAACTCTATGGACTTCTCCACCACTTGCCGCAATATAAAAATTGCATCCGTTGTTGATCTATTTGGTCGGAATCCCTGTTGTTCTTCAGACACACCTACTATGTCATATATCTTCTGCGATAGAATTTTAGTGAGTAGTTTCGATGCAGAGTTAAGGAGTGTGATGCCTCTATAATTTACTGGGTTTGTCTTCACGCCTTTTTTGTATATGGGTATTGTTATGCTCTCTCTCCATTCTTCTGGTATCTCCTTGTTGTTTTCAATTTTTTGGAATAGTTTTTTTATTTCTTTTGTTATTTCTGCTCTCCCATATTTAATTAGTTCGTTATTTATGTTGTCCGGACCGGGTGATTTTCTATTTTTTAATTTATGGATTACTTGTTGTACTTCTTCTAGGCTGATAATGTCATTTTCTGTTTCTTCGTAGAGTGTGTTTTGTTGTTCGATTTCTCGTTCCTCATTGTTACCGTTATCATTATCTCCCAGGTATAAGTTCTGGAAATATTTCACCCACTCTTCTGGTTTTATTACATTGATCTGCAGTTCTTCGGTTTGTTTTGTGTTTCAGCTAATGCTATACTTTCATTTAACAGAATGACCAAACTCTTTGCATTTTCTATTATGTCTTTTAAAAATTATTTTCACCTCTATTGTGAGATGAAGTGGTGCTAAGGCTCATGAGAATATCTGAAGGACGAAAATCTGAATTATAAGAACCTATTAGTTGTTCTTCATGGGTATTTATCATAGCCTTGCTCCTGAGGCAGGCGTCTTTTTTTACTATGTTTGTGTATGATGTTTGTGAAGTGTTTGAAGTGTATTGTATTGTTGGCTACGGTTTTTAAGACAGGATACTCCTGTGGGCGGGATAATGGACTAACATAATCTTTTTTTACAATTTTAATTGCTTCGAAGTATGAAATATTCTCTAAGGCAGGGCAGATTCTATCAGTAGAAGCGTGATTACCTCCACAAAAAACGCATTTAGGTTGATTTTTATATCCGCACGTAATTTCAGAGTGCTTTGCACCGCAATTTCTACAACGTTTCGAACTTTTGCAGTTCAATAAGGTATGACCGTATCTAAGGCACCCGTAGCATTGAATCACTGGGCGGATATATAGGGGAACATCCCTTGAGCAACCCCAAATTGATATTTTATCTGGTAGGGCTTTGCTACCAAAAGTGACAACCCATGAATTTGAGGGAACATATTCAATCTCTCCATTTTCTTTTTTATTTCTTCTTTTTAATTGCCTAGCTCCTTTTTACCCTAGATTGTGCATTTTTAATATAATCTACACTCATGTCATTGGATATCCCCTTAACAACTCCTCTACTGGAGACCATTCTCGAAGGAATAAACTTATCATACGAGTCTCTGTCAAAAATTGTATCATTTTCTATAAATTTATTTGCCGTTAGGGGGGAGGAAAATTCAAGCGCTCTTCTTTTTTTACCTTTTTTTCTATAGATTTAACGCCACTAATACCTGATTGATGAACTCTTTTGCCTAAACTCATTGGGTGCATATTACCTAGATTATTATCGTTGATAGATTCGACAATAACTATAAACGGGCCGAAGTCACTTAGTAAATACCTATGTTGAATTTTATGTTGTCTTTCCTTTTTTTTTCCGATATTGTATCTACACTGGTACATAATTCAGTGTCTTCTGAAAAATTTTTTCGTATCTCTTCAATTTCCTATTAAGGGCTATAACATGTGCTTGGGAGAAATAGCTCTCTCCTGTGTTTAGGTATAAGTTATTTATAGTTTTTAGTGCATGTGGAGTTAACGATTGTTGGAGTCGGGGGCATAATGGACTCCCCCCGGAGTCACTATTCATGATGGTTTTGCCATACTAACACCTATTTATAAAAATTACCTCGTGGAAATGATGTTTAAATGATTTCCTTGGCGCAAACAACAGAAATTGCTACTCACTCAACAGTTACCAACACTCCCACTATTAGTAATGTAAGTGTTTTTGGGTTTCAATTATAATTTTAGGAATATAACTGGGACTTTTTAAATTTTTCAGAAAATTTGTCTACTCAGTTTGACAGTTAACCTCTGAATCCCAATCGAAAGAGATAATTCTTCAATGATATATTTGTACGAAAAGACCATAGAATTTCAGTTTATGAATCAGTTGTCATAGACAACATGATGCGGTTCAAGATTTAATGCGGTTCATGAGTTTATTCGCCCATACTTTTCAACATAGTTATTGACTGGATAATGAGGGAAGTTAACAATGAAAGAAGAGGAATCACCTGGGGTTTGACCGGAAGACTTGAAGATCTCGACTATGCGGATGATATCTGCCTACTATCTAACACCCATCAAGATATGCAGAACAAACTGGACCGTTTGAACAGCATAGCCAAACGCACAGGTCTTCAAATAAAAGTTGGCAAAACAAAGTCAATGCGTATAGGCACTGCAAACTCACAGCCTTTTATGATAGATGCTATCCCCATAGAAAATGTGGAGACTTTTTGTTACCTGGGCAGCCTCATAACGACAGAAGGAGGGTCAGAGGCAGACGTCAAAAACAGAATAGCCAAGGCCAACCAGGCTTTCGCAATGCTTCGCAATGTGTGGAGATCAAACGCCATTACCAACGCAACAAAATTGCGCATCTTCAACTCGAATATCAAGTCGGTATTCTTATATGGGTGCGAGACCTGGAAGCAAACAAGAACAATCGAGCAGAGCCTCCAGGTCTGTGTGAACAAATGCCTCCGTAAAATCCTACACATCTACTGGCCTGAACGGATAACCAATGAAGAGCTTTACAACATCACCCATCAGAGCAAAACTAGCCAAGAGATAAAACTGCGAAAATGGAAATGGATCGGCCATATCTTGCGAAGGGAAACCCCGTACACCACCCGGCAAGTGCTGGAATGGAACCCGCAGGGAACAAGACAACGAGGAAGGCCCCGAAACACATGGAGGAGAACAATTCTCGACGAAATATTACCAACTGGCAAGACCTGGAACCAAGTGAAAGGAATTGCCAGAAATAGATCCAGATGGAAGACCTTTCTAGAGGCCCTATGCTCCTTATAGGAGTTCAAGGGACTATATATATATATATATATATATATATATATATATATATATATATATATATATATATATATATATATATGAGTTTATTCTGTGGTTCGAAACAATTAATTGAAATATCACAAACCATACATATTGACCGCGTTTTCAATAAGTTTAAACTTATCATTTTGAAAATATATGATTTGTGAAGTTTGAATCAATGATTTCAGACCACAGAATACAAGCATGAGCCGCATTACATCGTGAACTGCATCATGTTTTTTGATCTGTATCGCGAAAACGAAACGTCGGGAGGGTATGTTCATTGAGTAAGTATCGATATTTTTCAATTTTCTATAATTCTGTGCTTTTAGCAGATTATAACGAAAACACCCTGGACTTGTGTTTCGACACGAAAATAGACCAGAATCTATTGAACAGTTCGGAACATAAATCGTATTATAACTTTTTCCTCAAAAACGGTGATAGATACGAAAAAAATGCAGGATATAAAAAAGTTCTTAAATTGAATGAGTAATTTGAAAATATCAGAAAATGTGGTCGGCGGCGTGCTGCAAAAAAATTCTGGGGGAAAAAGACGATATGACATTGAAAAATATAAAACGGAAACACCCTGTATAATTCCATATAAAACACAATTCTATATTTACGGTTTCTGTATTCGCGACATATTTTGGGAACATAAACCCGCAAATGAAAAGCTTATACTGTGCTTTTTCTTCTAATATAATTATTGGTGTTGTTTTTTGCGAGTAAATCTTTTGCCGTCATATTTCCCATCTTAAAATTATTTTCATCTCTAAGTTGGTTCAGCTTTCCATGAAAAGTTTTGGTTTTTTAAATGCTTTATTAAATATATATACATATTACAAATCATATTTCATTTATATTTTCTAAACAGTACTAAGTACTGATATCGACAGTTTACATTATTTTTACATCGAAGGATTACTAATATATAACCAAATATCCATTCAAATTCAAACGAAACGAAAACATCAAACAGCAAAAATCATCAAAGAAGACTTTTCGAAATTATCACCTCATTGCAATTCCAATTATAAAATAATAAAAACAATTCGTGAAAAAGTACCAAGAACAATTTGGTATTCACTAAAGCAAATGAAGGTAACACCGTCATCGCGATTAGTAAAACCGATTATATTTCTAAAACAGAAGAATTCTTAACAGTCGGAAACTATATAACATCAACTAAGGATCCTAACGCAAAATTTCAGAAAGAGGTATAACATAAACATAATTTCGTCAGCAAAATCATGAATTATAGACCACGAAAAATATAAATTCATTAACTCCAATCCACAATCCCCCGAATTATATTCGTTGATAAAACTTCATAAACCTAATTACCCTATTAGACCTGTTGTTTCTCATGTAACGGCACCTTCTTTCAAACTTTCAAAATTCCTCAACGACTTGCTAATAAAACATTGCAATTTTAAATCTAAATTTTCGGTCAAAAATTCATACGAACTAATTGCCAATATCAAAGATACCATTATACCACCTAATTCCAAACTCATTTCTTTCGATGTTAAGAATCTATTTCCCAACATTCCTCCGAAAGATGCCTACTACTTTGTTGAAGAATTATTAGAAAAAAATCATGTCTTAACTATCATTAAATCAGATATTCTTTCATTATTACAAATTTGTTTAGATCAAAATTATTTCCATTTCAATAACAAATATTATACTATTGAAGACGGCTTGATTATGGGCAATCCGTTAAGTCCTTTGTTAGCAGAAATATTCATGAATAATTTAGAGAAATTAATTCATAATCATCCACTCAGTAAATATTGTTTATACTGGTATCGCTATGTGGACGATATCATTATTTGCTTCACAGGAACAGATAGACAGTTAAAATTTTCGAAAATCATATAAATTCTTTACATCCAAAAGTTGTATTCACAACCGAAATAGAAAGCAATAATTCGATAAATTTCTTAGACGTAACAATTTCGAATGAAAATGGAAAACATGTTTTCGCAATTTACCATAAGCCGTCACATACAGATATTATAATACATAACTCGTCGTGTCATCCGTATCAACATAAAATGTCAGCATTCAACAGTTTTATTCATAGATTGATTAACATCCCGTTATCACCAGAAAATTTCAGCAAAGAATTAAATTTGATTAAGCAAATAGCCAAAAATAATGGTTACAATCCCAAACTAATAAATAATATTTCAAATAAAAAAAAGGTAGAATCGCATTGAATGAAGTTTACCCTGTCGATAAATTGAAACAAAAATTCAACACCTTAACCTACGTTGGCATTACAAGTGAGAAACTGAAATCATTCTTGAGTAGCAATAATTTCAACATAGCTTTCCAAACTAATAATAATTTAGGCAAATATATAAAAATAATAAAACCAAATCAGGTAAAAACAATAAATCAGGTATTTATACATTTAATTGCAATGTGATAATTTCTACATTGGTAGAACACATAGAAATTTCAATATTAGAATATCGGAACATAAACGCAGATTTTCAAATAAAAATCAGATTCAAACTACGCGAATCATCTCTTAGAAAATAAACACTCTTTCGACCCACAGTTTGAAATTTTGCATACAGATAATAAATATTGGAAGGTAGATCTTTGGGAAATCAACAAATACAAACACTCAGGTAGACTCATCAATGAACAAGTCGATTTAAGCCCTTCACCTCTATTGAATCTCTTCAGGGAGCGATCTATTCCTTAATTTTATTGGATATACCTGTCATAAATAACCACTTAAGAAGAATCAACCCAATAAGCTTTTAATTACTTAAGAACATTCATACTTATAATCTCATTCTTATTTTCTGTACATTCATTCGTTTGAAGAAGCTACAGTGTAGTGCAACGCGTTACGAATCATAATTATTAAATTAAATTCCAGCAACACATTACTTGTTTTTATTATTGATAATGGAATTTTATCAAGTAAAAGCGTCCCAAATTTAAATGTCAAACAAAAACCCAAATTCCCACCCAAACCCAAAATAGATCAAAATTACATTTCCAAATAAACCCTAATATTCTTTTAAAATATTGAGAATTTTTCTTCCCTCTTTAAACTTTCTGGCAATTTATTAAATGCTTGTGAAGCTTGAAATACTGGACCAAACAAGCCCTTGGACGCTATATTGTGCTCTTGTGTAATATTGATGTATATCCCAGTCAAACGTAATTTTTGTGTTACATTTTTGGTTTTTGTACAGGATTTTGTGCATTAGTTTACACTGCTCAAGTTCCATAAGTTTATTCAATTTGCTAACTTTTAAATCTCTATACATATAAGTCGTCTGATGGCGTAAGGCGATCATAGTTAAATAAGATTTTCAATATTTTGTTTTAAATGTTTGCATATTTTTGAAAGTTGATTCGCTAGACATTCCTCAAATCGGAAATAAGATACAAAATAGGATTGATATACGCCCATTTTTGATTTTTTTGAAAGATAACTTTTATTCGTAGTTATGGCACTTAACATTGGCACTATTTTGGAATACATAGATGTCGTGTGGTCTTTCCAATTTAAGTTCTCATCCAAAATTAGACCAAGACATTTTGTTGTACTAATATTCTCAATTTGAATGTCATTTAGTGTTATCACTGGAGGATCCATTTCTTCATTTTTTTGCTTGAAAAACATAAATTTGGTCTTGTCTATATGAATTCTTAACTAATTATTGTTTAGCCAAGCTACATAGGTTTTAATGTCAGAGTTTATCATTAATTCGAGTTCCTCAGTAGTATCACCACTGTAAAATAAGGCTATATAGTCGGCAAAGGTATAATATCTGGCTCTTAGTCCAACGAGCTTAAGGCTTAGAACATACAATAAATACAGAAGAGGTCCGAGTACAGAACCTTGTAGTACGCCATATTCATTTGTTTCCGAGTTACTAACATTGTCACCCAGCTTAACAAATTGCTTTCTACCCTGTAGATATGATTTCAAAAGGTAATACATTTTTCCGCGAAATCCCATTGACCAACATTTTTCAGTAATTTTTCAATGTCAACAACATCAAAGGCTTTCCGTAAATCTATGACTATACTAAGAGTATTTCTACCTTTAATGAAACCGTTTTGAAATCTATCAAGGCTAATATATTTATCTATGAATACTATCATTCTTTTTTAAGAATTATCTCGATTATTTTGGAGAAACAGCTTATTACAGCCATTGGTTTGTAATTACCCATATGATCTTTTCTACCAGATTTGTAGATTGGACTAATCTTACTTACTTTAAGTTCTTGGGGAAATATACCAGATATTAACACTTTATTTAATAACTTCGTTAAATTAGGTACAATGGTTTTTTTTAATATCCCCTACAGTTATCTGATCATGTCCTGGCGCAGCATTCTCCTTTAATTCTGATAAAACACCCTCAATCTCTTGATCATCAGTAGACTTCATATATATCTAACATCATTGTGAATTTCGGCAATATTATTGTCACCATTAGTAGTTTGATATTGCGTTGTTATTTCTGGGACGATTTCTACTCCAATCGTGCTGAAGTATTTATTCAATTCATCGGCGATTCTTTTTGGTTATCCACAAAATTATTGTGAATTGTAAGGTTTTTTATATTAGTGGATTGTTTTTTCCTACAGTTATGCTATTAATATATCTTCATTCCGTTTTACATCTTTTCCAGTCTCATTACAGTTAACTTTGAAAAATTTATTTTTTGTATCTTAATCTTATTATTTATTTTATTTTAAACTTTTTAAATTCAGTTTCTAGTGTTTTATGTTGCCTAGAACCCTGTTTCATTGTTTCGTAGAGTTTGTCACGCTCACTGATTAAACTAAGTAATTCTCTTGTAATCATTCCTATAACATTTTAAGTTTCTGGTATATTCTGATTCTCTGTTGCATTGCTTTATGAGTTCTATTGGCAGGGAGCGGAGTATATAGTGGGGACAGCTGAATCGATCACAGCGCTCGATGTGGTCAAATTATCGTTAAATCATGCTTTTATCATAAATAAACACGTTAACATTAAATAAAAATGATCCAAAATAGTTGTTGTGTTGTTGATTGCAAAAATACAGCTAGAAACAGTAAATGTAAATTTCACACATTTCCAGTGGCCAAGTGAAAATAAATGGATGGAAGAAATAAATGGATAAATGATGTTAAAAGAAAAACAAAGTAGTGTGTCACATTATTCAGTAACAATGCAACTAGGGTAATGTATGTTCAAATTACGATTCGCAATTACATTGCCATTAATTTTTCATTTTATTTCTGAAAATCATATTAACAATCAACACTTTTTGTAATTTTCATTATTGCAGTTGTCATGTATTAAATTTGAAATCTACAACTCAATTTTAAGGCACTTGATCTCAACCGACTGAGCTGAAATTTTGTATACAAGTTGAGTTTGGATGACAATGCATGATTAACTATGTGACGTCATTCTAAATCCAACATGGCGGCGTACCCAAGATGGTGGACTAATTATTCTTAATGCAAACGAAATAGCGGATAATTTTCTTTTATTCGTTCCTACATTATGGGTACCAAATGAAAGATTGCCAAGAATAACTAGAAAATAAAATTAAGTTTAAAAAATTTTTAAAAACAAGCTTTTATTTAAATGCGCTAAATAGAAAAAATTAACTTTCACACTAATTCTTTTACTGTTAACTTATAACGTCATTTCAAATTTAACACATTTGACGCAATTTATATGTTATGCCTACCTGTTAAAATTTCAAACTGATAAAGTAAATAGAGTACATATAAATTGTGTCAATGTGTTAAATTTGAAATGACGTTATAAATTAACGGTAAAAGTTTTAGTTCGAAAGTTTTTTTTTTTTTTAGCGCATTAAAATAAAAGCTTGTTTTCAAAGAATTTTTTCCTAAATTTTTATACACACTTTTTCCATCGTAAAGAGTTTTTCAATTTAAAAACACGATCACAGATTTTTATAACACATATTTATTTTAAATTCATTTTTTGAAACAATTCACTGTTATTTATACGGATCTTTCACATGTCATACCATTGCCGAGCATGATTTTACGCTACCATCAGATGTCGCTTTCGTCGTGCTCCCTGCGAATAAAGTGTTGAAAAGATTCTATATTACTATTGGATGATTTAATACTAAATAACTTTCTAAAATTATTATGGTTTACAAATATAATTTTGTTATTAGTTTTGGTTCGTGCGACTTAATATTTTATGCAATTGAGATTAAGAGCCTATTATGGTTTGATAATAAATTTTCTTCTATTTGTAGTTTGTAATCCAAAGTTTTTCTCTATTCATCAATAAATGATCTATCAAACTTATAGATGTAGGTGTCTTACGAGTGAAGTTAAAAGTATTTAGATCACCTTTAATACCAAAACTGTTTAAGAGTACTGCGTTTTTATGATTAACTACTTGTGTTGTATTTTCCTCAAATAAATTAATATTAAAGTCTCCAACAATCATGTGATTTTTTGGTTATCTCTGAGCATCGTTTAAATTTCATACAATTTTCTTGTTTAGCTTACTAGCCTTCTCTTCTCTTTATATTTTTTGTAGTCTTGAAGTGTGTTTGTATTATGGTAGTTTCTGCAAATTATTTTCTTATTTTCAATGTTTTTATTGCAATATACAGGGTGTCTCGTTAGAATTGCAACACCCTGTACATTTCTCATAAGAATAAGAAATAAGTTGTATAGGATGCCGTATTTTTATTGAATCTATATCTACGTCAATGAATTACTTAAATTGGAATATCATTTGTAATGTAATTGTTTTTAATTACCGTAATCACCCAATAAACTATAGATATAAATCCAGCTTCCTGTGAAATTTAAGAATCCTTTTCAGAGCCTCTTAGTCATAAAATTTGATTCTATACTTGATTGGTGTAATTGTTTTATAATCCATAATAACGTTGCAATGGATAGTTATAATATATTATACGATTTCTCATAAGTCATTAGTTAGTTAAGGCTATTATATGTAATTTTATTGATCCTAATAAGTTCTCGTTTTCTTCTCATAAGCAATATAATCGAATTAATTCATTTTGGATTTTACGGAATTAACAGAAATGCAATATACACACTGTCCCAATCTGACTTAACTAGACTCTAGTTCAGGGGTGCTCAAACGGTCGGTCGCGAGTGCTTTTTTAGTAGATCTCGAGAAAGAAAAACATAAAACAACAACAAAAATTCAGTACGTATTGAAATAACACTCTGTTATTTAGTTGTTCAGAATTTTCTCATAAATAGGAAATTCAAGGGAACCTATATCACAACTACAAGAAAATTTCCTCAAACTAGATTCTTCTCAAAAAAATAACGAAAAACGAATGAGAAAACTATTTTTCGAAGGAATAAATGAATAATAGACATCATGTCAAAGTTGGCTAGTTCTTAATGCAGACGACAGAAAAATTTTCGACTCTCTCGATCAACGGTCGGCTACCAAAACAAGATATGCGAATTTTCACTCGAATTCACTTGAACGTAAATCATTTGATTCAAGTGTTTTCAAATCGAATCATCGATGAGAAGGTAGAGATGTATCTAATTTGAGGAAATTTTCTCGTAGTTGTGTTATAGGTTTACTTATTTATGCGAAAATTCAATATAACTTATTTCTTATATTTTCATTAAAAACTTACGGATTTGTGAACAAAATATCTAAAATGAGAGGTATTAATGATGGTATTTAACGTATGAGATCGAATTCGATATACAGGGTGAGAAAAATAATCAGAAAGATCAATTTTATTTTCTTCATTCGTTTTTTTTTGTATAAACGATATTCTATGCTCCAATATATCATTTTAATGAGAACTGAAATATCCACAATTTGAGATATCTTTCAACTCTCTAGGACAAAAACTGAGAAAGTTATGAGCCTGAGGAGTTTTATGCGGAGAACCCTGTTGAAAAACTAGCTGAATATTTTTCATTTATAATAAAGAACCCCGCAGCTACTCTTTCATTTTTCACACAAGAAATTACTCATTTAAAACCGAAAAGTGCTAATACTATTGATCCATCTCAATATAGACCAATAACTTGCCTCCCAACAATATATAAAATTGTACCTGAATGTATTACCCAAAAAATTTATGCATATTTGGTGAATTATAATATTCTTTCCGAACAACAAGAAGGATGTAGAAAAAAACACCTTGGTACTCAAGAGCAGCTTGTAATTGATTTTGTTGCTTTGAATCAAGCTCAAACTAAGAAGAGAAATATTCATACAGACTTAATTGATTACCAAAATACTTTTGATAGTTCTCCTCTTTCATAGCTTCAAGAAATTTTAGAAATTTATAAAATTGATAAGACAATTTGTCTTTTTCTTGAATTTGTAATGAAAAATTGGAGAACCAATCTACATTTAAATATTTCAAAACAATCGTTAACATCCGAAGTAATTCCAATCAAAAGAGGTGATTCTTTAAGCGCTCTTTGGTTTTGTCTTTGCCTTAATCCATTATCTCATGAATTAAATGCTACTAGTTAGTGTTATTGAATTATATGCCGGAACTAGATCTCTAATCTCTAGCAGAAAAGTCTGCTAGAGATTACTTTCAACTATTCCAATGATATTCATATGAAATTTGGGCTTTCTAAATGTAAAAACCTTTCTACTGAAAAGGAAAAGATCACCTCTGATTATATAAAGATTTCCAATATCGAAATCGAGCCAATGCATCAAGGAGATACATTCAAATATCTTGGGTTTGTTCAAGAGAAGATAATTTGCTATAGCAGCACTAAAGAAAATATTGAAGTTTCATATTACAACAGACTTAGAACTATCAAGAGTCATTTAACTAGTAGAAATCTTTTCAGAGCTATCAACTTCTATGAAGTTGCTATTCTTACATCTTCTTTTGCAATTATTAAATGGTCTAAAACTAATCTAAATGAATTACAATATCAAAAGAGGAAAATGCTTTGCAAATATCATAAGCACCACCCAAAGTCAGCTGTTCAGAGAGTTACACTACCTAGACATCTTGGAGGTCGTGGATTAACTGATTTGAATAATCTTCATAGTAAACAGATTTTTCATCTACGTTCCCATTCTCATGATAAACAGAGAACATCTAAATTACATGATATTGTTGTTGCTTCAGAATATAATCTTACACCTCTGAACTTGACAATGCAAAAGGTAGATTTTGATATATTTGATGATAATTCTAAAGGAGAAAGTTGGATGCAGAAGGAATTACACGGAAAGCACCCTAAAGAGTTGAAGAATGATTATATTGATGAAATCGCATCAAATAGATGGTTAGTATCTGGAGAATTGTTCGCTGAAACAGTAGGCGTGGTAATTGCGATCCAGGATCAGGTTGTTTTCACAAAGAATTATAGAAAACACATCATCAAGCAAATTATGGATGATTCTTGCCGTAGATGTTTTTGTTCTTCAGAAACAGTTTTTCATATATTATCATCTTGCTCAGTCCTTGCTTCAACAGATTATTTAGAGAGACATAATGCCGTCGCTAATATTATTTATTTTAATCTAGGAATTAAACATGACTTCATTCCCAAAAGAAAAGAATGTTACAAATATGAACCTGAGATTATTTGTGAAAACGAGAAATATAAACTTTATTTTGATAAAACAATTCTATGCAACAGAATTGTAATACAACTAGACCAGATATCATTCTTACTGATAAACAGAATCGAATAACATATTATTGATATTGTTATACCCGACACACATAATATACAAAATAAATACAATGAAAAATTTCTAAATATATGATGCTTGGCGACGAGATTAAAAAATGTGGAAAATGAAAAAATATTTATTCTACCGATTATTATTTCTACAACAGGTGTTATTTCTAAGAATCTCCACAAAAATATTGAGATTTTGGGTGTAAAGAAAAATTTATTTGAACAGTTACAGAAGATGACAGTCATCAAATCGTGTAATATTCTTCGTAGGTTTCTTTCCGAAAGAAATAATGAGGTAGATGCATAGGTTTTCTTTTGAGTTTATACTGCTCAGAATCTCATTTCATAATTCATTTATTTGTATATATAAATGTAATATAATTAGCTGACAACTTTATCATATTTATATTCAGAACAGTATTCTATTCAATCGTTCATCACTTCACACAAAGAAAATTATGAATGAGTAACATTCAGTGTTACTTGATATTTCCGGGGAGTAAGCCTCTGACACTACTCGTTGGTACATTGATGTTATTGTCTGATGATTCTGGTAGAATGATATATTATTCTGGTAGAATTCAGATATGTTTTGATTATAATCATTGCCTGGCAATGGTTTTAATTACCGGGTGCTGGAAGGACCGGCGATATGGGAACATATTTTCTGATCTCTCTCTCGACAAATTTCATCATTTTCCGATTATTGGCTCTCTCATGTTCTCTTTACTGTATCATGAAAACAAGAGAACATTAACAATACAAAATTTGCAAATAATTCAGGAAATGAAGTCTACCTCAATATTAAAGACGTACATAACTATATGAGGTAAGTATCAAACATCGTGAGGAAAAGAAAATCGATATCACACATACTATAAGTCAGTTTAGAGAAATTTTGATTTCAAGATTTGAAACCGGAAAAAATATCAAACTTAAAGACAGAATACCTGGACTGCACATGTTTTCGAATAATTATTCAATAGGAAGGTGAAATTACGAAGTCCACTGAATATCCACCTTTGAATAGTGTTAAAAAGAATTATGATCACAACGGTGAACAATTCATTCGAAAAGCGCAATTATCGCATGCTATCGGTTGGGTTAGATTCCAGCCCTGCATTGTTATTCCGCTTCGCGCTCTCTGCGTTAGTGGCGAACACAGACAGAATATTTGTGACGCACGTGCCATGATATCTTGAACTACCTCTATATGGTAGGACTGTACGAAGCTCACACGGATCGAGACGAGCTGCTCCGAAATCGGACGAATACGTAAGTAGCTGTTTGGAAGAAAGCATATAGGTGTATAGGTATCTATCAATTTTTTATAATGCCACACTCACCGCATAGTGACTTCAACATCAACGCTGATGAAAAATCAGAGCGTTTTACACTTTTTTTTCGGAAAAATTGAATTTAAAAATGAATAATGATCCACAAGAATCCACAACGAAATATTGGACCACCATTGACGCGGCATTTTCCAGATATTTAGAGGATATCAAGTCTTAAACTTATGTTTTTCATTTCAGTTACCATAAACCTATAGTTTGAATGAAAAAATTCCTGAATAACCGAAATAGTAGTGTAAGATAATAAAAATATTTTGAACGATATAAACTTCTCATTTATGCAATGAAAGAAAAAATTGTTTTCTTATTGGTCACCACGCTCAAGAAGTGTAATTTGAATTAATATCAAAGGAAAACCTTGAATTAGTATCAAAAAAAAATACTGCATAAATAGAAAATAAATAAATAATCATAATTGCATAAGATGAGAAAAAAATGCTATCCAATAGCTTTACCGCGGCAGTCCCCGAGTGCCACACGATTTCATTTTTTTGTTTTCTCTTGAGGTCGTCAACTTATCCGACCATCCCTAACATTCTTCAGGTCTACACTACGATAAAAGTAATGAAAAAGATTTCTTCAAATTCAAGATTTGCCTTGACCACATCTTTCTAGTAAGGTATAAAGCGACATATCACCATTTAATAAAACAGGGTTGCTTCGGCCCTTCTTATTATTCAAGTAAAACCAATTCACATGACTGAAAAATATATTGGTAGACTTGTGAAATATCAGTATTGCCTGACGTTCTGCTGAATTTATTCCACCTGAAATCCGCATGCTGTATACTTATTTTCATAATAAAATTTCAAACGTAAGCTAAGTGTTCTTGATCAAAACATTAAAACGGAATCTCTTCCGATTATTCGCGAGGATTACGCGGACTTTCCGGGACTCTAAAATAATTAGATTTTAATGCTTGTAATTTCTGCCCCGATGAATTTTGCCTTAGTTGCCTGAATAGCTCTTCGTAAAAAGTTGGAATTATCTTGAATCTTTATAGGCAAGCATCCACAATGTTCATGTTTCAATTTCAAAACTGCGGTTAGATTTCCGGGAAGATTATATACTTATACTGATGCTCGTCATGAAATTTAATTCTTCCGACATAAACACCTCAAAAAGTCTAGGGAACACTTACCAATATCTTTAAAATATGAATTCGATGCTTCGAATTTATAGAAATCTTTCGGTTTTTGTTAGGATGTATTGTATATAATGTATTCTCAAGAAAACTAAATAATATTTGACTTCTCCAAAGCACCTATTATAAAAAAAATTGAAATTTGAAAATGACGAAATTTGGTAAAACACAAAAAAAAATCCTGAACTGATATTTTCGAAACGATATGGAAGCACTTATATTTTTCAGTACCCAGAAGGTCCACCTCTGTTATTAATGACACTTTGGCATCGTCGCGGCATGCTCAATATTAAATTGTCTATTACATTTTGGCCTAAGTCATTCCAAGCCCCCTGAACTGCTAATCGAAGCTCCTGTTCATGATGGAAGACGTTTTGACGCAGGAGACTTCTTTTAAGGGTGTCCCACACATGCTCGATGGGATTCAGATCTGGCAGCAGGATGGCCACGGTAGAAGATCGATATCATTCTCTTCAAGAACGTTCAAGACAACTCTTGGACGATGAGGAGGGGCATTATCTTGTTGAAAGAGTGGATTTTGACCCATTGTTAGGAGATACGGTACCACTACAGGTAAAACTATCTCATTTGCGTGAGAATTTCCCGTGAGATTGTTCTGTATGAAAACGAGGTCACTTCTTCCACCAAGGCGTACACCTCCCCAAAACATCACTGATCCGCCTCCCAGTCTAACAACTTCTCGAGCATGCTGGAGACGGTTTTGCTTTCCAGGTTCCCTCCATATTCGAATTCTTCCCGGATCGGGATAATAACTAAATCTAGATTCATCACTGAAGAGAACTGTGGCCCACCTCTCGTGATCCCAGTGATCAGCACCAAGCTGAACGAGTGGCGCGATTTCCATGGGTCAGTTGTGGAACTCTTAAAGGACGTCTGGAGTGGAGTTGACCTTCGTTCAGTGGATTTCTCACAGTTTGGTCGGAAATTTGTACATTATGAACTCGTGATAGCTCTTGAGCTAATTGAGATGCTGTGGTACTACGATTTCTTCTGGCTTGTAAAACCAAAAATCGGTCTTGGGCGACTGTAGTAATCCTGAAACGACCTGTATGGCGTTCTTCTACGCTACCTGTTCCATTGAAACGCGACCATAAACGGTTTATGACACTTGGGTTACTTCCCAGAACCCTGGATACTTCCTGTTGTGGGCTCCCAGCTTGGAGCATGCCAACGGCTCGTAACATCTCTTTTCTAGGCAAATGTCGTCTTTCCATGGTCGAATCACAAAACTTGAACCTTTTATTTGTGCATACAACAGAAACAAAGTGCCAACTAACTGATTTCAAACACTGAATACATGAAATGATTATAAAGCAGCGTCGCATCTGCTGCAATTTCAGTTTTTTATAAAAAAAACTGAAATCTGTTGCGGCACTCTACATAATTTGGTGAGAAATTGATGCAGGTGTTCATTTCTTTAAAAAAATCATCCATATTGATCGTTCTGGATACGATATGTCAATATTCAGAAGTGTTCCCTAGACTTGAGGTGTTTATACAGTGAAGGACAAATATATGGAACCAAGTACAAGTCGAACAGAATATTTGTGCGGTTCAGATTCTCATAAGATGCGCGAAGAACAAAATAGATAGCAGCGGAGGAAGTAAGATGAATAATACGTTCTGCAATGTTATGTCAAATAGCTATCAGGGTCAGAGTAAGGGCTTTTTGAGAAAATTATCCCTCTTTGGCATATGGCATTTCAAGGTACTCAATCATTTCTATTACGAATAAATGAGTCCCAGTTTCATCATTAGTTAGACTACAGAAAATTTTGAGACAGGTTTTTTTTTAACTGAACCTTCATAATAAGTACTTTTGTTTCTCCTTACAATTCAAATTTTCAAGAATACCTGAAATCTGTACAATATGATGACATATAGTAATTGAAGGTTGATATTCAATAGCGATTTGAGGCAAAAGATTAGTTACTATGTTTTTCCTACGTACCTAGTATCTTTATGATACCTCGATGGGTTAGGATAGGATTAACGGACAGAACAAAGAAAATGGAAATTCAAGAGGTACAATCATATTGCGCTATCGTTAGGACGAATGATTCGGATTTACCTGGTTGTCAATTTAATAATTCAAATTCATTAAAAATGGTAAAAACTCTATTTATCTAGATAATTTTTGGAGCACAAAATGAGTTGAATAACAAGAAATTAAAAATTTTCTATTTCAGATAGTTCTTCATCAGAACTAGAAGACTCGCAGTTCCTCTCACTATCGTCTGCTTGCAAAGTCATTATGAAATTGTAGATAACGTCATCCAGCATAGGTTTTTGCTCCATAAAAGATGGTTCAATCATCTGCGCATAATGATTCCTCCTGATATGGAGAATACGAAGTGAAAAACTCATCACACCGTTTTCCACATTTTTCATTGAGAAATCAATATTCCTGTCAGCTACCTAAACTTTCGTGGCTGCCCAATATCGGGTTCAAGTCAGGATGACATGGGGGAAGTCTAAGTACATCGTGGCCCTGAACATTCAGGAGTTTGTCAATAGTATAAGTTTTATATCTGGCTTTATGCAATTTAATTAGATTATAAAGTTTCTATTTTGAGCATCCCATCTGCGAAGGCAAGATTTCGATGTTGCAGCCACTCTTTCATTTCTTCTTTTCGCGAAGCAATGTTCGGTTGTTTTCTGTTTGTACATTGTGACATTGGGCGTTATGGTTCACTAACATACTTTTTGGTGGTAAATTTGGAATAAGTTTTTCTCTCAACCATTTCCGTAGTTTGTGAAATTCATATTGTAACGTTCCTCAGTTGTTGAAATTATTGGTGGGTTCAAACTAAACACTTCAACGTTACAAAAACATTAACTAATTCATTTACACGTAAAGTGAACAATTAAAACACTAAACTAAACGGTTAATTTCTATAACTAATTTATATAACACAATCGATACTGTCCACTTATTCGCGCTCTTTATTCAAACTGAATTGTCCGAACTCCGCGATATCTCTTTTGATATAGAAACACGAATGTTTCTAGAGCATTCGCGTAATTTCGGCGCGCTGGAACTTTTAGATGTTCCTCGAATTCTCTCGAAGTGCATCGCAATTCGTCATTCCGCCGGGCAGTGACAGGGTCGGCTTCAGGAACGATTGGATATCGTTACAAAATCATCGTGATAATCACCGATTTTACAATTGGACTTGAAGGCCAGATATGCGTTTTTTATTTTCATCTTTCGTTCTAGAATGCCATGAACAGTGACAATCGGCTTAGCGCAACATCTTCTATCACGAAAATACGATTGAATCAGAAAATTTAATTGCTCATTTTTTACGGGGTGTCAGAGTTTTAAATTTCAGTTTTTCCTCGAAAAGTAGGTTTTCTTCTGGGACAACCATATCGGGACACTCGCTATTACAGAAACAGTATATTTTTATCTTCTTTTTTAACTTTCACTTCACTCTATTCTTAACGGTTCCGGAGTTCTAGTGGAAAATACCTAGGCAATTTTTGCATTGAACGCAAAATCTTCTTGGAAGTTTCCATCTTGATATCTGTGCTCATTTTGTTGCGACAAGTACCTGGTATTTTGCTTGTTAAACATCCTATTGTTTGTGAAACGTGAATCGTTACTGAATAAAATTTTTGTGGGATACATACATACAGCTGTTGGTGTAGTTGATATTTAAATGAACGGTACTTTTGTGTTTTCAAAATTCTCCATGCGCTTATGTGGCTAATTTCAAGATCAAGGTTGAATCAATATCAACAAATATCGATACGTCTATTTGGCGTGGTTTTACGTGGGCCGAATTAAGAAAGAATGTTCCGATGCGGATTTGGTTACATATTTGAATGACGAGTTTTCTGGAAATGAATTTGATGTGAAAAAAATTCGAAGGAAGAAAGTACAAGTTCGTCTTCCAAATTGGGATTAGGTTTCGAGCTACTCGATCAGGTTAACAAAGAAGAATTCTGGCCTTCAGGAATAATTGTTAAAAGATACCAGTTTTTTCTATCATGCCAAGGGTCGCGAGAATAGTGAAAATATCAAACTATTAAATTTAAATATAAGGTCTATAAATGGGAAGTTGGACATTTATCTTCACAATTACAAAATGGAAGCGCATATTACAAGGGAGAATGGATTGGAGGTGCACTCATTCTAGAGACAAAAGCATGAAATTCAAACTCGTGAGCATGGAATTCAGATTTTACAGATATTTTCATCATTCATATCTCTAAACAATTGTCTTTTTTCTTTTACAGGTTTGTTCTCCGGTTCAGCATTGTTTTTCAGGAACTGGCCCTTGTGGTCAGACAAGTGTGGTTCAAAGGTAAGTATTCTAAAATTTTCTTCATCTGAGAAAACATTGTCAATTAATGTTGCAGATGTTTTCGTTACCCTCGATCTCCAAGCTCAATCGGAAGAGGGTGTGATGGAGGTTTGTGTAATAACAGACAAGTGTGGTTCAAAGGTAAGTATTCTAAAATTTTCTTCATCTGAGAAAACATTTTCAATTAATGTTGCAGATGTTTTCGTTACCCTCGATCTCCAAGCCCATTCGGAAGAGGGTGTGATGGAGGTTTGTGTAATAACAGACGTTACCTTCGATCTCCAAGTCCATTCGGAAGAGGGTGTGATGGAGGTTTGTGTAATAACAGGCGAAAACTTGAAAAAACTATATTAGCAGTCGACAGACCTTCACGTGGATCGTTGGAAACGGTTTTACATATGAGGAGAGTATGTCTGGAAGAGGTATGTGAATTAACTCATACACAAATTTATGCTGCAGGAGATTCTCATATAGATCTTTTGACTCCAAGTAAATGTAGAACATATCTCCTGGAGCTCTTTGAGGATTTCGGGCTGAGACCAATGTTTGAGCAGCCATCGAGGGTAACGAAAACATCTGCAACATTAATGTACAATGTTTTCTCAGATGAAGAAAATTTTAGAATACTTACCTTTGAACCACACTTGTCTGACCACAAGGGCCAGTTCCTGAAAAGCAATGCTCAACCGGAGAACAAACCTGTAAAAGAAGAAAGGCAATTGATTAGAGATATAAATGATGAAAATATCTGTAAAATGAATGAAGAGCTCAAAATCCAAACGTGGGAAACATGCAAAACGGCTCCTTCAGCAGAAAGAGCGTTCGATGCTTTCTGGAAAGTATTTATAGAAATTTTCGATAGAACATGCCCTAAACGATGGGCTAGCAGGAAAATAAACCAGTCGACAAAGTTGAAAGAAAACAAAGAAACTATAGAACTGAAAAAACAAACGGAGACTCATGCCACGATTAAATACGTTAAAAAGGATTCCACAAGTAGGGATGCTTATAACTATATGTCGAAAAAAACCAACAGATGAAAAGAAAACATAATTCGAAAAAGATTGATGAAGCACAAAACAAAACTAAGGCAATATGGGATATCATACGAACACAAAGTAATAATAGCAAAGAGAAACCCTTCATCCTGTCGGGAGCCTGATATTCTCAAAAAAAAAAAAAAGAATACACCAGACAGTTGTGCAAACACAAAAGAAAATTCCATCAATCTGTTGACAAAGGCCAAAGAAAAAGTTGAAAATTCAATTTTCCTATCAGAAGTGACAAAAACGAGGTTATCGAAATAGTCCGAAAAATAAAACCGAAAGATACAAAGGACACATATGACACGTCAACTAATATGCTGAAAAAAATCATACCATACATCGCAGAACCCACTAGTTTTCTGATAAACAGGTATTTTGCAGAGTGATTTTTTCCAGAGCAACTGAAAATAGCGAAAGTGTTTCCTATATTCAAGGCAGGAGATCCAAATCCATCGGATAACTATCGACCAATATCGATTCTACCTGCAGTATCAAAAATTTCTCGAGCGATTTAGTGTTTCATGCAAGCAGCAACACGGTTTTCTGAGAAAGAAATTGATAACAATGGCACTGACCCATATATTGGGCGAGATTGCTAAGGCCTTTGATGGTGGAAAAAAATGTAAGTTGTCATCCTGCGATCCAAGCAAAGCCTTCGACAGCATAGATCATAAAAAGCTATTTGAGCAACCGATCTCAGCAAGTGTGGTTTGAGAGTGGAAAGTCACAGTGGCGAACGATCAGCCATGGTGTACCACAGGGGTCCATCTTGGGCCCGCTATTGTTTGTCATATATGTAGATGGTTTGACAGATAATGTGCCATCAACTAGCTCAGTTCCTTTTGCCGATGACACCAGCTTTTTAAATACGGGCACTGATATAAATGAGGTGAACAATCTCTCCTCAAATACGGTTGAAGAGGCGAAATTTTGGTTCGATACAAACAAACTGAAGATGAATGAAACAAAAACCCAACATCTAATACTCGAAACAAAATCACAAATGAATACTCACTTTCGGTTTTTAGTAGTCGGAACCAGACCTGAAGTTTGCTCTTCACATTGAGCGTAATTTCTCGTGTGCCACCTTCACCATCCGTAGAATGAAGCAAATTGCTGGTGAGATATCTGCTCGAACCGCTTACTTTGGGTGCTTCCACAGTTTGATCTCCTACGGTGTCATTTTCTGGGGTGACCATCACGAGAGTAGCAGAATCTTCCTGAAGCAAAAATATGTGCTGCGAATCCTGCGCAACGTTCGAAGAAGGGAAAGCTGCGGAAACCTGGTCAGAAAAGAAGGAATACTTACCTTGACATCTCTTTTCATATACGCGTACATACTTTTCATTCATGATCACGGGCTTGACCTTCCAAGAAATAATTTAAATCACACCTTCTCCACTAGAAATGCCGAAAAATTTGTAATACCTTTCCATAGAATAAATACGTCACAACTAAGTATAAACTACACCGCAATGAAAATATATAACAAACTCCCAGAGGAGTATAAAAAAATGAAGAGACCACTGATTCAGAAAAACCTCAAAAAAAATTGATATCGAAATCCTACTACACGCTAGATGAATATTTCAATGACAAAAATTTCTAGAAAAATTTATTTAATTACACAGTGCGTGAAAATGACACTTCAAAATTCTAACACGCGGGAGACATACCTAGTAAACCTATATCGGGTACGCTGAATCCAGTGGTAACCACCGTTTTTGAAAGTTAGCTCTTGTTTAGGAGATATTCGCCTTTGAAGTTAGCTGATTTTAGTAGGGTTCGTCGCTTATGACTTCAGTACATTATATGCTTGTAATTCCCAAACCGTTTGGAATATCGCTCTACTGTCTTCGTCAAAGTTTTAGCTATTGTCATGGCCAACAACTTTTCTGAATATACCAACATTAAAAACCTCATTCAAACACCGTTACTTAACAAAATGTCCAAAAAACTCCATTTCTTTGCCATTTTCGTCTAAATAATAGAAAAATCAAGGAAATTTCGCTTTAAAGTCTCAAAATAAGAAAAGAAAACACATTTCCTATAGTTAAATCAAAAATTTAAACACACAATCATGATTTTAACTCAAATTTCTCACAGATGTCACTGTTAATACGTATTTATTAGTATTGTCACTGATGTTACTACCTATTTTGCTATGTATTTGTGTGCCATATAGTCTTAGTTCTGATATTTCTTAATTTGACATTTCTTGTTGAAGTTTCTTTGTTTACACAAGTTATATATTTGGTAAAAATATCAAAAATGAATTCGTGCAGTAAATTTAATAAATTTTGCTACATTTGTGGAAAGTTTAGTATAATGACAAGCAAGCGTTCAATTTCTGAAGAAATTGCTGACTCGTACACACAATATTTCAACCAAACTGTAATCAAAGATGTGAACTGGGCTCCAAAAATCGTTTGTACTGGTTGTGTCATAAGATTGAGTGAATGAAAAAGAGGTAAAATGAAATGGTTTATCATTTATTTCAAAATTATAACAATTGAAGCTATTTTTATTACAGGTGAATTCCAATCTATGCCTTTTGGCATTCCAGTAATTTGGACAAATCGTCAAGAACATAATCCAGATGACTGTTTTGCTTGTGTTAATGAAATTGTCGGATTGAACAGAGCTAAAAAACGTAAAGTTGAACTCAGAGGAACTCGGTTTGTTCAGTTGCATTTACCACATTCGGAATCCATTCCAATACCGAAAAGACCCAGTCCGAAAGAAGAGTACATTCCATCTACTTTTGATACTATTGGCGAAACGTCTGCATCGGTTTATGTACCATCAAATTTATCTCCACAATGTAATCATGCCGAATTTTCACAAAAAGATCTGGATAAAATTATTCGTCGATTGAAATTATCGCAGCGTCAGTCCATTATTTTGACTCAGGAATTGAAAAAAAGAATGTCTTAGCACCTGATGTGAAAGTATATGGAGCAATCGGCCGTCATAGACAGTTCACTGCTTTATTCAAATCCATCGAAGACAATTCATTCGCGTACTGCACTGATATCAAGGAATTGGTATTAAAAATGCATCATGAGTATAAACCAGAAGACTGGCGTCTTTTCATCGATTCGTCCAAAAGTAGTCTCGAGGCTGTTTTGCTTCATGTCACAAACTCAAAAAACAGTGTCCCGATTGCCATCAGCACAAAAACGAAAGAAAATTACGAATCATTGAAAAAAATCCTTGATTTGGTGAAATATGAAGACCATCGTTGGAAGATTTGTGCAGATTTGAAGGTGATGACTCTTTTGAGAGGAATGCAGACGGGATATACGAAAAACATGTGTTTTATATGTTTATGGGATACTCGATATGCCGGCGACCAATATGCCAATAAAAGCTGGCCTATGAGACAAGGGTTCAGATTGCGTCGAGAAAACGTCGTTAAAATTCCACTTGTGCCAATCGAAAAAGTGTTGTTTCCACCTCTGCATATCAAGCTTGGGATTGTTAAAAATTTCATCAAGGCCCTAGATCCTGAAGGCAATGCATTCAATGAGTTGAAGCGAATTTTCCCAAGATTGAGTGGAATGAAAATAAAAGAAGGTTTGTGTGAAACTATATACGTACCAATCAACCTAACTTATTCAATATTTAACACATATTTTCTCGAATTATTTTATTACAGGCATACTCAATGGACCTGATGTCGCTTGATGAGAGACCAACAATTTAAAAACAGTTTGTCGAATTTTCAGCTCGTTGCTTGGAATTGCGTCACAGGAGTCATCGAAAATGTACTTGGAATTCATCGTGACGAAAACTGGCGCATACACGTTGAAAATATGCTCGTTGCTTTCTGTAACATCAGTGTAAAAATGTCTCTGAAAATTCAGTTTTTACATTACCATGCAGACAAGTTTGCCGAACAATCACCATGTGAATCAGATGAGCATGGTGAACGGTTTCATCAGGTGACGGCTAGGCTTGAGCACTGGTATAGTGGAAAAACTTGATTCTCTTTTAGGAGACATTTGCTGGAATTCACAGCAAGATGAAGATGGAGAAGAAGAAGAATGAACATTAATTTATATGTTTATTTGTTGAAAATTGTTGGAATTGGAATAAAAATTTGAGTTAAAATCATGATTGCGCGTTTAAATTTTTTGATTTAACTATAGGAAATGTGTTTTCTTTTCTTATTTTGAGATTTTAAAGCGAAATTCCCTTGATTTCTCTACTATTTAGACGAAAATTAACGAAACAATGGCAAAGAAATGGAGTTTTTTGGACATTTTGTTAAGAAACGGTGTTTGAATGAGGTTTTGCTATGTTGGTATATTCAGAAAAGCTATTGGCCATGACAATAGCTAAAACTTTGCCGAAGACAGTAAAGTGATATTCCAAACGGTTTGGAAATTACAAGCATATAATGTACTGAAGTCATAAGCGACGAACCCTACTAAAATCAGTTAACTTCAAAGGCGAATATGTTCTAAACAAGAGCTAACTTTCAAAAACGGTGGTAACCACTGGATTCAGCGTACCCGATATAGGTTTACTAGGTATGTCTCCCGTGTGTTAGAATTTTGAAGTAGCACAGTGTCATTTATTCAATAGTTATGTTTGCCAATATGTTAAAATGTGTACTGTTCTTTTATGATATTCATTGTTTTTTTGACTCCCCATGTAATTTCTTGATGGGACAAATTGTTCATTAATATAATTATTGTTGTACTTGATGAACAAAAATGAAATTTCGGTAGCTTCGTCGATAACGAATTTTGTGATTTTAAATTATATAAGAAATTAATGAGATTTTGTAAGATGGTTAGAGTTCATACTCAGATTTAAAAAAGGATGTTGATTTTTGTATTTTTATAACCAAATGTTGATATTATATCTTTTTTCTAGTGATGAGAGAGTTAACTTTGATATATCTTTTCTGAAATAAGATTGAAATTTAGAATACAAAAAGTCATCTTATTTTATACTTCGATATCTGTATTACCATAGAAATGTGAGTTAGAGTCACTAATTTACTTACATCGCGAATTATACTCATATTTAGTCGAGGCCTGTTAGGCCTAATGTTACCTCTAACGTTACACAAATACCATATCATCAGTTAATGGTTGATCGTTTTGCAATTACGTTTTTACAAATGAATAATGATTTTCATTCAGGAATATTAAAAAACTGCCGACATTCTCATAATTTTGTTTCATGAAGATCTGGAAGACGAGCAGCTATCAGTCTTTATGAATAATTCCAAATAACCACTTGAGATTTATATCCACAAAATGTTGAATGGCGAAAGAAGGGAAAGATAGAACCATCAAAGCTTTAAACGTTTACATCTCCACCACGACAAAGAAATACGGATCGTAAAGTTATGAATAATACATTTTGAACACATTTTCAATCATCAAAGAAAACCATGACTGAGATAGACGATATAAATTGGTTGTTTATAATGTTACAACAGGGAAGTGAAATATTGATTATACAAGTCAACTTATTTTCAACTCCACCATCTTTATAAATAAAAAATTTCGTTCCTCCTTCGTGAATTCAAGACAAACGGTATTCTCATACTTCACAAGTTCGGATATAATAATTTTCGAGTGTTGTCGAAGTCTTTCAGGTTCAGAGAAAAAGTAAATCATAAGCGCTGAAAAGCAGTTATTATACGCTTTCTATATCTATACCGTCGAACATTCTTGTCTGTGTAAATTACCAACGTGTTGGAAATATGTTTCGGTTGGGAATCTTTTCTTTTCGACGAATTGCCGCTTTTCACGGAGCATATAAAAGATGAGGTAATACTTCCCTTTTCACGAAATATACTCATTTCGATCTGAAATGAGTTTTTTCTAGGATTTTCAGAAAAGAGTAACCGATGAATACAGTAAGAGCTCCTTATTCGAGTTTTCAACATTCGCAATTTCACTATTTGAAGATAAAAAAATTTCTATATTTGCGGCCAAAGAATCTTTTATTTACGGATCTAATCAGTCTCGTGTGGGGATTTGCCAGGTACCTTTACCGGGCGCGTCCCTATTGGAATTGGGGAAAGCTCATCTGCACAGCAATCCAGCTGTGTGGGAGGATAGTGAGGAAATAAAATACTCAGCGTGAAACAAAAACTGGACTGGTCCTCCAGGTTGGGGGTTTATGGCCAAGGTTAGCAGGAAAAAAATCTTTATGCTCAAAGAACTAGGAAACGATCCTCGGAAAATGGACTGCCTACAACGATGAAGACCAATGCACGGAACAGGAAAAAAGATTATTGGAGAAAAACAAAATCAGGATTGCATGCCCCTTGGAATAACAAAGATCAAGAAAGCCTTATTGAAATGAATTAACATAAGATAGACCTCTGCGCGATATTGGACACTAAAAAGAAGGGCCAAGAAACAAGTCGATATAAGAACTATATACTTATATTCAGCGGCAAAAAGAAAGAAGAACGCGAAGCGTCTGGAGTACGAATACTGATCCATGAGAAGTTCGAACAGGATTTAGACGATATACAATATATCAATGACAGAATCCTCAGAGTTATTCAAGTTGAAAAATACCTCCTTGCATGTAATATCTATTTACGCACCAGATATAAGCAAGCCTAGAGAAGAATCGGCGAATGTCTACGAAGCTTTACTGAACACCTATGATCAAATATCCACATCCGACAAAGTCATAATAATGGGAGACTTAAATGCAAGAATTGGAGATCAAGTTGTAAATGAAATAAAACAACGAAGTAGTGACCAACGAGAATGGGGATTTACTAACGGAATTCGGCGCCTTCAGCGAGCTACGGATTAATAACACCTTCTATAATCACAAGGGAGAACATAAGTTTACTTGGTCTAATACCCAAGGATATCGATAGATATCAGATAGATGACATACTGACAAATAAGGAATTCCATCGAAGTCAGATAATGGATGAACGTGCTTTGACATCTACCAACATCGGTTCAGACCACAATATGGTGTTGGGGAAACTACGAAATATCATAACCCACAGGAAACAGCCACCAACGACATCAAAAAAAGAAAAATTCAATACCGAAATCCAGGACACAACGTTTCAATGGATGTTCAACCAAAGACTCAAGACCAAAATTACAGATAATCCAATAAAATAAGTAATAAAAAACAAGTACTGTGTTTTAAGGAATTTTACTTAATAATTGCGATTCGTAACGCGTTTCACTACACCGTAGCTTCTTCAGACGAATGAATATACAGAAAAATATAAATGAGAATATAACTATAAATGTAATCTTGAGTAATTAAATAAAATTAAGCTTATTGGTTGCTTGTTTGTATTTATTGATTTCTAAAGTTTCTCTTTAAGTGGTTATTTATGATTCAGGTAAAAACTATCCGATATTCTAATTTCTAAAATTAAGGAAATCTAGATTGCTCCCCGAAAAGATTCAATAGAGGTGAAGGGCTTAAATCGACTTGTTCATTGATGAGTCTACCTGAGTGTTTGTATTTATTGATTTCTAAAGTTTCCCAAAGATCTACCTTCCAATATTTATTATCTGTATGCAAAATTTCAAACTGTGGGTCGAAAGAATGATTATTTTCTAAGAGATGATTCGCGTAATTTGAATCTGATTTTTATTTGAAAAACTGCGTTTATGTTCCGATATTCTAATATTAAAATTTCTATGTGTTCTACCATTGTAGAAATTATCACAGTCATTGCAATTCAATCTATAAACACCTAATTTATTGTTTTTACCTGGTTTGGTTTTATTATTTTTATATATTTGCTTAAATTATTATTAGTTTGGAAAGCTATGTTGAAATTATTGCTACTTAAGAATGATTTTAGTTTCTCACTTGTAATGCCAACGTAGGTTAAGGTGTTGAATTTTGTTTCAATTTATCGACAGGGTAAACTTCATTCAATGCGATTCTACTTTGTTTTTATTTAAAATATTATTTATTAGTTTGGGATTGTAACCATTATTTTTGGCTATTTGTTTAATCAAATTTAGTTCTTTGTTGAAATTTTCTGGTGATAACGGGATGTTAATCAATCTATGAATAAAACTATTGAATGCTGACATTTTATGTTGATATGGATGACACGAAGAGTTATGTATTATAATATTATAATAACAAATATTATACTATTGAAGACGGCTTGATTATGGGCAATCCGTTAAGTCCTTTGTTAGCAGAAATTTTCATGAATAACTTAGAGAAATTAATTTATAATCATCCACTCAGTAAATATTGTTTATACTGGTATCGTTATGTAGACAATATCATTATTTGCTTCACAGGAACAGATAGACAGTTGAAAATTTTCGAAAATCATATAAATTCATTACATCCAAAAATTGCATTCACAACCGAAATAGAAAGCAATAATTCGATAAATTTCTTAGACGTAACAATTTCGAATGAAAATGGAAAACATGTTTTGCAATTTACCATAAGCCGTCACATACAGATATTATAATACATAACTCGTCGTGTCATCCATATCAACATAAAATGTCAGCATTCAATAGTTTTATTCATAGATTGATTAACATCCCGTTATCTCCAGAAAATTTCAACAAAGAACTAAATTTGATTAAACAAATAGCCAAAAATAATGGTTACAATCCCAAACTAATAAATAATATTTTAAATAAAAACAAAGTAGAATCGCATTGAATGAAGTTTACCCTGTCGATAAATTGAAACAAAAATTCAACACCTTAACCTACGTTGGCATTACAAGGAGAAACTGAAACCATTCTTAAGTAGCAATAATTTCAACATAGCTTTCCAAACTAATAATAATTTAGGCCAATATATAAAAAATAATAAAACCAAACCAGGTAAAATCAATAAATTAGGTGTTTATAGATTGAATTGCAATGACTGTGATAATTTCTACATTGGTAGAACACATAGAAATTTTAATATTAGAATATCGGAACATAAACAAAATTTTCAAATAAAAATCAGATTCAAATTACGCGAATCATCTCTTAGAAAATAATCATTCTTTCGACCCACAGTTTGAAATTTTGCATACAGATAATAAATATTGGAAGGTAGATCTTTGGGAAACTTTAGAAATCAATAAATACAAACACTCAGGTAGACTCATCAATGAACAAGTCGATTTAAGCCCTTCACCTCTATTGAATCTCTTCGGGGAGCAATCTATTCCTTAGTTTTATTGGATATACCTGTCATAAATAACCACTTAAGAAGAAGCAACCAATAAGCTTTTAATTACCCAAGAACATTTATAGTTATATTCTCATTTATATTTTTCTGTATATTCATTCGTCTGAAGAAGCTACGGTGTAATAAAACGCGTTACGATTCGCAATTATTAAGTAAAATTAATTAAAACACAGTACTTGTTTTTTATTATTGATAATGGAATTTTACCAAGTGAAAGCCTCCCAAATTCAAACATTTAAATAAGAACAAAATGTTGATGATAGCTGGAACACGATAAAAACAAATGTTCTGGAGGCTGCAAAAGAAGCGCTTGGGACGAGAATAGTTGGAAACGCCACAAAGCACAAATCGACACCATGGTTTACAGTGGAGGTAAAAGCTTTAACAAAGAAAAGGGAAGCATATTTGAGATACAGAAGTATGAAAACTCAGACAGACCACAGAAAATACGTGGAGGCACGGAACAGAGTGAACAGACAAATCAGGGAGATAAAGTACGGAACTCAGAGGAGAATAAGGAATATGCTTCGAGCAAGGAAAAGACCAGTAAATGAATATGCCCAACTGAATCAAGTAAACGCCAAACAATGGGAACAGTACCTCACAGAACTCTATAATAACGAAGCGAGCGAAAACGACAGTGGAAACAAGCAGATCAGCTTGAGGAGGAAAAAATTGTCGTTGTTGTGATCTCCTACGAGTCGATAACTGAGGCCATTCAAAAACTCAAAATTCGAAAAGCACCAGGAATCGACAACATGACTAACGAAATGATTAAATATGGAAAAAAACACTCTAAAAAGCGAAATCAAGACTATTTGGAAAAATCCTAGGCAATACCAGTGTGCCTACAGAGTCGAAAAAAGCCTTTCTGTACTATATACAAGAAGGGTGACAAAAAGACCCCCAAAAATTACAGAACAATGACTCTGCTAGGGGCACAAACCAAGCTCTTTACCGGAATTCTACGAGACAAAATAACAGAAGTGATAGACATCAACGAAGAACAACAAGGATTTAGGAGGAACAGAACAACAACGGATGCAATCTTCATAGTACGAAAAGTAGTAGAAAAATCTCTGGAATACAACAAACCCTTATAGATCTGCTTCATTAACCTCACAAAAGTCTTCGATCGTGTAAGAGTGAAAGATGTGCTGCAGATACTGGGAGAGGAACAGATCACGAAAATGAAATCTCAAGGTAGCCTTAAATCAGAAATACCTTTCACTGCGGGTATAAGACAAGGAGATAGTCTCAGCCCTCTTGGACAGAATCATCAACAAAGTTAAAGCAGTAGGAAACCGATACAGGGCAAGTACGGGAGAAATAAAAATAGTATGCTACGCGGACGATGGCGGAAAATGAAGATGATCTTCAAAGACTCCTGCTTGCTTTCAAATCCTAAGCTGAAAATTACAACATGAAGATAGCTACCGAAAAAACAAAGATCATGGCGATATCGAAGGAGCCGAGAAGATGTAAGCTGGTAATTGATGATAAAACTGTAGAGCAGGTAATGCCCTTCAAATACCTTGGGGTGCAAATAAATACTAACGGGAATTTAGCGATAGAGGTCCGAGAGCAGGTAAATGAAGCAGCAGCGATTACCGGATGCTTGAGAGATGTCGAATGGAAGAAGGAGAATATGAGCATTGAGTGCAAAACGTGTGTACGACCTAGCGCCCCTATGCAACAGAAGCTAGGGCCGATACCTTCAAAACCAAAAAAGTTCTAAGAACGTCAGAAATGAAGACGCTAAGGCAAATATCGGGAAAATCGCTCAGATATATATTTAGGAACGAGGTTATACGAGAAACATATAGCACTGAAGATATTGTACGATGGGCAAGAAAATGCAGACGAGGATGGAATGAACATGTAGACAGGATGGAAGAACATAGACTAGCGATAACCAATAGCAGCACGTCAACCGCAAGAACAATAGTTGAGGGATCTCATGGAAAAAACAGACCTCAAGGTCCAAATTAAGGAGAAGGAGAGAGGAGGATCTAATCAGTACATTGATACATACATATGTATTAATAGATAACAATCGGTATCCTTTGTAAACGCGTCATGAAAAAGACTAATAAAAAATCATAATACCTTATTACGATTACGAGTAAAGTATGTTTTTAAATGATATCGTTCCTCCATTGTTTCGGTTTTCCTTTGACATAAACTGCCTTCGCCGCTGTCGGTGTTTCTGAGAATGTAAACTAACAAAATGTCTAGTTTAAGCGAAATTATTACTCAATAGATGAAGCATATTGTTGAATGCTACTTTTGAGATGTTCCGTCCTTAGGTACAAGCCTCTTTAAATTTTTATCGTTTCATTTTTCAATTCGTTACAAAAATTGTGATTGAGTAATACGATGTTGCCTGAGAAATTTGAAGAACGAGTTTCGATACGAAAAAAAAACAGTGTTACTGCTTAAAGTGAAAATAGAAATGCTTGCTCGTTTACGCTTTGGAGAGTCGTTTGCATCCATATCACGCTCATTCAACTGTTTACGAACCAATTGTATGATCGATAAGAAAACCTAAGATAAAATAAGCTCATATGTGGCTTCACCTTCACTGTCAGCGAAAATTGTTCGTGATCATGATGTAAGTACTTTCAGCCTTCTTTTTGGTCAGTTTTCCATCCGCACTTAACTTCCGTTCCACCTTGGGCACTACTCTATTAATTTCCTAATTTCCTCCCTGCTATTCTATCTCCTACCACCTGCACTCATCTCGCTTACTTTCCATAAGCACATTCTTCCGTTAGTCCTTTCGCAATTTCTTTCCTCCTTTTCCTTCCGAATATGTCTCTCGCAACACAGTATAAAATCCAGCCGTCTTATTCCTTTCGCACTTTCAACGCGCATATAACGCCTTCACTCTTTTCTTTTTTCAACTGTAATCCTGCTCTTTTCCTTAGAACTTGGCTGCCACTCAATATTTCCGTAATTTTCCATCAATTTCTTCTCGTAATTATTCCGCACAGTTTCTAATCGCACATCTCGTACTTTACCTGGGTTATTCATTAGAGATTTGCTACCTTTCTTCACTTCCGTTCATACCACGTACTACTCTGAATATTTTTAATACTGTACTCTTCTCCTTAGTTTCTTCCCTCTCTTTTATCACGCTCTCTCTTCTAGCTCTATTCTCTATAACTTCTATTACAGCGCTTTTCATCAGCATTCATTTCGGTACATTTCACCTTCGTTTCGTTCTTCACATTCCTCCGTTCTCCTCCCACTCCTTCCTGTCTAAATTTCTATCCGCTCTTTCCGACCGCTTGCATCTCCATTTATTTGCTCACTCAGTTTCTCACAGCCCTCATTTCTGAACTTTTCTCTTGGACACTACTCCCGCACTTAACTCCCGTACTTTCCTTTCTCGTATTTATTACTCACTTTTTTACTCACAAGCAGGTCGTTTAGAATTAGATATAAAGAACATCATCCACATTTTTGTAAAACAAAACGTTTTCCACTTTGGTACAAGATTACCTAGAACACAACCATAGATTTCCATTAATAGAAAATCAATATTTCCCATAGCAAACACAAAAAGAGTAAAACTCAAATATTTAAAACCAAACACAATAACAGACAACAATCATTTGAATTTGGGAGGCTTACTTGATAGAATTCCATTATCAATAATAATAAAAATAGGTAAAAAACTTTTTAAGTTAAACGGTTTTATGTTAAACATACATTGCACTGTTTAAGATAAATGTACTAAAACCAAAAATAATAAAATAGATACAGTCGTGGGAATTATAAACATATGCATAGACTAGACTAAAATAAAACCGTGGGGCACGTCAATTGTCTACAAATTATCGACTTAATGTGCGATAGAAGAATCGTTTAATTCGTCGTTAAGCAGTTGGCCCGCAGACGGTGAGGAAATTATTTACTATTTTCTTGCTCATGGAAATTCTAATAGTTATACACTCCATGTAAATAAAAGAGATGTTTTAACTAGTTTATCGTTGGACATTCACACTGCTGGCTGGCGAGGAATCGTTTCACTGCTTGTTGTTTGTCTTTAATCGACAAAACATATGACAAAAGTACTACTCGCTCACCACTATGAAACCCTAAAACTCGCTTATAATCGAGCTTGCTAGCTTGTTTCCACATTCTAGCCCTACTTATCACACGTCCATCGTTGTCGGTTGCACAACTGCCTAATAATTATAGTGTAACATCACAAAACAAACATTTTAATCAACGATTGTAGACAATTGACGTGCCCCACGGTTTTATTTTAGTCTAGTCTATGCATATGTTTATAATTCCCACGACTGTATCTATTTTATTATTTTTTGGTTTTTAGTACATTTATCTTAAACAGTGCAATGTATGTTTAACATAAAACCGTTTAACTTAAAAAGTTTTTTTACCTATTTTTATTTTCTAGTTTTTAGTTTTTATTTCGCATTCTTTTTAATTCATTTAGTGCTTCATTATTTCAAGGTTTCTTGCCCGTTAGTTTATTGCAATCCAACTCCTCTATACGTAGTCCCTGCACAGATCTTACTCTACTAAGAGCCACGTAGGCTTGACATGTATACAAATTGTGTTAATAGCATTCTCGAATGCCTGCAGATTATTAGCTCTGCATTGCTGGGTACGCTCGTTGTTTACTTAACCTCGTATCGCGATGTTTAGGCGTTTCTGAACCCAACTGCTGTCTTTGTCTTTCACGGCTTTGTATTAATCTAACTTCATATTCTTCAGGCGTTTCTGACGCTACCATCTGTGTATATTGCTCCCGTTGTTTTGTTAACCTGGCTTCATATTCTTCAGGCGTTTCTGACGCTACCATCTGTGTATATCGCTCGCGTTGTTTTGTTAACCTGGCTTCATATTCTTCAGGCGTTTCTGACGCCGTCATTTGTGTATATCGCTGACGTTGCTTTTTAACCTGGCCTCATATTGCTCAGGTGTTTTGACGCTAATTGTTCCCGTCGTTTCTGTAATCGACTTTTTCTATCACCTTCACTTTCTTTAGCTCGTTTTGCTTGATACTTTTCTTTCGCTTTTTGAAGCCTTCGTTTACGTTGTGTTGCAGTTTCTGTTTTATTTATGTTTGTATTTTTTATATTTTTTTTTACCATTTTGTTCCCACGAGTAATGGACATTTAAACGGTCGACCCCCCCAGAGGTCCAATAAAGGGGCAAGGCTATGTACAACAAGATGCGCCTGAGTCTTGAGGGGAAAACGCTAACGACATATCATTTTTATCCACCCTAATGCCATACAGTTCTCGGCGCGTTTTAACCTTTCACCTTAACTTGGGTGGTGTACCGCTAACGACGTATCATTTTTAGCCACCCTAACGCCACACAGTCCTCAACACGATACAAAATCTTGACTTGGGTGGTGAATTCAGGCTGGATACATTGTATTCTACTGGTTGAGCACTTTCATTTGATACCCATATTGATAGGATTGATAAAACCTACGTTATCCGCCATTTTGTAGCGGCCGCCATCTTGGATTTTAATTTTTTATAGTATATTGTATTCTGCTTGTTGAGCCCTTTCATTTGATACCCATATTGATGGGATTAATAAAACATAAATTATCCGCCATTTTGTAGCGGCGGCCATCTTGTATTTATAATGATAATGAATAAATATAATTGTATTGTCACAGAAATCCAAAGTGTATACAAAATTTCAGGTTAATCGGTTGACAGGAAGAGGGTGAAATTTGAATTACTAAATTTGACCCAAGAATAAATAAAACAAACGGGGTGAGCTAAATAAAACCGTTTAAAAACAAGTGATGTGTATTTAGAATTTTACTGAATAATTGTGATTCGTAACGCGTTTCACTACACCGTAGCTTCTTCAGACAAATGAATATACCGAAATTATGACAGCTATACCTAGATAATAATGAAATATAAATACAAATGTTCTGAAGTAATTGGAATTACTTAAGAACATTTGTATTTATATTCTCCTTCTTATCTATATATAGTTGTCATAGTTTCTGTACATTCATTCGTCTGAAGAAGCTACGGTGTAGTGAAACGCGTTACGAATCACAATTATTCAGTAAAATTCTGACAACAATCAAATGTTACTTAAGGACCTGACTGATTTATGTTATTCCCAAATATTCAGTATTGTTAAGTAATTCTCAATTATGCACTAGTATCCAATGTTAATTTCTGATATGTATTTCACCTGTTCTGCTAACCCATTTATCTGCACCTATACAGGGTGTTACATAATAGTATGTACAACTTGAGGGGGTGAATGTACGTGTAATTTTGAGAAAAAAGTTCATATAAACATAGGACCACAAAAGCTTCGTTTTGAAGCTACGGCGTGTTGAAATTTCCGGAAAAAATTGGTTTCTTCTTCAAAACTCCTGCACTTTTTGAGATTGTAGCGTTGTAAAAATCATTAGTAAATTCACAAGAAATTTAAAGTGAAATATTTCTTGAAATCAGTTCACGGTGTATTATTTGAATGCAATTTTGACTTTCAAGTTCATATTCACTAAGTAGTGATTACAACATGGTACCACCTTTCTTAACTATTTACTTGAATAAGTACTCCAACATCCAGGGCACATTATAAAAAAACGCAAATTAACTCGATAATTATTTGTTTCAAAATCTCACCCTACATTCAGAATCATAATTATTTATGCAATTTATGTATGAGCAGTGTAACTATACTTACTTGATCCAATTCTTCGTATATAATACCGATAATCTTCTGCGCAACTGGTTGACCGGTTACAATTGTCCGATTTTCCTCTCTGACGAGTTCTGTCATTTTCCGCTTTGAAAGTGAAGGAGTGATTATCAATTTATAACTCTTCACAATTATTTAGTTATTTTCTCGTGTGAGGAATTTTGTGCGTTCAAGATTTGGAATCTTCGAGACGTAGTTGTATATGTTTACATAGTAGACACTTTTGAGGGTGAATTATGTCTTCGAACAGGGTTCTTAGGAAATTCTTAGAAGAGTTCTGAGGAAGAAATCGTAGCGAAGTTTTTCGGACACTCGTTAAGAAAAACTTCATGGTTGGAGTTTTCATTACCTACCAGCCTTTTCGTCAATACTTTGACGAGTTATACCTGCCTAATTTCGACAACTACAATTTTGGTATTCCTCATCTGGAAGAGTCAGTCGTTTGGCCCAAACTTGATGAAGTCAACTTATTTGATTCGACGCAAGCAGCAGCTTCTGTCACCCTGACATCTCCTCGAAGGATTACCAAATATACCAGATATGTATCAACCTCCCTTATATTGATATTTTACTGTGAAAATACCACAGAGCATCTCTCTTGTATATATGTGCATATATTTTCTTCTATTTCCTCTGAATAATTTCTACTTCTTCATTTAAAATAAAGTAGAAGGTGTAAATATAAATTTACTAGGTAAGTCCTGAATCAGAGATTCTTTTATTATTAAGGTTTACATTATAACTCAATGTGAACCAAAGGTTCTATGAATAACTCATTTATCTTCGTACACATTTATAATTGATAGACTTATTTCAGAAAAAATATATTTGATATAATTCCATAAATCATTGATTTTTATAAATAATATTCTTTGAAATTATGAAACAATTAATTCTTCTTGTAGTTGGACACATATAACCTTTTCATTAAACAACCAGCTATTTTGAGATTCAGTTTCAATAACCTCAAATTTATTTGTTCATATTTTTTCATGAAAAAATGAACTGGCGCCCTTTCTAATCATATTGAGTGAAAATCTTCAGTTTTTCCACACATCGAAAATCGAAAAAGTCAAATTTAGTGCAATTAAAAATTCACTACCCAGCTGCTAGGCGAAGAGCTACCGCGCTGTGTTTTGCACGATACTAAATAAAAAATTATTTTACAAGATATTCATTCCAAATTCGTAATGCAAGCTATTTTTTACAGCCTCCATCATTACTCGTCCTAGATTTCAACTGAAATTCACAAGGTGTTTTCCTTTCCGAGACCCTGTCTCATTTTGCCCTTTTAAACTTTTTTTGCAGTACGCCACTGATCAGCGTACAATTAATTTTTCGTCATCTTCGTTCAATTTAGAAACTTTTTTGACACCTGTTATTTTTTCGTATCTTACACCGTTTTCGAGTGGAAAATTATTGAATTTGAATTATTTGAATTATATGTTATTCGCTAAATAAAAAAATAAAAGAAATACTCGATAGGTATGTCCAAAATTTGCTTTTGTTTTGATAGCTCTTCTTCTGAGACTCTCTAAACACCTGATATAATCTTCGGTTGTATTTCAGTCAGCCAGATCGTACATGTAATGGATATCAGCCAATTCGGCGTAAAATTAGCGATTTTTTCTCACAGCAATAACTTCAAAAGTCTTAAAACTAATCGTTAATTCAATAAATAATTTGAACAGGCACTGGTTCTACTTTAGCAACTGTTAAAATAAATAAATAAATGAAAAAAATCAAAGCCTACGTCATTATTTTAAATAGAAGTGCTTTCAATTCAGTGTATATGCGTTTAATCGTTTAATAATTTTTTGTTCGAGAACAGTCAGAGATACAAAAAAATTACATGTGTCAAAAAAGTTTATAAATCGAATAAAGCTGACGAAAATTGATTGTACGCTGCTCAGTGCCGTACTGCAAAAAAGTTTGAAAGGGCAAAGGAAGACATGGCTCCGGAAAAGAAGACACTTTGTAGATTCTTGTTAAAATTTGGGAAGTGTAATGATAGGTCCTGTGAAAAATAGCTTGCATTCCACATTTGGCTGAATATCTCAAAAACTACAGGAGGTTTGAAGAAAAAATCAATTTTTTCCTGAAATTTCAATACCCTGTACCTCCGTAACGAAGCTTTTGCGGACTTATATTCATATGAACTTTTTTTCTTGAAATTGCACGAAGATTTACCCTCTTAGGTTGTGATGTACTATTATGTAACACCCTGTATATAAGAAAATTGCTAACTTAGTATTTACATTTTGAACTCATACTAGTCTGATGACGAGTGGAAACTCGAAATAGCTATAAAGTTGAATAAACTTTTCCATCTTGAACTATGATATTTTTTACGTAGTCTACTTCCTATAATTTCCAATTACAGCTGTGAACATTCATTCAAAGCGTCATGTTTTAAAAGTTTATATAGAAAAGTTATCGGCTTCATCATTTTCTGAGGGACCGTAACGAGAGAAATCTCCTGCTTCGTTCAAGAAAATATAAAGCGTGTCTATTCTTTGCGTGTTTGTGCGATAGCTCTAAAACTGTATATTGTTTATATTTTGAAGAGTGATATTTGTTATGTAGTAATATTCGCAAACCTCATAGTAGAAGATTTTTTCATTAGAGCATTCCAACACTAACCGTTTTGTTTTTCTTTTGGATTGAATTTCCAAATTATAAATTCTTTGTCGTTTCACGAGCCGCCCCTGGAGAGTGCAGTGACCTCATTCTCCCTTGAGAACGTGATTTATACATATTAAAGGATTATGAATACAAATTGCAATAATTACCAGATTCGACTAACTATCTTTTCCACGAATTACTCATTATAGTCCCCTTGAAAAAATTTAGCAATCCTTTCGGTATATTTTGATTTTTCATTATTTTGTTAGATTTTATCTGTCATTCTGCATGCTACGATAAGTATGTTATGATGGCGCTAGAATTCCGCTCTTCATCCATATTATATCCGACATTTGATGATATCGATAACGCAAGAATCATCAGGATCAACGATAACACTAAGGCCGCAACCACATGTCTGAAAGAGAGGGAAACCACGCTTTTCTTCTTTCGGTTGCAGTGCCATGGCACGCCTGGATTTCACGTAGAATCAACAACACAGTCGCTTGTACAACGCTGCCGCGAACTCTAAAACTGCAAACTGCGCTCCGAGAACGGTTGCCGCTCAAACCGGAAACACCGGACTCGGACGACCGGATTCCTGAATCGGATTTTGAATTTTTCGCATATTTGTTGAGGTCGTACACGAGGTTTTTGACACCGAATATATTGTGCGGTGCACTTCGGTAACTTTGCGAGTTTTACGGAATAACAAACATTATCGTTGCTTGTTTACCCAACTCACGTGACTACAGTGTTTGGTATGCGTTTTTGGGGTTGAATCACCTTCCAAAGGTAGGGTTGCTTGGCGTAGATTATTCTATAATTATTGTTGTTTGGAATTTATTTCACTTTCATTTTACCGTATGCACTTTATATGAGTGTCTGAGAAAGAAGGAAAAAGTAAAAGTAATCATTTCTAATTCTGAATTCAAACTTTCAAATAGAATTACTTCTTCATTTTATGGAATACTGAATGTCAGTATACTGGGTGCTCATTAAGTGTAAACTTCGTCCCTGTTGAATACATTGAAAAAGCAGGTATATATAAAAAAGTTAAATGCAAATTTGCGGTATGCTCTAAAATAATTTTTTAAATATGTAAGGTGTTCACAAATACAAGTAAACGATGGTTTCTACTGAAATTTATTATTAAATGCTCGACGCGTTTCGATACGCAGAGCGAACGAATACTACAAATATATCTTACTAACAAATTTTTTTATATATACTAAAGAGGCAATCCACTCAGAGCTATCCGTACTTGAACTAATGTTCAGGAAATAAATTTAATGAGGGTGAGTTATTTATGTCTACCTGATCATTAAGAATTTCCGGTGAATACCTAAATCTGTTAACTTCAAGTGCTTCCAGAAGGTTGAGTTTTATACCTCTATTCTCAGAATGTAGGATTTTAAATTCTGAATTAAATGAGTGACCATTTTCCCTGAGATGATTTGAATAATTTGAATCGGTTTTTCCATTGATGAAACTGCGTTTATGTTTAGAGATTCTAACATTAAAATTTCTTCCTGTTCTACCTATATAAAAACAATTGCAATCTGCACAAGCCAATCTATAAACACCTGATTTATTTTCTTTATTAATTGGAGATCTATAATTCCTGAAAAATGAACCTAAATTTGTTGATGTTTTGAACGTTATATTTAAATTTGAATTATTAAGAAGGATTCCACATTATTGCTAATATTGCCTATATATGTTCACTATTGAATTTCTTGTCTTGGTATTCACCGATTGGATATATATGTTGTAAAGCTAATTTTTGTTTTTTCTTATGTAATATGCTGCTAGCTAAATTTGCATCATAACCATTATTTATTGCGATCTGTTTTATCAAATTGAATTGATAATTTGACAAGTTGGTGTAAATTTCTTTAATTTTAGGTTTATTTTTAATGAGGTTATTAAGTTTCATCAATTAAGTTTCATATTTACTCTGGATAATTTTATTGACTTTTTCTGATTTCCCAGTCTGAAATATCGAATTCAATTTTATGTAATCTAACAAAGAACACCAGTGCAGCAGCCATCAAAGGAGAATTGAAAGGAAAGCTGTCGTGGATGAAAGAAGACAAAAGAATCCAATATAACAAAAGGGATATTTGTTATACTTATGTTAAGGTAATTCATTCAGAGCTTCCCTTAGATTGCATAAAATTGAATTCGATATTTTAGACCGGAAAATCAGAGGAAAAGTCAATAAAATTATCCAGAGTAAATATGAAACTCAATCGATGAAACTTAATAACCTCATTAAAAAAAATAAACCTAAAATTAAAGAAATTAACACCAACTTGCCAAATCATCAATTATTCAAAAGATTTATAAATTTAACCGAAACAAATTTCACCTTTGATGAGACGACGTTATTGGAGAAAGGATTCAAACACAATATTTATCCTAAACATCATACATCGAATTTTGAAAAATTAGCAATAGATACTGAAATTTGCCTCAGAAATGTTGAAAACAATAGCTCCCTGAAACACCAAACTGCGTCCGTGATTAAGAAAGAACACCTAAAAAAGCTTAATAGGCCAATTAGAGATCACATATTAATCAAAATATAAAAGTTAAATCAACATCGAATGACATTATTTTCACAAAAGCTAAAGGCAATTCAATTATAGCGATAAATAAAGAAGATTATATTCCCAAAACATTAGATTTTATTAATGATTCTAATTATATCCCGAGATTCAAGTAATAAATTCAATGAGGAAGTGAAGACAGTCATTGAGAACTCAAAATCCATCATTTAAACTTATCTTACCGAATCCTTTACCTCCTCAACTTTATTCTTTAGTTAAATTGCATAAAAATGGTTAGGTTAGATTTAAGGTTAGAATAAGACCAGTGGTAGCATTCACACATGCCCCAGCATTCAAGATTTCCAAATTTTTAATACATATTCTGGAAAAATGTTGTAATTTTAAACCGTCTTTTTCTATTCGTAATTCAAATTATTTGATAAGGAAAATAGAAAATATTGTCATTCCAAGTGATGCAAAGTTAGTCTCATTTAATGCCGAGAATTTGTTTCTAAGTATTCCACCGAAAGATCCTATAATATAATCAATAATTTGTTAACACAAAATATGACGAATCCACGAATTAAATACGACATTATGGCTTTATTAGATGTTTGCATATCTCAAAATTATTTTTATTTAACGATTGTTTTATAAAAGTGATGATAAGGGACTTATAATTGGAAACCCTTAAGCCCTCTTTTAGCAGAAATCTTCATGGATAACATAGAAAAAACTATTCATAAACAGACGCTTAGTAAACCTTTCCTATATTGGTATCGATATGTCGATGACATTATTGTGTGTTTCACAGAAACAAACAGACAGTTCACTGTATTCGAAAACTTCATCAACAACCTGCACCCAAAAATAAAATTCACTTCTGAAATAGAACAAAACAATTCGATCAATTTCCTAAACCTAACAATAACAAGGTCAAATAATAAACACCAGTTTTCAATTTATCATAAGCCTTCTCATACAGGTATCACAATTTATTATACATCGGCACATCCTTACCAACATAAACTAGCAGCATTTAACAGCTATATCCATAGACTCTTGAACACACCGATGTCTAATGATAATTATTTCAAAGAATTGAATTTGATAAAACAGATCGCAATAAATAATGGTTATGATGCAAATTTAGTAAGCAGCATAGTACATAACAAAAATTAGCTTTACAAGATATATATCCAATTGGTGAACACCAAGGCAACAAATTCAATAGTTCAACATATAAACACCTCAAAAAGTCTAGGAACACTCACCATATCTTTAAAATATGAATTTGATGATTCGAATCTATATAAATCTTTTGGTTTTGTTAGGATGTATTGTATTTAATGTATTCTCAAGAAAACAAAATAATATTTGACTTCTCCAAAGCAACTATTATAAAAAAATTTGAAATTTGAAAATGACGAAATTTGGAAAAACACAAAAAGTCCTCAATTAATATTTTCAATACGATATGGAAGCACTTATATTTTTCAGAACCCAGAAGGTCCACCTCTGTTATTAATGACATTTTGACATCGACGCGGCATGCTCAATATTAAATTGTCTATTACATTTTGGCCTAAGTCATTCCAAGCCCCCTGAACTGCTAATCGAAGCTCCTGTTCATGATGGAAGACGTTTTGACGCAGGAGACTTCTTTTTAGGGTGTCCCATACATGCTCGATGGGATTCAGATCTGGGGAGCAGGATGGCCACGGTAGAAGATCGATATCATTCACTTCAACAACGTTCAAGACAACTCTTGCACGATGAGGAGGGGCATTATCTTGTTGGAAGAGTGGATTTTGACCCATTGTTTGGAGATACGATACTACTACAGATAAAACTATCTCATTTGCGTAAGAATTTCCCGTGAGGTTGTTCTGTATGAAAACGAGGTCAGTTCTTCCACCAAGGCTACCTCCCCAAAACATCACTGATCCGTCACCCTGTCTAACAACTTCTCGAGCATGCTGGAGACGGTTTTGCTTTCCAGGTTCCCTCCATATTCGAATTCTTCCCGAATCGGGATAATAACTAAATCTAGATTCATCACTGAAGAGAACTGTGGCCCACCTCTCTTGATCCCAGTTTACGTGTTCTTGGCACCAAGCTAAACGAGCAGCGCGATTTCCATGGGTCAGTTGTGGAACTCTTAAAGGACGTTTGGAGTGGAGTTGACCTTCGTGCAGTCGATTTCCCACAGTTTGGTCGGAAATTTGTACATTATGACCTCGTGATCGCTCTTGAGCTAATTGAGATGCTGTGGTAGTACGATCTCTTCAGGCTTGTAAAACCAAAAATCGGTCTTGGGCGACTGTAGTAATCCCTGAAACGACCTGTATGGCGTTCTTCTACGCTACCTGTTTCATTGAAACGCAACCATAAACGATTTATGACACTTGGGTTACTTCCCAGAACGCTGGATACTTCCCTTGCAGCATGCCAACGGCTCGTAACATCTCTTCTCCAGTCAAATGTCGTCTTTCCATGGTCGAATCACAAAACTTGAATCTTTTATTTGTGCTTACAATAGAAACAAAGTGCCACGTAACTGATTTCAAACACTGAATACATGAAATGATTTTAAAGCAGCGTCGCATCTGCTGCATTTTTAGTTTTTTATATAAAAAAAACTGAAATCTGTTGCGGCACTCTACATAATTTGGTGAGAAATTGATGCTGGTGTATTCCTTAAAAAATCATTTCTTAAAAAATCATCCATATTGATCGTTCAGGATATAAATATAGCATTCAAAACATCAACAAATTTAGGTTCATTTATCAGGAATTATAAATCTCAAACTAATAAAGAAAATAAATCAGGTTTATAGTTTGGATTGTGCAGATTGCAATTGTTTTTATTTAGGTAGAACAGGAAGAAATTTTAATGTTACAATCTCTGAACATAAACGCAGTTTAATCAATGGAAAAACCGATGAAATTATTCAAATCATCTTAGGGAAAATGGTCACTCTTTCAATTCAGAATTCAAAATCCTACATTCTGAGAATAGAGGTATAAAACTCAACCATCTGAAAGCACTTGAAGTTAACAGATTTAGGTATTCATCGGAAATTCTTAATGATCAGGTAGATATAAATAACTCAGCCTTGTTAAATTTAATTCCTAAACAATAGTTCAAGTACGGATATCTCTGAGTGGATTGCCTTTTAGTATATGAAAAAAATTTGTTAGTAAGACATATTTGTAGTATTTATTCGCTCTTGATAAAGATACTGGGTATCGAATCGCGTCGAGCATTTAATAATATATTTTAGTAGAAATCATCGTTTACTTGTATTTGTGAAAATAGATTTCTATTACGTAAAAGCCTCGTCAATTGAAATTATGTAGGGAGTTCCATTACAGGGATCTATATCGATATTTTGTTTTTTTTTCAAAAGGATGTTCCATGTTTCTCATAAGTTTTTATGTGTTATTCTGAAATAAGGTGAGTTTTTGGATCATTATATGCCTTGACTGAACCGTATTCGAATTAATCGATATTTTGAGAAAATATTACCTTTTTCAAACATTTTCTGTATCTAGGAATTGTCTTAAGGTTTCAAATTTGATATTAAACATTCTGTCAAAAGTACCGATAAATGGTTAATGAAACATGAAATATTTATTTTTCATGCAAATGTATTGTATTGTATTGTAACTTCAAAATAGGCTCCTTCCGAAATAATACATTAACGATTACGAATAGTCCAATCATCGAAACATCTTTCAAACGCTTTTTCCAGATTGACATCAGTTCTCGAAGCGAGTTCTCTCAACTGGTAATTTGAGTTTTAGAAAGAGAAAAAATTCGGCCGGAGCCATATCATGAGAAAAAAGTGTTGTTCGATGGTATTTGTTTCATCGGGGTACAAAATCCATAAGTTTTCTTTCCACCAATTAGGCATTTTTCGACGAATTTGCTCTGTCAAACGCCGCATAACGCTCAGATAATATTCTTCATGCACCACATGACCTTCTGGCAAGAATTCAGAATGCATTACACCGCGATAATCTTTTTTTTTAAATCATTGGGTTAAAAGGCCCAGAAATGGCTTTGACTTTTATGTCATCAGCCAGCAATGTAATGTATATTTATACCATATCGATGTTCGTTCACTCTACTTCATCTGGATTCAACTATCGACATACACATGTAACAGGGACACAATACGCCAAGGGACTCTTCGAGGCGATTTTACTCTTCAAACACAAACAAGACATAAGGATTGGAGGGATGGTGTAACACAGGGATGGAGAACATAAGAAGTCAACGTTGTGAGTTTCAGAATTTCAAGTCGAGACTATTCAAATAATTGCTTAATTCCTTATAAACATCCAAGTTTTTGGATGAAAGCAAAATATTCAAGTTGAAAGGTCGAGTTCAACGCAAATAATTGTCCAAATCAGAGACAAATTTTTCACATTGATGGCGAAAATTGCTGCATTGTAGAATGAGGTTTTTTCTCCACAGGAACAAAGTGGGTCCTCTGTATGCCCTATTTTGTGTGAATAGTATGGAGATAATGCATGGCCACTTCTTAGACGACATAATACTCGGATGGATTTTCGATCCCATCCATTATTTTTGAACCACAAAGTTGAATATGGTTTGCGTTCAATGTTTTTATAAAAAGAGCCTCTCGTATTGTTTTGGTATTCGTGAACCCACATTCTATAGATATATTTCTTGAACACATTATATTGATCAGATGGAACATAATTTGATAGTTGAATGGGATTATTAGATGCCTCTTTCGCTGCTTTATCCACTTTTTCATTTCCATTGATTCCGACATGTACTTTCACCCAAAAATAACTGATCCGAAAACCACTTCTCAAGAGATTAAACATGGACAATAATATTTTCTTGTGAATTGTTGTGAAGGAGCTGTCAAATTTCAATTTCGGTTTCCATACATTGCCTGAAAAGGATGCAGCGTAGAAGTCTTCGATACTTGGCATTTCGATCTGGACTGACCATCTGCGAGCGCTCAATAATTATGATGAGTGAAAGATATAACTTGAAATCACTCAAATGTAGAAGAAGCATTTCTGGTGTGTGTCTCTTATATAAAATTCTTGATGGTCTGTTAGATTGTCCTGAACTATTAACATTATTCAACTTCAATGCTCCAATTAGAATAACTAGGTTTACACCATTGGTTAGGCTGAACAAATGCCTCAAGGAACTTCTTCACAGATCGCTCGGTTGCTATTACGAACAAAATACACACTAAGGTTGATCTCTTTGCCGTTTCGCTACGTTCATTTAAAGGCGATTGGAACTCCTTCTGTACCGGTGGCATTCATGTTTTCGTTGTTGATTGCTTTTTTTCATTTCGCGTCTTATGGACTGTCATTGAAAATTTCTGATGCTGTTTTATGTGAAGTTATGTTTTGTTCAATATTTGAAATTACTTTTATGTATTTTTCTATTCGACATTAGGATGGATTGGGGTTTCCGTTCAACTTTATACACTTATAATGTCAATTATAATCTATTAAAGTATAATAAATAAATAAATAAACCTAAGCCAAACCTTGACTGAAATAATGTGTATTGTGCGGAAGCTAATATCTATATATGCATATTTTCAATTAATTAAAACTAAAGTATTCAGATTTTTACTATATTAACAAAACTATGGCCGGTTTCACCACACAGTGGCTTCATCAGATAGATACAAAATAATGAACAGAGTGATTCCTTATATATTAGTCTTATTTCCTACTTAATATTACAATAGGTACAAATACAAGAGGTATGTTGGAAAACCCATCGGAGTTGCTTACTTCATGAATTGAAAAGATTGAGTAAAGGAAAGGATTTAGATCTAATTGACTATTAAGTAAGTAACTACCTGAATACTTTTCTTTGTTGATCTCTAAAATTTCCAATAGATTGAGTTTTTGACTGTTATTTTCATTGTGTAAAATTTTGAAATTATCATTAAAATTATGGTTTTCTTCGAGTAAGTGATTAGAATAATGGGAATCTGATTTATGATGATTAAATCTACGTTTGTGCTCGATATAACTTTGAAATTCCTGAAAGTTCTATCAATATAAATGTTATTACAATCCCAGCAAGACAGTTTATAAACAGCGGATTTATTACTTTTTTTAATTTAAGATTTGCAGTTTTTGATATGTCGGCCTAAAGAATTATCAGTTCGGAATGCTATATTGAAATTATAATGCAAGAGGAATGATTTCAATTTTAGACTAGGATTACCAATATAAGTTAAGGCTATTGTATTTTGTGTTAGAACCTTTTATACTTGAAAATACTTCCTGGATTGCTTTTTGAAATTTTTGCGTGAAATCATGTTCTCAATCATAGTTGTACTGTAACCGTTATTGACTGCTATTTGTTTAACTATATTTGACTCTTTTATGAAATTATTTTGTGACATTGGGATATTAATGAGTCTATGTATCATACTATTGTAAGCTGCTAATTTATGTGGATAAGTATGTATATATGAGCTGTGAATAGTAATCTCTGTATCCGATGGATTATGGAAAATAGAAAAATCATGTTTGCCGTTAATTTTAGTAATAGTTAAATCCAGAAAGTTAATGGAGTTTTCTGTTTCTATCTCTAACGTGAATTTAATATTATCGTGAATTTTGTTAATGAATGACTCTAATTATCTGTTTGTGCCAGTGAAACAACAAATGATATCGTCGACATATCTAAACCAATAAATAGAGTGTTTGAGTAACCGATGTTCTTGGATAGTTTTTTCAATATTATCCATGAAGATTTCAGCGAGCAGAGGGCTCAGAGGATTACCCATGATTAAACCTTTTTTACTATTATATAATACTCCATTGAAGTTAAAATAATTTTGTTCTAAACAAATTTCGAAAAGGTGTAAGATTTCTGATAGAATTATCGGATTGACTTTATTAATTTGAAAGGCGTTCTTGATGAGTTTCACTGTATCACTAGGTGGAACACTAGGGAAGAGATTCACTACATCCCATGACATAAGTTTAGCGTTCGGTGGTAGTATCGTGTGTTGATTTTTATTTTTTTAGGACTGAAGAGTTTTTTATTGAGAAAATAGGTTCAAAATTAGCGTACTGTTGAATGATGTCTATGAGAAAGCGTGAAAGTTTTGCAGCTGGAGCTTGAAAATATGAAACTACTAATGCTCTAATGGGATGCCCTGTTTCATGGAGTTTGACTAGGGAGTAAAGTTCTGGTGATTGCGGGTCGTCAATGAAAAGTTCATATTTTTGGTTGGTAGGTATTATAAACTTGGCATATTCTAAAGCGGTTTTTACTGTGGATTGGAATTTATTAGTTGGATCTTTATCAATTTCTTCATAACAACCTGATTCAACGAAATTTTGGGTTTTCAATAAATAACCTGCTTTATTTAAGGCTATGACTGTATGACCTTTGTCTGCTTTGGTGAATATGATATCATCAGATGCGGACTTAGATTTAATGGACTTTAAACTTGTATTTTCGAATTTCTTAGGTTGAAAACTATTGAACTCTTTTTGAAGTAGTAACGCTGAAGTGTGTTTTAGGTGTTTGGCTTGTGGTGAATAATTTAGGGCTATTTCGGTATCAATTCCTAGCAGATCGAAATGGAGACGAGCGTTATTTGACTCTAAATTGTGTTTAAAACCCTTTCCTAGAAGTGAAACAACTAAAACACTCTACAGCGTTACTACTTCGAAAAGAGTTCAATAGTTTTCAACCTAAGAAATTCGAAAATACAACTTTAAAGTCCATTAAATCTAAGTCCGCATCTGAAGATATCATATTCACCAAAGCAGACAAAGGTCATACAGTCATAGCCTTAAATAAAGCAGATTATCTATTGAAAACCGAAAATTTTATTGAATCAGGTTGTTATGAAGAAATTGATGAAGATTCAACTAATAAATTTCAATCCGTAGTAAAAAACGCTTTAGAGTATGCCAAGTCTATAATACTTACCAACCAAAAAATTCTCAATAAAAATCCCTTCAGTCCTAATAAATAAAATTCAGCACACGATACTACCACCGAACGCTAAATTTATGTCATTGGATGTAGTAAATCTCTTCTCTAGTGTTCCACCTAGTGATACAGTGAAACTCATCAAGAACGCCTCTCAAATTAATAAAATCAATCCGATAATTCAATCAGAAATCTTACACCGTTTAGAAATTTGTTTAGAACAGAATTATTTTAATTTCAATGGAGTATTATATAATAGTAAAAAAGGTTTAATTATGAGTAATCCTCTGAGCCCTCTGCTCGCTGAAATTTTCATGGATAATATTGAAAAAACTATTCAAGAACATCCGTTATTCAAACACTTTAGTTATTGGTTTATATATGTCGACGATATCATTTGTTGTTTCACTGGCACAAACAGACAATTTGAGTCATTCAAAACATTCATCAACAGAATTCACGATAATATTAAATTCACGTTAGAGATAGAAACAGAAAGCTCCATTATTTTCTGGATTTAACTATTACTAAAATTAACGGCAAACATGATTTTTCTATTTTTCATAAGCCATCGCATACAGATATTACTATTCACAGCTCATCTACACATCAATATCCACATAAATTAGCAGCTTACAATAGTGTGGTACATGGACTCATTATATCCCAATTTCACAAAATAATTTCACAAAAGAGCTAAATATAATTAAACAAATAATAGTCAATAACGGTTATAATCCAACTATGATTGAGGACATGATTTCACGCAAAAAATTTCAAAAATCAATCCAGGAAGTATTTCCAGGTATAAAAAGTTCTAACACAAAATACAATAACTTAACTTATATTGGTAATCCTAGTCTAAAATTAAAATCTCTCTCTCGCATTATAATTTCAATAAAGCATTCCGAACTGATAATTGTTTTGGCTGACATATCAAAAACTGCACATTTAAAATTGATAAAAGTAATAAAACCGGTGTTTATAAACCGTCTTGCGGGATTGTAATAAAATTTATATTGGTAGAACTTTCAGAAATTTCAAAGTTAGATTATCCGAGCACAAACGTAGTTTTAAGTATCATAAATCAGATTTGCATTACTCTAATCACTTACTCGAAGAAAACCATAACTTTAATGATGATTTCAAAATTTTACACAATGAAAATAATAGATAAAACTCAATCTAATGGAAATTTTAGAGATCAACAAAGAAAATAATTCAGATAGTTTACTTAATAGTTAATTAGATCTGAACCCTTCTCCTTTACTCAATCTTTTCAATTCATAAAGTAAGCAACTCCGATGGGTTTTCCAACATAGCTCTTGTACTTGTACTTATTGTAATATTAAGTAGGAAATAAGACTAATATATAAGGAATAACTCTGTTCATTAGTTTGTATCTATCTGATGAGGCCACAGTGTGGTGAAAACGGTCATAGTTTTGTTAATATAGTGAAAATCTAAATACTTTAGTTTTATTTCATTGAAAAAATTTATATCGATTTTCATGAAGTAACGACCTCCTTAATCAAATTATCTATATATGCTACGATACACCCTACCTAGGTAGGTAGGTAGGTTGAGTGTATCGTGTATGTACGACCCTGCATCACACATACTTGCAGCCTCTCAGAGTCGATCGTTAGTAGTCTAAAAATATTGAGGTAGATCGCCAGCAGTTCAAGTTTGAGCACCTCTAGCCTATAGTGATCTGGAGTCATCTCCTAATACAGTAGGAACCTTTCATCGGATCACCCTGTATAACCTTGTACCTTTTCGCTGATTCGCAGAGTACGTACTTGTCTGAAAATATGTTACCCACAAAGTGGAAACTAACTAATGCCTTTTGGCAAAATGATATGAAAACACAATACCATAGCAAATTGAACATTTGGCTATACTCGCATACCAGGAAGCACATTATTATGATGAATTTTACTTTCACAAATTGAAATTGTTCCGAGTTTCGAACTAATTCTGTAAACTTTGAAAATATGATATGTATCCAGGCGAAATTTATTCAATGCTGGTTTGGTGTATAAAGAAACTCGTACAAAGGATATAAATTATTACATGAAGTTATTATATGATTTATTATCTATATAGCTTGAAGAACAAGTATAGAGTTGCCCTAATAATTGGTTAGACTTCAAGTTTTATGGTAATACGATTGGGGAGATCGTTTTTCATTTAAATAGAACAATGATGTTCAAATTTTCACTATATTCACGAAATTATGATGCGTTTCACCGATCTGTGGCTTCATCACTTGGTTTAATAAGAGAAAATTCTAACAGGGTTGCTTCATTTTCATTTTCAACTTTTGGAAGATGGCGATGTCTGTCATGCTACGGTTGTTGCCGCCCAAGGTGATTCTTATTTATTTATTTAAGGTTTGGAACCCCAACAGGCAATCCTAATTACAGGAGTTCTCCTATCATAGTTCCTTAATACATTGTAATGGTTTTGTTTCTAATTTTATCTAAAAATGGAGAAATATTTCAATTCTACTGGAACTAAGAAATCTAAATAATGAAGTTTAATGAGATTTAATTATAGAAAGACTAGTTGAAAGAAAATTACAATTGTCACTACCTATTAATACCTATGCCTAGTTAGATTACAGTCCTTTATCTCAGTGTGTGAGATCTCCGTCTAGAACCTAGGTCCTAGATATAGCTTTAGGAATAATACTCATCGCTTCATTCAACTAGCTTTATTAATATTATATATAATAATATAATTAATATTAAAGATTTAGGAAGAGGGTCTTCTTCGGAAAGTGAGTCACAGTCTCCCTCGGTTAGCGACGGAAGCAGCGTGATATCGAGTAGGGATACTGCAACACAAAACCAAGTGGGAAATAGCATCAACACCTCCCAACCGACTCTTGAAGTTTCAACGGCGGCGCAAGCCATTATGCCTACGACCACGAGAGCCGGACTCCCTAGAAAATGCATGAAGTAGACCCCAGAAATGAATGCCTTCATTATGCGTTCCTATTACAAGATTACGAACTTGGAATCAGAAATGACAGCTTACAGATACGCGTTAAATATTGCGTTCATAGAAAAATATCCTGAATTACAGCTCATATCCGAGCAGAGAATTTCGGATCAACGAAGAACAATTGTCAAAAACAGGCTACTTTCTTCAGAAACGCTGCAAAGCATACGAGAAGAGGTCATAATGGAACTCAGAAGCGAAAATAATACTCATAACGTTATACCTGCCGGAGTCAATGAAAATGTTACAGATAACAACGAAGCCACGGAAACGAATATTAACATGGAACGCCCTCCTGAGCCGAACCAGCAGAACGAATATATGTATGTAGCAAGATCAGAACTCAACAGAGCAACAACTGAATTCAGTGGTAGTAACCCAACTAAAAGACCTAAACTGCCCAAACTCAAGACGAACAAGAATACCAATATCATCCTAGCAAGCGTAAACTCAGTGTTTGAAGAATATACCGACCTGAACACCTTGGAGAAGATTCACACTTTGATTTACTGTGGAGCAGTAGCGGTTCTTCGACTTCACAAACAACAAATCTCCACAACTCTGATTCAAGCTGAGCCAAAAAGCGTCAGAAAACCACCATGGCAAAAACGACTGGAGAAGGATATTGATAATATTAGAGCAGAAATCGGTCGCCTCACAGAATTCCTGAGAAACAGAAAACCCTCAAGGCGCTTGAAATCACATATACGCAAAATTTATAGGAAAATTGGTACGAACACAAAACACCCTGATCACAAACAACACATAAACGTGTATATGGACACTTTGAAACAGAAACTCCAAGCAAAAGCAAAGAGGCTTTCAAGCTACGTCAAGTGTACTGAAAGGACACACCAAAACCAAAGGTTTTTCCAAAACGCGGCCAATTTTCATAAGGGAAATAACAAAACTGCGACCAACAATAACAGAGAAGTACCTGACGCACAGTGCTTGACCGACTATTGGTCATCACTATGGTCGAACCCCAAAGAACACAATAGAGATGCGGAATGGATCACGAATGAAAAAGAACGCCTTGATATCAGACATATGGACTGCGAACGAATCACGGAGGAAGAAATCACAACAGTAGTTAGAGCGACCAACAATTGGAAGGCCACAGGTATAGATAATATCCACAACTTCAGGTACAAGAAGTTTGATAAGCTCCATGGAGCCCTAGCGAAACAGCTCACGTATGTTCTTCAACATCCCAACAGAACACCCACTTTCCTAACGCAAGGCTTAACATATATGCTACCTAAGAGCGATAGAACACAGCATCCGTCTCAATATAAGCCAATCACTTGCCTGCCAACACTCTACAAAATAATCACCTCATGCATATCCAATCGAATATTCCAACACCTTGACGACAACAATATATTAGCAGAGGAGCAGAAAGTATGCATAAAGAAACACCACGGGTGCAAGGAACAACTCATAATCGATTCTGTGATAATGAAACAGGCACACGTAGGGCATCGGAATGTTAATAATTCGGCTTTTCTCGATTATCTGAAGGCATTCGATAGTACCGCCCATTCTTGGCTTGTCGAAGTATTGCAGATATACAAAATTCACCCAGCCTTGGTAGAGTTCTTGAAGACAACAATGACACACTGGCGCACGTCTCTGCAGGTCAGCATGAACAATACATCAATTAAAACCGACGAGATATACATACGTCGTGGAATTTTTCAAGGAGACTCTTTGAGTCCACTATGGTTCTGTTTAGCTATGAACCCATTGTCCTCAATGCTCAATAAAACAGAATACGGATTTAGGATAAAAGCAGAAAGGAATTATCATACAATCTCCCACCTGCTAAATATGGATGACATCAAATTATATGCTTCGAACAAGAAGCAATTGGATGATTTACTGAAAACTGTCAGTGAGTTCTCGGCAGATGTTCATATGAAATTCGGGATTGAAAAATGTAAGACCCTGAACATTCAAAGAGGGAAAGTCATAGATGGTGAAACACAACTTCCAAACGGTGATATAATACAGTGCATGAGAGATGGCGAAACATACAAATATCTGGGATACCAACAAGCCAGATTGCTAGACCAAAAACAATCAAAGGAGAAGATTCGTTCAGAATACAGTCAGCGTCTGAAGTCTGTGCTGAAATCGATGTTGAACTCGGGGAATCTAGTCAAGGCAATTAACACCTACGCCATTCCAGTGTTGCTTTACTCATTTGGAATAATCAGATGGACTAAGACAGAACTGGATGATATTCAAAGACAGACCCAAACGATGCTGACAAAGTACAACAACCATCATCCAAAATCGTCTGTGATACGAACAACTTTGAAGCGGAAAGAAGGAGGACGCGGAATAATAGATATTGTCAATTTACACACCGAACAGATAAAAAATCTCAGAGAATTCTTCTCAGCAAAAGCTCTCACTTCTGACCTCCATAGAGTGGTATCGTTGGCTGATAGGGGATATACACCTCTAAATCTTGCTACCAGAGATGACCTTCTGAATCTACCATTCCTATCGGATACTGAAAAACAAGAGCAATGGTCGAGAAAGGAATTGCATGGACGACATCACCATGAGATTAATCAACCACACATCGACAAAGAAGCCTCCACCAAATGGTTGATGAAAGGAGAATTATTCGCAGAAACAGAGGGATTCCTTATGGCTATCCAAGACCAAGTGATCGCTACAAACAATTACAAAAAATTTATAATGAAGGACGGAACATTACAAACAGATGAGTGCAGAAAATGCCATATAAGATCGGAGACTATATAGCATATTACGTCCGGATGCGAACAACTGGCCAATACGGAGTATCTTCACAGGCATAATCAAGTGTGCAACATTATCCACCAGAAACTTGCACACAAGTACGGACTTCTGAACACCTTCCAGCCATATTACAAGTATCAGCCGGCGCCCGTATTGGAAAATGACTCTATCAGATTATACTACGATAGGCCTGTTATCACTGACAGAATGGTGACGAATAATAGGCCGGACATAGTGGTGTATGATAAGAGAGCCAGAACCGCAATGCTGGTGGATGTCGCCATACCGAATAATAACAACGTGCTGAACAAGCTCCAGGAGAAAAAGTCCAAATACACAGACCTTGCTATTGAGATCAAGCAGATGTGGCACCTCGATAAAATAGATATTGTTCCTGTCATCGTATCCTCGACTGGTTTAATACCCAAAACTTTGCATGATAGCCTTAAGAAATTAGAATTGCATAAGAATACCTATATAGAAATGCAAAAAGCTGTAATTCTTAATACATGTAGGATAGTTAGAAAATTCATGTCAAGTATATTGTAATCCCTTTGATTGCTAAATCTGGGAAAGGTAAATTATATCCAGCTAACAGCTGAGATAGTACATAAGTCCACGATAATAATTAATATAAGGTATTTTCAAGTATTTATGTATCGCCTGGACGGTCGGGGCACTTTTCCGCGAACTTAATTGACAGAACTCATATAAGCATCCATGAGCATGTATCTGACAATAAAGTTCACTTCTTCTAGTGTCACGGACAGGGTTTCCTAGAGCAATCGTAATATTTGCCCAGGGCCCGTGGATACTGATGCCTATACCCGTCCCGATTTTGGACCCGTCTGTAAACCAAGTGAGGACCTGTGGGATGAGTACAGCATGAGACGTAGACCGAACATCTTTTTTTGGGACGACGACCTTAACGGGTTCGTCAAAACAATGATTTTTTCAAAAATTCTAAACTTTTCATAATTACATCCATTTTAATTTCCATGGGTAGCGCTTAAATTTCTAATGCTTTTAAGCATTCCTTAATGCTGGTGGATTACTGAAAAGAAAATTTTACAACATATCCGAACTTCTTCTGAATAAATTAAAATTTTTGATTTTATGCATTAATTTCGTTACCGTTTCCCACTACGGTATCTCACCATAGATCGCTCTAGGCCCCTCCGAATAAGCGTGTTACCGTGTTAACCACGCTTTCTTAATCACAGATCGCCAAGTTGGCCCATCGACCAGGCGAGGCACAGAACGTACTCTGGGCCTACCTGAACCGAGGGTTTAAATATCCGTGCATTTCGGAGACTCTCTCACTTCCTCTTCAACGACCTCTCCGACTTCACATTGTCTCAGAACACCGGCTGCAGCACGCGTTGCCACGAGTCGGCTTTCCGTACCCACGCCATATTGCCAAACCGCCGTTGTTTACCAACGAACCACGTGTTTTATTTTATTTTAAATTCACGTTTATAAAAAGTGTTTGTGTTAACCATCAGTGTTTCCATCGTGTGTGTGACCCCATCCCGGTAACAATTTCTTGGCCCAGTGTTGTACAGATATCGGAAAAATTCGAAAATTTGTAACCAAATGACGAAAAATAATTGACTCAAAGAACATTTTCACGCTTTTCAAGAAACAAGTAAAATATCGAGTTGAAATTGATACCTGATGCTTAGGTCTGAAATCCTTTGATCTGTGAAAGAATTTATTGCTTACTTCGACACTCAAAAAACATTTCATTTTTAGAAGATGTTAGGCATCACTCCTGGGAATCTCTTGCACTTGTTTATCTACTTTATTCACACCCTGTAGTTCCGTTGCTAATGGCTATTAGATAGACACGGCTTGTGCGAATAAAATAATGAATAATAACATAAAGAAAACTAAGAAACGTTCCATCTTATCATATAATTTCGAAATCAGAAAGAGAAATTTAGCCTGAGGTTAATTATCATGAATTTTATAATAGTCTTGGGAACCGAAGAGGAACGCGGAGGGTAGAAATATTTATCTGATCGCTCTGGTAATTGGAGAGGCCATCGATCAACTCGTAGTGGCGGGTCTAAGCTATTGGCTTTGTATATTGATTGTTATGCTTTTATTATATTTATATTGAGTGTGTTTGATATCCCTTCTACAACTATAACAGGATCTTGGAAAGAAAGACACTTTCGGGTGTTCCGTGAAAATGCCCCTAGCTATAGTCCCTACAATTGTTGATCGATTTTAATGAAATGAACCGACCTGCATTTCGAATGATATTCTAACGGTCTGAAATATTTTCATTGGTCTGTCATTTCCGGAAATATCGGACGGACCTTTCAATTGGACTTTTCAAACAGTAACCCCATATTTTCGTGTTTGTTTTCGATTACTCATTCAATTTTGAGTACCGTGTGCGAAAAAAGTATCACGTAAAACGCATTGTTTCGGAGAAAAAAGAAATAATCGAAAAATGTCGGAATATATGAGATTTTCAATTCATCGATGCAATTCGTAGAATGGGCAACTGTTTGAGTTTTGTGCCTTTAGTCCGATCAATCTAGACTTTCGAAGATACATGAATTATCATCCAGCTGAAAATCCTCAAAATAGTTCAGAACATGATTAAAAATAACGTCTGTCTGTTAGCTATTCTTTACCCTCGGGGTATAGGCCTTTCTTTTACTGCTCCACAATTCCCTACTCTCTGCTACATGGTACCAGTTTAGACCTGCAGTTCTTTTGAGGTCATCACTCCATTTCATTTGAGGTCACCCTCTTCCGCTTTTCTGATCCCACGGGCTTCATCTTATTATTTTTCACTCCAGTTTTCCATGTGTCTAGCTACATCTTCAGTCCATTTCTATTTCAAGTTGGCAGACCTCCTCAACACGTCCTCTACACCAGTCATCTCTCTTATCCAATTGTTCATTTTACGATCACTCAATGTGATTCCTAAGATCTTTCTCTGTATCGCCTGTTGGTTAACGCCCAGTTTGTCGAGGATGGCTTTTGTGAAGACCTACTTTTCTGCGCCGTATGTTGTTACAGGTGAGAGACACTGGTTGTAGAGGTCAGCTTTCAGGCGTAGTGGAATACGCATCTGAATTCCGTCTTTCATTTTCGAGTAAGCTGCCCAGGTCATTCTTATTCGTTCATCAACCTCGAGTTCTTGATTTGCTTTTCCAATAGTGATTTTTTTGACCTAGATATTTGAAACACTCTACTTTCTTCAACTCATCTTCCAGAACCGTAATGAAAAGTTTAGGTGACAGAGTATCACCCTGCTTCACCCTTCTCTCAATGTTCACTTTATTGGTAACATCACGAAGTTGTCCTTGTAGGAGGTTCGCTCGTAGATTCTTTTGATGAGGCTTGTGTAACGGTAGTCAACTCTTGACTTTTTCAGAGCTTGTTCTGTTGCCTATAATTCAATTGTGTCAAATGCTTTCTTGTAATCATGAACAGCCATCCAGAGAGGGATATGACATTCAGTACATTTTTCTATGAGACTTATCACAGTTTGTGAATGATCGTTGGTGCTAAAATTCTTTCTGAAGCCGGCCTGTTCTATTGGCTGATAAAACTCTAATTTTGGTATTAGGCGGTTCACTATGATTTTGAAGAATGTTTTGTATGTTTGAGACAATAAACATATGGGCTTATAATTTGCTAGTTGCTCTATGTCTCCCTTCTTGTGGTATCATGAATTTTATAATAATCTTGGGGACCGAAATGGAACGCGGAGGGTAGAAATATTTATCTGATCGCTCTGGTAATTGGAGAGGCCATCGATCAACTCGTAGTGGCGGGTCTAAGCTATTGGCTTTGTATATTGATTGCTATGCTTTTATTATATTTATATTGAGTGTGTTTGATATCCCCTCTACAACTATAACAGGATCTTGGAAGGAATACGCATCTGAATCACATCTTATATTTTCGAGTAAGCTGCCCAAGTCATTCTTATTCGTTCATCAATCTCAAGTTTTTGATTTGCTTTTCCAATAGTGATTTTTTGACCTAGATATTTAAAACACTCCACTTCCTCTATCTCATTGTTATTTATTATGAGATGTTGCTCAAGTTCTTCTTGGTTTGATATATATTTAGTTTTCGCATAGTTGATTTCCAAACTCGCCCTTTCTGTTGTTCTACGAATATCATATTTAAGTGTACTGAGTTCTTCCTTGGTCTGACCAATCACAACAACGTCACTTTCTCCATTGATGTTTGAACCTCTATCGCCCCACTCTACACTCTTCAACGCATCTTCGAGAACCGTAATGAAAAGTTTAGGTGACAGAGTACCACCCTGCTTCACATCTCTCTTATTTTCACTTTATTGGTAACATCATTAAGTTATACTTGTAGGGTGGTTCGCTCGTAGATTCTTTTGATGAGGCTTGTGTATCGGTGGTCAACTCTTGAGTTTTTCAGAGCTTTTTCTGTCCATAATTCAATAGTGTCAAATGCTTTCTTGTAATCAAGAAAAGCCATCCAGGGAGGGATATTATATTCAGTACATTTCTCTATGAGACTTTTCACAGTTTCTGAATGATCGTTGGTGCTAAAATTTCTTCTGAAGCCGGCCTGTTCTATTGGCTGATAAAACTCTTATTCTAATATAATTTGCTAGTTGCTCTATGTCTCCATTTTTGTGGTATAGAGTAACTAGCCCATTTGTCCAGTTGGTTGGTATGTCTTCTTCCCCCAGGCATTTGTTGAAAAGTGTCTCCAGATCATCAAGAAGCTTTTCGCCACCGTGCTTGAACATTTCACTTATTATTACATCTAGTCCTGGCGCTCTGTTGTTTTTAGACTGACTTATCGCTTGTTCGATTTCAACTCTAGTTATTGGCGGGATATATTCAGAACCGACATTGAGTAGTCTAACATCTTTTTCTTGTTGAGTCCGGTCACTGGTCTTTTTCGAGGTGTAGAGATCTTTATAGAATTCTTCTACAGTATTGAGTATTTACTCTCTGTTTTCCGTTATTGTACCATTTGATCTTTTGAGTCTTATTATTTATTTTTCTCTTGTCATCTTTTTTCTGAATACTCTTATACCTTCGAATTCTTCAATAGGACGTAGTGCTATTCTCTCATTATGCAACTGTATTTTCTCCCTTGCTGATTTTCGTGCTGCTTTATTTACTTCTTGGTGTTCTTGAGTGTTTTTTCTGTTTTAAGAAGGCAGGTTTTTCCTTCTTTTGAGGAGATTTTAGATCTTTTTCACTGAAGTTATCTACTTTTTTGCTTTTCAAAGAATGGCTTTTAACTGCATCGTTTAGAGTTTAAACAATGGTCATGTTCATACCGTCTATTGTTTTTGTTGTAGCTGATTCGTATCAAGTTGTTTGTTCACTTCTGTTTGAAAATCCTCAGGGTAGTTGATTAACTTTTGTCGGTCGATTAGCATACGAACTTCTTTGATGACTCTTCTCTTCTAATTTATAGTTAATAATAACTTTGGCTCGAATTAATCTATGATCCTTGCCAGAGCCGAACTTGTTCAAGACATTCACGTCTTGTACAATGTGTTTTTGGCTTCATAGAATATGGTCGATCTGATTTTTAGTTTTACCGTCAGGGCTAGCCCATGTCCATTTTCTGTTATTTTTCTTCTCAAGAAAGGTGTTCATATTATAGAGCTCTTCTTGTTCTATAAAATTTGCCATCATTTTTCCTCTATGATTTCTAATTCCAAATCCATGTTGACCTATTAAGGTTTCTTGTTCGTCCCTTCTTTGGCATATTTTGCAGTTGAAATCTCCAATCACAAGTATTAGGCTCACTCTGTTTTCGTTTATGGTTCTCGATAGATCTTTGTAAAATATCTCGACATCTTAGTCATCGTAGCTCCTAATAGGAGAGTACACCTGAATGATCTTGAGCGACATTGATTTATTTATTCATACTATTACATAAGCTACTCTGTCAGAAATTGTTTTAAGCACCTTGATGTTACTGGCGAGTTTCTTATGGATAATGAATGCTATGCCTCCTTGCCTTGCATTAGTTATTTTCGCTTGGTAACATGTATGGCCGTCTTGCTATATCTCACATTTCTCTTCAGCTTTTTTTGTTTCGCATAAACCTAAGATGTCCCTTTTCATCTCATTCAACTCAAACATCAACTCCTCAAGTCTATCATGCGTCGATATTGATCTAGCATTATAAGTTGCTATGTTCATCGTCGTAAGGCAGTCTGGCCTTACCCAGTGATTCTTCGCACCCTCTACAGGGTCATCCTGTCATTCCAACCGCTGCCTTGATTGGTGACTATCCTGCTGCTGGGGACTGAGGATCGTTTGAATTGTCATAAGGTATAAAGGGATTTTTGGCCTCGAAACACCACATTGGCCAAGCGCAGTTCAGCCGCTCTCAACTTAAATGACATTTAAGAATTCCGAATCGTTCCTGTCCTTGCAAAAATTTTATTTGATGTCAAAAATCAGAAACATGGGTTTTTCACGATTTTCACCCGAACGGTAAATTTTGTCGTGAAATTATCCTCGACAAAAATTGTAGACCATAAAATGCTCTATAAAAATTCTTTTTTTGTGCGACCATTTATGAGATACATCAATTCAAAAAGTTGTAAACGTCATAAATCGCACATTTCCACGCCACCTTTGAGGTAGTGTACTTAGCGCGTTTTTTTTAACGTGGTTTCCCCTAGTAGGCCTATTTCACAGGTCTGTTGTGGTTCTGTTTAATTTGGAACTATCGAATAATAATAACAGATATTAGCAAGCGTTGGAGAAATGATAAAAGTGATATAAATTTAAAGAAAACTGCAGAATGTTTTCATCTGATTCATACTCATCAAACACTTTTTCTAGATCTTTTTCTTCTTGCTTTGTTTCTTCTTCTTCTCCATTCTGGGAATAATCAAATTGTGTCAATAGCGATGTATCGCATGTCTCCTGGTTGATATGGAATAAATCCTCTATCGTCGGTGATTCAACATTAGAACACGACCGGCCTTGACAATGGGTACAAGCCAGAGAACAAAACAGTCCAAATTTTTGCAACCACATAGTGCTAATGTGGTTGCAAACTCTAACAATAACAGAAAAATGTATTCAGCAGTTTTTCTGGCACCGGTGGAAGTAAATTATAAATAGGTTGTAATGTGTTGTCTACCAACCTCCAACCCCAGTCAGTTAGAGAACCACTCTAGAAGTTTTCGTATGTCTTCAGCACCCTTTTTTATTCGTGAATCATTCGCATCAACATGGTGCTCGGTTGTATCTATCCTTACATTAACCAGAACTTCTCACTTTTCACAGACTGTATTCATTGCATGCATACTATAGGGTGCGCCAGAGAAAACCAGACGTTTTTCCGTTATAACATTCGCAATTTTAGAGCTAACTCATTCGTTCTTACTTCATTGGAAAGCCAAAGGACTAGGTTTTCAGAAATTGTATCGGAATCTCACTTCCGGTCAAATCCAATATGACTGACTCTTCCGAAAATGAGCAATATTTCAAGATCGCTGGAACGTTTTTTTCACAAAAAAATTCGAATAGGGCATTCAATCGATAATTCAGTCTTTTTTAAACAATTTGATATATTGATCTTAAAAATATTCCAATAATTGGTAAAAAAGTAGCGTGAACAATTTTTTTCATTTGATTTTCAGCTGAAATCGAAATATTTTTTTCACCTCTTGGCGTTGGTACTCCTGAAGTTGTTGTGGTTTTCATGTACGTTCTAAAAAGAAAAAGATCCATATTTACTAAAACCAACCTTAAATTTGATTTCCGTTCGAATTCAAAATGGCAGACTTCCTCGAATATTATCAATTTTTGTCGCGCATTAAAAAATTTTTCGCGATCATAATGAATCAACTGCGTGATTCAATCACTAGATTGAACCTTTCCCATCATTTTGAGGGGTCGATCTCGAATATTGATTCAGAATTGTGCCAATTGTCGTCAATAATGTTTCTGTTTCCCACCATCATATGCATCTCCCGTTGTGAAACATCTGAACATAGACTGCATGCAATAACTCTATGATGAACAAAAATAATGAAATGTCATCGAGTTTCAGACGCTTGATTTTGACGTTTGTTAACAATGGTTTTAACAAATGAGGATAAGCGTTTCATTGAATGTTTATTTGTGCATGGTTATACTGCTATGCAAATATTACGCCAATTTCCAGCCCCTAATTACAAAAGAAGTACAATCTATGATCTTGAGAAAAAATTTCGGACAACAGGACCATTAGGAAGAAGACCAGGTACTTGTGCAGCTAGAACCGTTAGAACACAGGTACTCGCCTTTTTCATAATATATTTCAAGCATCAACTCTACATCTTCTGCATTACAAACTCAATTGGCAATTCCAGGATAACATTCAGCGAATTTCTGCATTGCAGTCAACACTATCAGATTTCCAGGAACCAGTTTCACTGTTTCCCAAATGTCTCAGAGATGCCAAATCTCAAAAGCCTCTGTGAGAAGAACTGGCACAATTCTGAGTCAATTTTCGAGTTCGATCACTCAAAATGATGGGAAAGGTTCAATCTATTGATTGGATTACGCATTAGATTCATTACCATGGCGAAAATTTTTAAATGCGCGGAAAAAATTGTTAATATTTGACGAAGTCGGCCATTTTGAATTCGAACGGAAATGAAATTCCAGGTTGGTTTTACTAAAATATGGTTTTTTGTCTTCTAAGAACATCCGTGAAACACAACAACTTCAGGATTGCCAACGCAATGAGGAGAAAAAATATTTCGATTTCAGCTGAAAATCATTATGGAAAAATCTCTTCACGCTATTTTTTCACCAATTATTGGAATATTTTCAAGATCACTATGTTAAATTATTCAGAAAAAACTGAGGTATAGGCTGAATGCCCTATTCAAATTTTTTAGTGAAAAAAAAAGGTTCAGCGATCTTGAAATATTGGTCATTTTCGAGTGAGTCAGCCATATTGGATTTCACCGGAAGTGAAATTTCGATATAATTTCTGAAAAACTTAGTGCTTTGGTTTTCCTATGAAGCAAAAACGAATGATCTAGCTCTAAAATTGCGAAAGTTATAACGGAAAAAATAACGTCCAGTTTCTCTGGCGCACCCTATATAAACCTATTTACTTATTACACTCTCTTTGGTACTTCTCCCTCGAGCAATACCTCCACCTGTCTTCCTAGATTACATCATTGACTGCTCAATGACTATGTTCGTTGAAATTCCATAGCTTCATTCATCTGAAAGTCTAACACTGAAAAATCCTTCAGAAATTTTTTTGTGAACTTTAGGATCTATGAAATATGAATATGAAATGTCATCGAGTTTTAGACGACATCTTGTTGGAACTCGAATTTTATCTTGGTGTTACTTGTTCTTGACGTTTGTTAACAATGGTTTTACCGAATGTGGTTAAGCGTTTCATTGAATGTTCATTTGTGGTGGCTATACTTCTAGGCAAATATTTCGCCAATCTACAGCCCCTAGTTACAAGTACAATCTTTGATCTCGAGGAAAAATTTCGGACAACAGGGTCATTAGGAAGAAGACCAGGTACTGGCGCAGCTTGAGCTTTTAGAACACAGGTACTCGCTTTTTTCATAATCTATTTCAAGCATTAACTCTACATTTTCTGTATTACAAACTGAATTGGCAATTTCAGGATAACATTCAACGAATTTCTGCATTGTAGTCAACACTATCAGAACTCCAGGAACCAGTTTCACTGTTTCCCAAATGTCTTAGAGATGCCAAATCTCAAAAACCTCTGTGAGGAGAACTGCCACAATTCTGAGTCAATTTTCGAGTTCGATCACTCAAAATGATGGGAAAGGTTCATTCTATTGATTGAATTACGTAGTTGACTCATTTCGACCGCGACAATTTTTAAATGCGCGGGGAAAATTGTTAATATGTGAGGAAGTCGGCCATTTTGAATTCGAACGTGAATAAAATTTAAGGTTGGTTTTAATAAAATATGGTTCTTTGTCTTCTTAGAACATCCATGAGAAACACAACACAGGAGTGCCTACGCCATGAGGAGAAAAAATATTTCGATTTCAGCTGAAAATCATAATGAAAAAACTCTTCACGCTACTTTTTCACCAATTATTGGAATATTTTCAAGATCAATATGTTAAATTGTTCAGAAAAGACTGAGTTATTGAGTGAATGCCCCATTCGAATATTTGAGTGAAAACAAAACGTTCCAGCGATCTTGAAATATTGGTCATTTTCGAATGAGTCAGCCATATTGGATTTCACCGGAAGTAAAATTTCGATATAAATTCTGAAAAACCTAGTCCTTTGGCGCCCCAATGAAGCAAAAACGAATGATCTAGCTCTAAAATTGCGAAAGTTGTAACAGAAAAAATAACCTCTGGTTTTATCTGGCTCACCCTATATAAGCCCATTTACTTATTATACACTCTCCCCGAGCAATACCTCCACTTGTCTTCATAGCTTTCATTATTGACTGTTCAATTACTATGTTCGTTGAAGTTCCATAGCTTAATCCATCTGAAAGTCTAATAGTAAGAAATCCTTCAGAAATTTCTCGTAAACTTTAGGATCTATGAAATTCTGTAATTGTTGCATATCCTGCTGGTATAGGCCTAAAGGAAATGCCAAGATACGTGAAAATAAGGCAACATTTCTTCAACGCAATTTAAATGAGCTTTCCTTTACGCTATATACAGGGTGTCCACGCGAGATGGGACATAAAAGTATATGAAGTAATGACCGATTGGATACATTCTATTTCTGTTGTCTTGAATTCTATTCGAACTAAGTTCCTAAAATATTTTGAATGCTGTGGCACTTCCTGTTTTACCAGAAGTTGACAAGAAGTTTGTTATTTCGAATAGCATGATGTATGTTTCTATTTTTTTATTGTAGAAAATTAAATTTTGAACAATTTTTTTCATATCATTGCCACCTAAAATCAACCGAAAGGAAGATATGAATTTTTCAATCGGAATTTTGAGATTTTCGGTTGTTTCTTAGAAGGCATCATAAAAATACTGAAGATTACATTATCGATTATTTCTAGCTCGTTGTAAGTAAAGAGACTCACACAACAGAATTCAATGAATTTAGAGGCCTGACGGTTTACAGGGTGTTTCCAAAGCATGTGGTAAATCGTAGTATATTCAAAGGCACAAAATTCCTTATTTTTCAAATTAGACTATCCATTTTTGCACACCCCATTTAACTCGTGATATTAATTTATGTATTTATTCATTTATTCATGAACGGGTGAAAACCCAATAGACAGCATTGACATAATATATTATGTGTACATCAAATAATTGCCCTAGCAAATACACTACGCATATTCCGGTTATTGCAGTGGAAAATGTCAACTCCCAATGAATGAGCCATGTTGACATTGGCAGATAACCGTGAAATCGGAGAAAAATACGAAAAATTTGTTCTAGAGTAAGGAATTGACATTGGAGCGTTATAGCGGACAGATCTTGATGGAACTCCAAACCGGAACCGCGAGATGAGTTCGGGAGACGAGATGAATCCGTCCACAAGTCCAGTGACAAAACACAAATTAGCATGTATTCGCCTAGACTTCAGTGTGGGCAGATTCATCCCATCTCGCGTTCTCGAGACTGAAAAAATAACTGAAGGAACTCCTTGTCTGAATGAAACACATTTAAGAAATTTATTTTGAATTCTTTCCAGATTTGATATGTCTGTTGCGGAATATGGAGACCAGACGACAGACGCGTATTCTATTTGTGGTCTGACCAATGTGGTATATAGATATTTTAGTGTATTAATGTTGCTGAACTCTTTCGTGTGTCGGATATGATGGACATCATTCTGCTATAGGGTTCCCTATACCTTAAATGCATCAATTCCGAGTTATTCGCGATTTTATTCCAAAACTTACGATTTTTCGCGCGAGGGCCCTGAAATTCACAGATTATATAACCGGAAATCTTTCAAATAATGCATTTCCATCTCTCAATACGAAACCCATCTCAAAATCTTCTTCGGAAAAATTCTGGTCACAATTCCGAGAGAAAAGGTGCAAAATCAATAACTTTTCAAGTGAATTGAATCTGTCTTCTCGTTTTCCTTCTTTTCTAGTAGGTAATCTCGATTACATCATTACATAACTCGGAAACGATGCAATAAAGGTATAGGGAACCTATTAATATCACAAGTTCAATGGGGAGTGCAAAAATGGATAGTCTAATTTGAAAAAACGGACATTCGTGCATTTGAATGTATTACGATTTGCCACATGCTTTGGAAACACCCTGTATACCGTGAAGCCCTAAAATTGTTTATATAATGAGTTTTATTTTCAATGCTACAAACCCTAAACCTTCTAGCTGAAATTCTATAGTTTAGTTCACAAGTTTGAAAAATTTATCGCTATTCAAACACTTGAAAGGGTTGAAGTCCTGTTGCAAAACAAAATGTCTTTAAAATTACGTAAGGCAATTATGAACTAATGAAATATTTTCGTTGCAACTTTCTTAAGAAGTAAGGCAATTATGAACTAATGAAATATTTGTGTCTAAATACCACAAAAATCCGTCAGGTGCAATTAGGATTCTCGAATGGAGGTTACATAGGTGATTGAAGATGAACCAAGAGTTATATACTCAAAATGAATAAATATTATTGGTTTTAACCCTGAAATTCCATGAAAAATTCGATACCTTAAGAGATTATATTTTTTCGTCGGTTTGTTTCATTTTAGAGGCTATTTCGTCATATTTGAAGTAAGTAAGTAAGTAACAGTAACAATTTCACTAATTAATTATAACTTCACTAATTAATTAATAACAATGCGCTCAAAGTATCAAATACACACACCCCAAAAATTGTCGCATCACCTGGTATTCTGAATTCCACAATCGATTAAGCAGCTAAATCGCAGTTTCTTTGTCAACATATGTTTTTGGGCATATAAGGGAAAAAATCTTATCTATGTAGTAACATTTATTTCTATATGATTTTAAACACGTCTGAAACAAGAATGAGTTTATTGAACTATCAGTATTCATTCAATTTCTCTTCAGTTTTCACGCTAAATTAATGCTGGTGAACGTCCTGGACGCTATTTGAGTGATCATGAAGTGGTAAGAATTGTAACACTAGAGGAGGGGCGAAGCCAACGTTACGTAGCTAACTTGTTGAAAATTGACCAAAGCACCATTTCAAGAGCAATTAATCGGTACCACGAAACAGGGGAATATGTAAGAAGGGCCGGACAGGGAAGAAATCGAACAACAACACTAGTTGATGATCGTTGGCTTCGTTTAAGTGCACTAAGAGTTCGGCACTGTAGGGCTAGAATGCTACAAAATGAACTTGCACTTTCCAGAAATGTTCATATTTCATTTCCTGTTAGGAACAGGCTCAGAGAAGACGATATCAGACCAAAGGTGGCTTCTACCGGCCCGCGTCTCACCAGAGAGCATCGAATTGCAAGACTTCAGTTTGCGAGGGGACATGCAAATAGGGGTATTCCAGAATAGTCGAATGTTCTCTTTGTCGACGATTTCAGGCTCTGTCTAGTATCAAATGATAGACGCATGCCTGTAAACAGGCGCCCCGGGGAACTGTATCAGCAATGCAATATCCGTCAAACCGAAAACTTCGAAAGGGGATCAGTAATGGTGCGGGAGGCATTTCTTTCCATGGTCGAACTGAGTTAGTCCTAGTAAATAATGGAAGAATGACAGCGGCTAGATACATCGCAGATATCCTTGAACCCCATGTTGTACCCTTTGGCCCATTGATTAGCGAAAACTTCATTTATATGCATGATAATGCTCGGCCTCATGCAGCTAGAGTAGTTACAGAATTTCTGCAGAATGCCGAAATTGATATTTTAAGATGGCCAGCCAGAAGTCCCGACTTGAATCCCATAGATAATGTTTGGTACAATATGGGATGGAAAATTCAGCAACGTAGGATACCTTGTAGAACAATTCAACAACTATAAAATCTGCTTCCTGAAGTTTGGAACTCAGTGACTCAAGAGTACATCCAAAATTAGTTTGAGGGGCTTCCGAGACGTATACTGGCAGTAATTAGGGCCCGAGGAGGAAACACTCGATTTTGAAAATGATTAGTAACCATTAGATGCTGGTTGATTAGTATCTTCGCGAATGTTTGAAGATGGTGGAATTTTTCAATTTTTTATTAACTCAAAAATTGTTGATATTTTCCATCACAAACTCATCTTTTGGATGATATCTTCTTATTTTACACTTCTGAAAGTTACCAAGTGACTCTTGAATGACCAACCTGAAAGTTTATATAGTATTGTCGTGAAAGTAGGGTGATGCGACGATTTTTGTGGGGAGTGTTATGTGAACAGTGCAACCTAGGTTTTGGAGCCTGTATGTTCACTAATCAACCAAAAGGAATAAATTACGAATACATCGATTGGTAGGTACACGAATACAACAAACTTCCATCTTATAAGGTCTGCCTTAAAACTATAATATGACAAAATTGTTTACCGAGCTTGAAAATGCTGAGAATTTGCCTAAAGTACTATAGTGCCAGAGGAAACAATCATTCCTTATTCAATCAAAATAGTTTTAATTTTCTTCCTCATCCTTAGCTTTGAAGAATTTAATGACATTTGTGATACTCCTCCACCACAAAAGTTTTCATCTCCTTTGTATGACTTTTGTTTATGTTAATATTTTTCTGATGTGAACTGAGAAGGTTGTAGAATTTTGGTCCAAAATAAAAGAAACTTCTTTGTAAATGAGTTTCATGAAAAAGAGAAACCTGTATAAAGTTCTCAGCCTTATTCCTTGTCATCTATTCATGATTTACCTTTGCCTTGTCTAGTTTTATCGTCCTAAACAAGCACTGAGTGACATGAAGTTGCCTCATGTCTAAACGCTCAGTCCCTCGACAAATTTTATTCGTTCGGTACATCTTGTTTTTTTAAGAACTATTTTGAGTATAATTTTTGAACAATTTTCAAGTGGCCCAATACATTCCCACACAAACCACCCACACAGTCAGCCCATAAGATCGATTCAACTAATAAATCATGAGCATGCTGGTCCTGTTTAAGATTGGCTCCTAAGTCTCTCAATGAAATACCGTACGTGTGATTCCCATCTCATATGTTGGTCAATGTATGTGCCTAAGTACTTAAATTGCATTTTTTGGTAATTGCAGGGCAGTCGAAGACAATCTGATTCATGAATGAGTATACTCTTTCGAAGAGTTTGAAGTTGCTGATAAAATTGTAAAAGTAAGAAACTTTGCTTTTTTTTGGGTTTAGAGTTAGCTTGCTGTCTTCTAGCCAAGTACCCATAATTGCTACACCAAATTCCGTAGCCGAATATACTTCTTCTCATGTATCACTATTAAAAATCATTGACGTGTCATCTGCATAAGATATAATGTCGCAGTTTGGTATTCCCAAATTAGTTATTTAGTTGATGAATATTAAAAATAATATTGGTCCCAATACCGTCCCTTGAGGAACACCCATGTTTACCGTGAGAGGATCACTTATGATTCCATTTATTTTAACTCTTTGTTTTCTCCCCGTAAGATAGCATTTGAAAAGTTTCAGATTTTTACCTCTTATACCCATATTCTCAAGCCTTTCCAACAAGATGTCATGGTCAACACTTTCATTCTGCTGTATGAGCCTCTTTACTTACAACAAGCTAGAAATAATCGATATTGAATGATCTTTAGTATTTTCGAAGAGACAACCGAAATCGCAAAATAACGATTGAAAATTTAATATCTTCCTTTCGGTTGATTTTAGGTGGCAATGATATGAGAAAAGATTGTTCAAAATTTAATTTTCGACAATAAAAAAATAGAAACATACATTATGCTATTTGAAATAACAAAGTGCCAAAGCATTCAAAATATTTTAGGAACTTATTTCAAATAACATTCAAGACAACAAAAAAAAAGTTTCTCAAATTGGTCATTCCCTTCTCCATATACTTTTAATCTCCCATCTCACGTGGACACCCGGTATACTGCACGCTTTTTGCTTCACTTAGTGTTAACCAGGTTGACATCACAAATCATGTAGATTCAAATCGATCTTTACCTTATCAACAATTTCTCGTCAACGACTTCATTAAGATGGAAGATGTTTCAAAACTCTTCATCTTATTTACCATCATTTGCAAACATCTCGTGCAAAAATGGCCAGGTAAACTCTGCAGCTTATTTACGTTAGCAAGTTTCATATGTAATGCTGTCGTATACAATATTTACTTGCATATATTCTCCAGGAACATATCTCGAATCAATTGTTTACAAAACTTTCACGGATTGAAGCGAATGCATTAAAGTTATTCGCTAGTCACGGATGGTTATTTGTTGTGAAACAGTAAGTTTAGATATTTAGAAGTTGATTATATTTCCAAGTGTTGGTGAACTTTATATCTATAGAAACATGAGTACATCCATAAAATAATCATACAAAATAAAACAGAAAATGGTGAAACTGAGTATTTTCGTTCTTGGGGAAATTTAAATATCATTGAATTTATTCTTCAAGGTAAATTCTTTCCCTCAGGAATATTTCATTTTGACTTAATCAAAATCTTCGCAAACTATCTAGTTAACAGTCTTCTGTGAACTGAGTGACTTAATTCGACTTCCGCGTACAGTTCGATAACAAAACAGCTGGAAGAAATAAGTAGAACATGATGATAATGAGAAATTAAACTATGTATTATACCTTCACAAGAGATTTATTGAAAATGAGGATTGCAGTTTCGGTCTCTTGACCATCTTCAGCTTACAAGATGTACTGAACTCAAGTTGAAAATACATACAAGGTGTACAACTTTGCTTCCGCCATTTGCAATAGTTGACTGTAGTGGTGAGTGGTAGTTGAAATAAATAGATCATATTTTCAATGAAATAAAACTATGTTATTTAGATTTTCACTATATTAACAAAACTATGCCCGGTTTCACCACACTGTGGCTTCATTAGATAGATACAAATTATTGAACAGAGTTATTCCTTATATATTAGTCTTATTTCCTACTTAATATTACAATAGGTACAAGTAAAAGGGTATGCTGGAAAAACCATTGGAGTTGCTTACTTTATGAATTGAAAAGATTGAGTAAAGGAGAAAGATTTAGATCTAATTGACTATTAAGTAACGTACCTGAATTCTTTTCTTTATTGATCTCTAAAATTTATGGTTTTTTCGAGTAAGTGATTAGAATAATGGGAATCTGATTTATGATAATTAAAACTACGTTTGTGCTCGGATCATCTAACTTTGAAATTTCTGAAGTTCTACCAATATAGATTTTATTACAATTCCCGCAAGACAGTTTGTAAACACCGGATTTATTACCTTTATCTATATTAGATTTGCAGTTTTTGATATGTCGGCCTAAAGAATTATCAGTTCGGAATGCTATATTGAAATTATAATGTGGGAGGAATGATTTTAATTCTAGACTAGGATTACCAATATAAGTTAAGCTGTTGTATTTTGTGTTAGAACGTTTTATACCTGAAAATACTTCCTGGATTGCTTTTTGAAATTTTTTGCGTGAAATCATGTTCTCAATCATAGTTGGACCGTTATTGACTGCTATTTGTTTAATTATATTTAGCTCTTTTATGACATTATTTTGTGACATTAACATATGGCACCAAACTGCACAAGTGAGAGTTAATGGGCTAACATCTGAACAGGTAGCAATACGGAAAGGTGTACGTCAAGGCTGTGTGCTGTCGCCTCTATTGTTTAACATTTACTCAGAAGCAATATTCATGGAAGCACTTGAAAACATAGACACAGGCATTAGAATAAATGGAAAACTACTTAGTAATATCCGCTACGCAGACGACACCGTGATACTAGCTAACAACCTTCAAAACTTGCAGAGAGCCATGAACCTTATTGTAGAGCATAGCCAACGCTTTGGACTATCTGTTAACGTTAACAAAACTAAAAGTATGGTGTTTTCTAAGCAAGCAGTGGAGGCTGTAATACGCATTAACAACCAACCTGTGGAACAAGTGCATTCGTTTCGGTATTTAGGAGCCACGGTGAACGACCAAAGTGACCCGAAAATAGAGATCAAATCTCGAATCGAACAAGCCCGTAAAACTTTCGTTGGCATGAGAGACCTTTTCGTCAACCGCGGACTTAATCTTCAGCTTCGTATGCGACTACTTCGTTGTTATGTTTTTCCTGTCCTTACTTATGGATGTGAAAGTTGGACTTTTAATCCAGAAATGGAGAGACGCATAGACGCTTTCGAAATGTATCTATACCGTAGAATATTGCGTATCTCTTGGATGGAAAGACGGACAAACATCGACGTCCTAAATACAATGGGAAAATCACGAGAGTTGATGAGAACCATCAAAGAAAGAAAGCTCCAGTACATCGGGCACATCATCGGCGGCAAAAAATATGAGATCCTTCACCTGATTATTGAGGGGAAAGTGCAAGGAAAAAGATCAGTTGGACGACGCCAGAACTCAAAGCTGAAAGATCTACGGAGGTGGTTTGGAAGAACGTCCACTGAAATTTTTAGAGCTGCAGTGTCGAAAACAATTATTGCCAATTGGATCGCCAACCTTCGTTTGGAGACGGCGTCATAAGAAGAAGAAGAAGAACATATTAATGAGTCTATGTACCATACTATTGTAAGCCGCTAATTTATGTGGATATGGATGTGTAGATGAGCAGTGAATAGTAATAGCTGTATGCGATGGCTTATGAAAAATAGAAAAATCATGTTTGCCGTTAATTTTAGTAATAGTTAAATCCAGAAAGTTAATGGAGTTTTTGTTTCTATCTTTAATGTGTATTTAATATTATCGTGAATTTTGTTAATGAATGTTTCGAATGACTCTAATTGTCTGTTTGTGCCAGTGAAACAACAAATGATATCGTCGACATATCTTAACCAATAAATGAAGTGTATGAATGACGGATGTTCTTGCATAGTTTTTTCAATATTATCCATGAAAATTTCAACAAGCAGAGGTCTCAGAGGATTACCCATGATTAAACCTTTTTTACTATTATATAATACTTCATTGAAGTTAAAATAATTTTATTCTAAACAAATTTCTAATAGGTGTAAGATTCCTGATTAAATTATTGGATTGACTTTATTAATTTGAAGGGCGTTGTTGATGAGTTTCACTGTATCACTAGGTGGAACACTAGGAAAGAGATTTACTACATCCCATGACATAAGTTTAGCGTTCGGTGGTAGTATCGTGTGCTGAATTTTATTTATTAGGACTGAAGAGTTTTTCATTGAGAATTTAGGTTCAAAATAAGCGTTCTGTTGAATTATGTCTATGAGAAAACGTGAAGCTAGAGCTTGAAAATATGAAACTTCTGTTTTATGGAGTTTGAGGAGGCAGTAAAGTTTTGGTGATTGCGGGTTGTCAATGAAAAGTTTATATTTTTGGTTGGTAGGTATTATAGACATGGCATACTCTAAAGCATTTTTTACTATGGATTGAAATTTATTAGTAGGATCTTTATCAATTTCTTCATAACAACCTAATTCAATGAAATTTTGGGTTTTCAATAAATAACCTGCTTTATTCAAGGCTATGACTGTATGACCTTTGTCTGCTTTGGTGAATATGATATCTTCAGATTTAATGGACTTCAAATGGGCCCGAAATGGGGTACTACAAGGAATAAATAAATGGTTGAAGTTAGACATCTAGTTTCTATACAGCCAACGAGACAACTACAACATCTCTTTAAAGGTAATCCATTCAAAGTTGCTTCATAGATTGCATTCAGTAGAATTTGACATTTTAGATTCCGGAACAAGATTCAAAGTTCATTCATTAACTCACAAAAAGTATAAAATTCAGTTGCGAAAATTGAATAAATTATTGAGTAATAAACCTGAAACTTCAAAAATCAAGTCCAAATTTTCCGATCATTAATTTTATGATAGGTTCAGTAATCTTTCAGATGCTAATTTTTCCGAAGATAAAGTTTCACTTCTAGAAAGGGTTTTTCAACAGAGTTTAGAGTCAAATAACGCTCGTCTCCATTTCGATCTGCTAGGATTTGAAACCGAAATAGCCCTAAATTATTCACCGCAAGCTAAACACCTAAAACACTCTTCAACGTTACTACTTCAAAAAGAGTTCAATATTTTCCAACCTAAGAAATTCGAAAACACAACTTTAAAGTCCATTGAATCTGAATTCGCATCTGAAGATATCATATTCACCAAAGCAGACAAAGGTCATACAGTCATAGCCTTAAATAAAGCAGATTATTCATTGAAAACCCAAAATTTCATTGAATCAGGTTGTTATGAAGAAATCGATAAAGATCCAACTAATAAATTTCAATCCATAGTAAAAAACGCTTTAAAATATGCCAAGACTATAATATCTACCAACCAAAGATATAAACTTATCATTGATAACCCGCAATCACCAAAACTTTACTCCCTCGTCAAACTCCATAAACAGGGCATCCCATTAGACCAATAGTTTCATATTTTCAAGCTCCAGCTGCAAAACTTTCACTCTTTCTCATAGACATCATTCAACAGTACGCTAATTTTGAACCTATATTCTCAATAAAAACTCTTCAATCCTAATAAATAAAATTCAGCACACGACACTACCACCGAACGCTTAACTTAAGTCATGGGATGGAGTAAATCTCTTCCCTAGTGTTCCACCTAGTAATACAGTGAAACTCATCAACAACGCCCTTCAAATTAATAAAGTCAATCCGATAATTCAATCAGAAATCTTACACCTTTTAGAAATTTGTTTAGAATAAAATTATTTTAACTTCAATGGAGTATTATATAATAGTAAAAAAGGTTCAATCATGGGTAATCCTCTGAGCCCTCTACTCGCTGAAATTTTCATGGATAATATTGAAAAAACTATCCAAGAACATCCGTTATTCAAACACTTCATTTATTGGTTTAGATATGTCGACGATATCTTTTGTTGTCTCACTGGCACATACAGACAATTAGAGTCATTCAAAACATTCATTAACAAAATTCACGATAATATTAAATTCACGTTAGAGATAGAAACAGAAAACTCCATTAACTTTCTGGATTTAACTATTACCAAAATTAACGACAAACATGATTTTTCTATTTTTCATAAACCATCGCATACATATATTACTATTCACAGCGAATCTACACATCCTTATCCACATAAATTAGCAGCTTACAATAGTATGATACATAGACTCATTAATACCCCAATGTCACAAAATAATTTCATAAAAGAGCTAAATATAATTAAACAAATAGCAGTCAATAACGGTTACAGTCCAACTATGATTGAGAACATGATTTCACGCAAAAATTTCAAAAAGCAATCCAGGAAGTATTTCCAAGTATAAAAGTTCTTCAACACAAAATACAACAGCTTAACTTAACTAGCCGACATATCAAAAACTGCAAATCTAAAATTGATAAAGGTAATAAATCCGGTGTTTATAAACTGTCTTGCGAGGTTGTAATAAAATTTATATTGGTAGAACTTTCAGAAATTTCAAAGTTAGATTTCCGAGCATAAACGTAGTTTTAATTATCAGAAATCAGATTTCCATTATTATAATCACTTACTCGAAGAAAACCATAACTTTAATGTTAAATTCAAAATTTTACACAATGAAAATAATAGACAAAAACTCAATCTATTGGAAATTTTAGAGATCAACAAAGAAAAAATTCAGGTAGGTTATTAATAGTCAATTAGATCTAAATCCTTCTCCTTTACTCAAGCTTTTCAATGTATAAAGTAAGCAACTCCGAAGGGTTTTCCAACATACCCCTTGTACTTGTGCCTATTGTAATATTAAGTAGGAAATAAGACTAATATATAAGGAATAACTCTGTTCAATAATTTGTATCTATCTGATGAAGCCACAGTGTGGTGAAACCGGTCATAGTTTTGTTAATATAGTGAAAATCTAAATAGCATAGTTTTATTTCAATGAAAATATGTATATCGATTTTCATCACGTAACGACCTCCTCAATCAAAATAGATCATAGATGCCATACAATGAACTTGGTATTTGTGAACATAATAGTCCCTTGAAATGTTACAATTTAGGGGCCAAGTATTGCATTTTTACAGGACGCAATTTTATTGTTGAGACATGTGGGGGGGCAATAGAAGCTGAACTCCAAGTTTGTGGGGTTGCAGCCTTGTCCCCCGGCCTTCATCTTGCAAAAGGGGTGCAAATATATTTTCCGCGATATCTCGAAAGCTATACAAGGCAATTTCATTTTGTGCCGTAAAGGATAATTCCGAAAGTTATAAGCAACCAAGTGAAAAAATTCTTATAAAAATTTTCTTTTCTGAACAATAACTTTCGATTTTTCCATTTTATCGAAAAATTACCCCACACGAATCTTGTAGATGGTCTTTTAAGGAACATCTTCACCCTAATGGTTTCGCATGGCAAGAACATATTGACAGCATTCTTCAAAATATTCATGAAGTTTTCGAATTTACCATCTGAATGAATATCAGAATTGGAGACAAAGCTCCAATCATTTACTGCTTCAACATAAGAGTAAAAATCAAACAAACCTGACATTGTAATAGGTCTTACAGTTTAAGTTGCAAACTGCTTTTTTTCGAACTGAAAACTCAAATGAGTGGTCAGAGCAGAAAGATTCAAATCCGCAACTGCAATATGATAAAATTCTTCGAATACTGATGTTAAAATATTGTTCACACAATTTTTACCATTTGTGTTTTCATTGATGGTAATGTGAAAATTGTAAATAATACTATCCTTATATTCTATCGATTATTTCTGATGAAAAAACAATAAGACTTTCACCAATTAAAAATCTGATCGAAAAAATCGATGCAATGCCATTTCATCAGCAATTCGTCTGAAAACAATATTATCCCTTTAATCTTTATTCTACCGAAGTTAGTTGGTACGACCGTTTCCTATTTCTCGAGGTCGGAATCGTGAAATTCGTTCAATTAGCATGTCGATGCGGAACGGTGGAAGGATGACTTGGGATTGGGAGGGGTGAGAAAATTGGAACATAGCTGTTTCGTCAAAGGGTATTAAAATGATTTCTACAAATACAAATTATATTGGAAAGAGAAAGTGGAATGTATTGTGATATATCTGCTGATAGCGTTAATTGTGGAAAATATTTACTGCTCTTTTCTCTACTTCTTCAGTTGATACACAGAACGGACATCAAATGTAATAAATTATAAATAAAATACTCGGTATTTACAGGATGTCACATAATAGTAAGTTACAACTTGAGGGGGTAAATCTACGTGCAATTTCAAGAAAAATAGTTCATATAAACATAGGTTCGCAAAAGCAAATTTGGTTTTTTTCATCAAAACTCCTGCAGTTTTGAGATTTTCAGTCCATATTTATATTCAAGCTATTTATTACAGCCTCCATCATTACACCCCTTATATTTCAACTGAAATTCACAAGGTGTTTTCCGAGACCATGCCTTATTTTGATCTTTCAGTTTTTTGCAGTACGCCACTGATCAGCGTTCATTCAATTTTCGTCAACTTCGCTCAATTTAGAAACTTTTTTGACACCTGTAATTTTTTCGTATCTCCAACCGTTTTCGAGTGAAAAATTATTGAATTTGAATTATTTCAATTGTATGTTATTCGCTAAATAAGAATACAATAATAGAAATAAACATTTGACATGTGTAGATTGCTATAAAATTTCATAGATATTGTAATTAATATATATATATATATATATATATATATATATATATATATATATATATATATATATATATAATATATATATATATATATATAGTTATTAATGATATTCATATGAAATTTGGGCTTCCAAAATGTAAAATCTTTCTATTGAAAAAGGAAAGATCACCTCTGATTATATAAAGATTTCCAATATCGAAATCGAGCCAATGCATCAAGGACATACATATAAATATCTTGGATTTTGTCAAGAGAAGACAATTAACCATAGCAGCACTAAAGAAAATATTAGAAGTTCATATTACAAAAGACTTAGAATTATCATCAAGAGTCATTTAACTAGTAAAAACCTTTTCAGAGCTATCAACTCCTATGCAGTTCCTATTCTTACATCTTCTTTTGGAATTATTAAATGGTCTAAAACTGATCTAAATGAATTACAATGTCAAACGAGGAAAATGCTCTGTAAATATCATAAGCACAACCCAAAGTCAGCTGTACAGAGAGTTGCACTACCTAGACATCTTGGAGGTCGTGGATTAACTGATTTGAATAATCTTCATAGTAAACAGATTTTCCATCTACGTTCCCATTTTCATGATAAACAGAGAACGTCTAAATTACACGATATTGTTGTTCCTTCAGATTATAATCTTACACCTCTGAACTTGACAATGCAAAAGGTAGATTTTGATATATTTGATGATAATTCTAAAAGAGAAAGTTGGATGCAGAAGGAATTACACGGAAAGCACCCTAAAGAATTGAAAAATGATTATATTGATGAAATCGCATCGAATAAATGGTTAGTATCTGGAGAATTGCTTGCTGAAACAGAAGGCTTGGCAATTGCGATCCAGGATCAGGTTGTTTTCACGAGAAATTATAGAAAACACATCATCAAACAAAATATAGATGATTCTTGCCGTAGATGTTTCTGTTCTTCAGAAACAGTTTTCATATATTATCATCTTGCTCAGTCCTTGCTTCAACAGATTATTTAGAAAGACATAATGCCGTTGCTAATATTATTCATTTTAATCTAGGAATTAAACATGACCTTATTCCCAAAAGAAAAGAATTTCACAAATATGAACCTAAGATTATTTGTGAAAATGACAAATATAAACTTTATTTTGATAAAACAATTCTTTACAACAGAGCTGTAAAACACAATAGACCAGATATCATTCTTAATGATAAACAAAATCAAATAACATATATAATTGATATTGCTATACCCGACACACATAATATACAAAATAAATACAATAAAAAAATTTTCTAAATATATGCTTGGCGACGAGATTAAAAAATGTGGAAAATGAAGAAAATATTTATTCTACCGATTATTATTTCCACAACAGGTGTTATTCCTAGAAATCTTCACAAAAGTATAGAGATTTTGGGTCTGAAGAAAAATTTGTTTGAACAGTTACAAAAGATAACAGTCATCAAATCTTGTAATATTCTTCGTAGGTTTCTTTCCGAAAAAAATAATGAGGTAGAGTCATAGGTTTTCTCCTTAGTTTATACTGCTTAGAATCTCATTTCATATTTTATTTATTTGTTTATATAAATGTAATATAATTAACTGACAATTTTGTCATATTTATATTCAGAGCAGTATTCGATCGTTCACCACTTCACACAAAGGAAACTATTAATGAGTAACATTCAGTGTTACTTGACTAAGGTCCGTACACTGGATTTTTCCGGGGAGAAGGCCTCTGACACTACTCGTTGGTACATTGATATCATTGTCTGATGATGCTATAGTATGTATATATTCTGGTAGATTGATATATTCTCATAACATTTAACGTTATCCTAATATATAATTATTCCAGGATATGTTTTGATTATAATCATTGCCTGGCAATGGTATTAATTACCGGGTGGTGGATTTATATTTTTTCATGAAATCAGTTTAATTGCATGAACAGATATATGGGCAACTCGTCAGGGTAAAATCCCTATATATATATATATATATATATATATATATATATATATATATATATATATATATATATATATATATATATAATGATATTCATTGATTGTTTGTGACGACGAATCATACTATCTTACGTATAATTCAATAAACGAGTAGAAAAACCTGAGGAAAAAACTCGTTTCCCTGTCGCTATTGCACTAGTAATAGCTTGTCTGTTTATGTTGTGTTAGTGTCGTATGTACACAAAGAGTACCAAAGATTCTTCTGCTTAGCAGCTTCAATTCTCATCTTGCACTCCATGATCTTCAGACGAAGACAATGGTGAAAGGAAGGGGATTTGGGATAGGAATCTGTAACAATGGAAAAAGAAAACCAGCAGAAAAATATTTCATCAATCATACTTGACTTTTATATGTTTAAACACACTTGAATTCAAGAAAAGATTTTACATAGCAAGCAAGGCCATAGAAAGGACTAAGGAGATAATCAAAAAGTACATAACCTGCGATTTTTCCTCTTTCGCGGATATGTTCTTCCGTCGCAGTGTGAGTCCAGAAACGTAATCACTTCCTTGTTCTTGCTTTCCAATTTGGGAGTATAATCTCACAAAATCCCTTCAATATTCAATTTCAACGAAACAATTCCCTCTCTGTTTGAGCAAGAGAGCTCCGATGACTAGGTTCGGTCTTCTAAGTGATGGCGATTATGATCTATAGATGTTCTAGAATCATTATGAACCCAATAATTTGGGTTGTCATCTCCCATATATTATTTCTTCTTTTTTCTTTGAAGATGTTGATGGCTGATCAAGGCGAGGCAAATCTTTCACAACATCTCGGCTGCTGTTGAATGCATTGTACCACTCATATGCACTTGTTTTTGATAAAGTTGATTAACCGTAAGCCTTTTGTAAGATTTTTAGTGATTTAGCACACGAAATTCTGCTTGCAACACAAAATTTGATACAAATTCTCTGTTCGATATTTTTATCCATTGTAAAAGTCGCAAAACGCACTTGTGAGAATTGACAAAATCAAGCACTCTAAACAAATTAATTGACAGATCGTGTTGAAACTCCGCGTCAGTATAGAAAACAGTTGTGCAAACTTAGCAACAACAAAAATTCTAATTTAAGCAGATTTTTCAAATAATCTATTTCCAGTACTGTTTTCGCAGAATGTAGTTTTCTCTTTATAAATGGAGCTTAATGTATTACAAGATTTGAGTTGTTACTTTGAGATCCAGGTAAGGTAAAGATTGATATAGACTCATTATGTCAAAAGATACTAAATTAGGATTTAACGGGAATTTTTTAGAAATTTCAAGCGATTTGATAATTTTATAGAGTTTTTTATTGAATGAATAGGATTGCGTTGCATCAAATTTAAAAGAATGTTGATCGAAGGGCGGGTCGGTAAAAACGAATATTATTTTTTCGCTTCGTACTCTGAAAAATGGGTTTCTAGACACCTCTGAGAAAGTCTATCCAAGTATGAGCTCTTAATTGTAACCGAAAGGTTCTAACTTCACGGTTTTCTATTTTTTTCTTATTATCACATAGAAAAATTGATATCTCGCTTCAAACTACTTGAAAAAAATATAACGTTTAATAGATTTCGTAGGAAATTGAGTGTTCTACGAAGAAAGCCTCTTACGATTTTTTCGTAAATATAACCGATTGAAGTTTGATTATTTAAAGGTAATTTTTCTTTTCTTAGGAATTTTATAACTCAATGAAGCAAAATCATTATGAATCATAGAACACATAGTTCTGTAGGAAATTTACTGCTCTACAGAAATGGTTTCTTATAACTTTTCGATTATTTAGCTAAGCATTCACGAGATATTTATCGCTAAACATCAATTTTTCAGTTTTCAATCAATAAGTCGAGAAATTTCAATTGAATTTATGAGTTTTGGGAAATTTATACAAATTTGAGTTTATAGGAACAGAAAAATGCTATGAACTATTTTTATAATTTGCATTGAAACAAAAATTTATGCATTTTTTCAATTCGTCAATGGTTAATTTCAATTAGAATAACTAACGTTCTTATTTCCAATTTAATACGAAGAAAATCTGAAAGAAAAAAGCAAGCAATTCACTTTTTATCGAAAACTTTTTCAATCACTCATCAATTGCGATATATTGTTCAATATTTTTAACATAATGACTTTCACTGTAAATAATTTCTTTTATTGCAGTTTGAATATTTTTCGATGTTCTTTGATAAATTGCATTAAGTATTGGAATGGCTCTTTATGTTTTGTCAAGCATTGATTATATTCACTAATTAATGCAACAGCTCGCACTGCTAAATCATTAACAACTTTCTATTGTTCAAAGTATTCTCTATTTTCAATGTAACTGTCATTAGTAGGCTACGATTCAATATCTATTTTTCGAACATAAAACTTCTATAGGAATTTCTTCTATGATAGAAACTCAAATTTGTGTAAATTTCTCCAAAACTCATAAATTAAATTAAAACTCTTGGAATTATTGATCAAAAACTGGTAAACTTGATAGGCATTGATGTTTGACGATGAATATCTCGTAAACGCTCAACTTAATCGAAAAATTATAAGAAAGCTTTTTGTAGACCAGTAAATATCCTATGAAATAATGACTTTTATGATTCATAATGTTTTTTTCATTGAGTTATAAAATTCATAAGAAGAAAAAAATTTACCTTCAAATAATCAATCTTCAAACGTTAATATTTTTCAAACTGTTAGGTTTACGAAAAGCCGTAGCATAATACCGTGATAATAAGAAATAAAATAGGAGATTGTAAGGCGGAGGACCTTATCGTTACAATTAAGAGAGGTCATACTTAAAGGTGTCTAGAAACCTATTTTTCAGAGTAAATTTAAGATCTGGAGCACGTACATATGACATGGGAAAATCTACCTTGTATATTTGAGGTAACGGGTATAAGATTGGAGCTTTTGGATTCATAAATTGGCTTTGTGACTTTCTGAGATATAAAGTGCAGGCCGAAGGTGTAATCGTTTTATCTCTAGTTCAATTCCTGTCTATTTCGGGATTCCTCAGGGGTCTCATTTGGGACCCTTGTTGTTTCTTCGTTTTGTCAATGATATAGCCTCTGTACTTCAATATAGTAAATTTCTTATGTTTGCGGACGACTTGAAGCTATATCGTTGCACTCCATCATCTGATGACTGATATTTGCTACAGGAGGATCTTGCCCGAGTTCGGGATTGGTGTTTTTGAATCCTCAGAAATGTGTGGTTATTACTTTTTCCAGACTCAAGTCGGGCACTTACTACTATTAATGAACCTCGGAATAGTATTGGATTCAAAATTGACACTTAATGCTCATATAGGCCTGGCCAAAAAAAAGGCTGTGAGGACTCTTGGCTCAGTTCTCAGGAACTGTGGGGAGTTCTCTGTGGCATCCTTGAAGGTTAGGTTAGATTATGCTATGTTGCTATTCAGTGAGGAGCATATTAGAGTACGGTGCTGTTGTCTGGTCTCCAAGGGGTATTACCGCTGGCAATATCCTGCAGAATAGGTTTCGACGGGGAGTTTCTCTAGCTAATACTAACTATGCCATCCTCAGTGCATAAACATGCACTTTCCCTCATTTAGAAGATCTATACAGAACCATATTTTTTTGTCGGTTTTCTCTCCTAAACTATTAGAACACCCGTCGAACTCTGTCCCGCCTTAAATGCAATAAATAAGCAGATTTTGGAATTCATCAATTTTTTCCATTAGAAAAAATACAAAAAAAATTAAGTACCTACATTAATCATTCATTATTATTTCTGTATTTTAGTACATAGGTTGCTCTTCACTTAAGTACCTCATGATCCACGACATTTCTTGGTTTATTATCAGGCGCAAGAACAAACAACGCAGATGTTCTTCCGACCCGTGAACATGCCACATATAATTGACCATGGGAAAAACATGGATGTTCTAGATTCAAACTACAAACTTTTAAGGATTGGCCTTGTGATTTGTTGATGGTCATGGAAAATGCAAGACGGATCGGAAATTGAAGTCTTTTAAATTGAAACGGCATATCGGTTGGGATCATCGGGATCCTCGGAATAAGAACTTCCTCACCTTCGAATTTTCCTTGCAGTATCGTCACATCAATTTTCTAACCACCAAACGCGTACCGTTGCACAGTTTTAGTTGGTTTATGTTTCCAAGCATGATTACCATGGAGCCAACCTTCAGGAGTAAATTGTGCGGTGGTAAGACAGACACATCCAAGGAGTTCAAAATTTCAATTAGATAGTTGTGACGTTGTCAATAGATTTGAATGAATGCATTAATCCAATGATCTTATTTTGAATAATGTAGTTCTGGTCATCTACATCTTTATTCTTTGCCTCTAAAATTGCTCGCTCACTCAACCATTCATTATTTTAGTAGTTAGAAATAATGTTTGGAAATACATTGTAGATAAGTTTGTCTTTTGATCAGACAAAATTGCAGAAATTATTTGGAAATGATATCAATCCGCTCGATTCATCGACAGGTACTTGATCATTACCCATCGTCAGCAATTGATCCGAGAAATCTTCAGCAGATCTATCATTAAGCAATGTAACTCTCATGTTTGTTGTCAGCTGCAGTTTCTTCACATAGCGCCATAGATTCGACGATTTGATGCAAGCGTTCAATTCGTCGGCAGCCGTAGATCTTGGAATTACTGGCAATGTTTGGCGGAAAAAGCCAGACAGTAAAATCATTGCTCCTCCAAAACATCTCGAGTCATTGCGTAAATCTTTCAATGTTCGGTTAAGTGCTTCTAATGCACATTTATGCACCATTGTGCATTCGTCCCAGATGATGATTTTCGATGCTGGTAAAACTTTGGCCATTGCGGCGTGTTTTGCAATATTACACGTTGGTTCTTCAATAGTTTGAAGAATTAACGGTAATTTTAATGCTGAATGAGCCGTACGGCTTACAATGTGGCTGCTGTTCAAGAAGAAGCAACTGCAACCGCTATGTTGAATCTCGCACGAACAGTGGCTAAAACTACTTACATGAGGAATGTCTTACCAGTTCCATCAGGGGCATCTAGGAAATATAAACCACCATTTTTATCATCGATTGCCTTCATTTGAGTATCATAAACTTCCTTTTTTCCTTTTTTTCGTTTTATAGTTCACTTTTTTAATAGTGATTTCTTACAAAAATCAAATTGTGATCCGTACGTCCAAGTCACATGGGAACGCTGTCGAACAGGATAAACAGTATCCTATGTCCGTCTCCTGGCTCTAAGCTACCTACCCACCAGTTTTCAGCCATATCTGTACAGCTGTTCTTGAGTAATAAATAGTGTAACTAACACCACTTTCTGTTATATACAGGGATATCCACGGGGACCGTCGGTTAAAATCTTTTTGAGTTCCAATTAAAATATCAAGCTGAAATTTTATACGCGGCCATAACTAGCGATTTCCAATTTTCTGCTCTTCCATGTACAAGTTATATCTGTTACAGATATATTGTGATAACCAAAATCGACAATGCTGCCATGTGATGACACACCAACTGACCTCTTGGGCATGTACAACTGGCTTCTTCGATACACTTGTCTGTGTCAAGTTTTATCTAGAAAATGAATTTTTTTAGTATGCTATAGAACACATTCGCTACTTTGGTCTCATACCTCTACTTTATATAAACGATCCCGCATGCTAGCATGAACATTGTAGCGAATGATGAGAAGTTCTCCATCAAATGCCATGTCTTTCACATGACCGGACTCTACAGCATTTTCTCCTCGAGCTACAAGCTTGGCATCGTCTTTAAAGAACTCCAAAATTGAGGATAAATTGAGAACATGTTTAGATGCCATTAAAATTTTTTCTGAAATAGTTTCGAAAACACCAAATATGTAAAACGTATATAATCATCTACAGATCCTAACCTCACTAGTTCAATAACTAGTTCTAAATACATATTTGGCCGTCGTTAGTGAAATATTTTCGAAGTGATACCATTTCCGGTTATACCGGAAGTGGGTCATCACTTTGTTATTTCAAATGGCAATCTACATTTTTTATTATACATCTAAAACCGACATTTGAGCAAGGCATAAAATATCCAAGTTGTTGGCACTTATCTGACAAAACTTTTGACAGATTTGATTATTTTTGTTATAAACTCGATTTTTGAGGAACATTTAAAAAAATTGTAGCTCGTAGATCTTTTGCACTACAGACACAATTTTTGCTTGGGTGGATAGAAGAAGGATCAAGGAATTTTTTAAGCAATCTACACATGTCAAATGTTTATTGCGTTGTTTTGTAGGATTTTTTCAATTTTGCCTTTTTCAAACAGCAATAACTAAATTTTTTCAAATTGCACGTGCCAATTTTTATATCGCCATCAGATGAAGCGTCAAATTTCAGATGGAATTGTATAAGCATGTACTATACCCATCTCTTATAGTTCCGAAATAATTTGGGAATATATTGAATTTTGATGATTTTGCAAGAACTAACAGAGAATGCTTTGAAATATTTGAATCAAGTATCTGAACTGGCTATGCTCACCTGACAGGTGCCTAAAATTAATGTACTTGTCACTTCGTTCATTAGAATTTGATATTTCAACAAGAATTGTCGTTATTTCAGATTGAAAATATCCAAAAAATACAACACATTTGGAATAAAACCACTGGTTATTCAAACGAAAATATATTTAATCTTTTTTTAATTCATTTTAGAATGTCAAAAAGAAGTGGGTAGAAATTGCAAGCAATTCAATAACCAATTTCCAAATTTACCGTCTATGAGTAAAATAAAATTTCGAAGCATTAGAAGCAATTTTCTACAATTCGGATGAATAAAAATTGTAGGAACTAAGCAAAAACCAATCATCGAAGATAATTACATTAATACGAATAAATGATAGCAAACATCATAGGAGAAAACTAATTTACGATCTGAATAAATGTTCAATATGGGCCCCATTTTGCTCGATACATTTGACAGTTCGTATACGAACATGATGAGTTGCCCTCCTAGTTTCCTCAGGATCAATATTACGAAAAGCATTATGAATGTGCTCTAGTAACTCTTCTTCACTTCTTGTAGGAATAAGATACACTTCAATCTGGATTTTGCCACCATAAATAAAAATCAAGGGACGTCAGGTCCGGAGAACGCGGAGGCCATAAATTTGGTCCTTGACTACCCCACCATCTATCCTCGATCATTTCTGTTAGCTGCCGATCTACAGCTCGTGTTTTATGTGCTGGTGCACCATCCATTTTGTAATAGCAATCTCTCAGAATGTTAAAGGGTAATCCATCTAAATAATTTGCTAATGTTCCTCTCAAAATTTCCAGGTATCTTCGTCCATTAAGATTTTCCTCATAAATGTGATAAGCCAACAAATCATTCATTAAAATTGCAAAAACGTTCACGCTGAATTTATTTTGGAAATCAATAACCTCATTAAAATGAGGATTTCCTGTGGCCCAAAAATGTCGATTTCTCCTGTTGTTTATTCCACTTCATTGAACTTGGCTTCATCATACCATATAATTTTTTGCATAATTGTCTCATCTTCTTGAAGCCGAATTAATAAATTTTCATAGAAATCTAGCCGCTTGGGAAGGTCAGTTGGTTTCAATTTTTGTAGTCTGATAAAAGAATACGGGTGCATGTTATGTTTCTTAAGGATATTTTGAAGGTAAGTATAACTCAATCCAATATCCATTGATGCTGACTTAATGGACGCATGTGGATTGGCACGAAAATACGCTAGCGTATTAATTTGATTGTCGTCGTCCTCGAGAATTGGATTTCTTCTAGTTACTATGTATTTTGTTCCTCCAAATTGCAGAAATTTGCTTCTAATCCTTCGAATCCTTTTACTCATAGGAGCCAAATTTGGAAATTGTATATTGAATTGCCTGCAAGTTCTATCCACCACTTTTCGACATTCGCCATGAATTAAAAAGAGATTAAACATATCCTCGTTTGAATAATCAGCCATTTTATTATCAATCTAGTGTTTATCAAAAATGTTCACTTCAAATTACCAAACAATTCTTGTTGAAATATTAAATTCGAAAGAACGAAGTGACAAGTACATTAATTTTAGGCACCTGTCAGGTGAGCGTAGCCAGTTCAGCTACTTGATTCAAATATTTCAAAGCATTCTCTGTTAGTTCTTGCAAAATCATCAAAATTCAATATATTCCCAAATTACTTCGGAACTATAAGAGATGGGTATAGTACATGCTTATACAATTCCATCTGAAATTTGACGCTTCATCTGATGGCGATATAAAAATTGGCACGTGCCATTTGAAAAAATTGAGTTATTGCTGTTTGAAAAAGGCCAAATTGAAAAAATCATACAGAATAACGCAATAAACATTTGACATGTATAGACTGCTTAAAAAATTCCTTGATCCTTCTTCTATCCACCCAAGAAAAAATTGTGTCTGTAGTGCAAAAGATCTACGAGCTACAATTCTTTTAAATGTTCCTCAAAAATCGAGTTTATAACAAAAATAATTAAATCTGTCAAAAGTTTTGACAGATAAGTGCCAACAATTTGGATATTTTATGCCTTGCTCAAATGTCGGTTCTAGACGTATAATAAAAAAGGTAGATTGCCATTTGAAATAACAAAGTGATGACCCACTTCCACTTCGAAAATATTTCACTTCAATTGGAAATCGCTAGTTATGGCCGCTGAAAATTTCAGCTTGATATTGTAATTGGAACTCAATAAGTTATTAACGGATGGTCCCGGTGGATATCCCTGTATATATAGATTTGTGGTTTAGAGTTCCAATGCGGAAAACTCGGTTTAAGGCTCTCTCTTCCATTCGTAATCCACATTACTATAAACAAAATTCTCTGCTCATAAGATGTTGTAAGTTGTATAATACCTTGTCGTCAACTCTAAATATTCTTGAAACATTTGGTGCCTATAGGTCTTAAGTTCTTAGGTTTTTTGTACCTATCTCACCATAACATATCTTAGTAGGGTGAAAATTTGTTGCTTTAATTTTCGCTAATATTAGATTAATTTGTCACCATACTTGAAGTAATCCAAAGCAGACCCAAGGGCTAACCAGCGGTTTACTTACCCTGCTTCGCTAGTTCAACAGGGACTGTGCAATTATTTTGTTTGGACCTTTCAAGAGACTTAACTTATTTTAAGCTTTGAAGCTAATATTTCCTTTTGCTATAATTTCAATATACGTCTTGAACTATTCCATATATCTTTAGTATTCCGCCAGATTTTGTATTAATATGCTAATGATAACCATGAAATGTGAAGAAAATTCAATCTAATATTCCCCAAAAAATTCCTTGAATATATTTCCTTTCTTTCTACGTCATAATTATGTCTCAACTCTGGTTGAAACAAGAATTCGATATTAGTAGGGGAAGGAAACGTCTACAGTTATTGACAATTTTGAAATTGGGTCATTGTGTTTGGGTGAATCAAATATCCTGAAAGAATTTAAAGGGGAGAATCTAACTGGCTGAAACTATAAATGAAACCGGAAGCGCCTAGATTACTTTTGTTTTATCTGTGATATATCACATCACCGAAATATCTGCGTAAATTTCGTTTCTAAGGCTACGTTATCAGCTTATGATTCTTAACATACTCTTTCGTTTAAAGTAAATCTTTTCTACGCTCGAAGGTACATGGCATAAACGTGAGTATCTCAAATTGCGAAAAGATACTTTCGAAGGGAATGAAAATATTTGATTCTGCTTCAGTGAAATAAAATGAGGTGAAAATGATATTCTCCTTTGAAAGTAGAGATAAACAAATATCAGACTGAAGTGAATACGATATCATCTTTGTGGTGGACGGAAATTTCGTTCAATTCGATTTCGAAAGTTATTGTCACGTGAAAATGTCACAGGTGAAGCCACGCAAAATTGTTGGTGTACTAACAACTCAAAAAACACCTCCGCATTGAAGATTGGAGTTCTTTGAAGCACGTAAAGGACGCAGAGGACATCACTGAGATGTTCATTAGCATGTTGCAGAGTTCTTCTTCTTCTTCCTGCACGGCGTCCATATGGGCAGCACTCAGGCCGTGACCCATTGTGCTTGCCGTGTGTTATTGAGTTGTTATTTGTCTTGCAAAAGCTTCCTGATGAAGCTTGCAAGATTGTTGTAGGGGGCCTCCTGGATCATCCGGGCGCTGGGTGTTACAGTGCCCAAGGTGTTCAGTGTGGTTTCCTTATGGGCGGGACATTCGAAGAGTATGTGTTCCGTTGTTTCGTCTTTTTCTAGGCAACCACGACATTGTGTGGTTTCCGATAGTTTCATGACGTGAAGATGTTTGTTGAGTCGGTGTTCCTTCAATAGGCTCATTAGCATCCGAACAGACTTTTTTTCGATGGACAGTAGTTCATGTACTCTCTTCTTTGATTGTGGCCCTTTTATGAGCGTTTTTGACTGCCTCAATCCCGAAATGCCTGCCTAGTTGTTTTCGGCCTCGGTGGTGGTCCAGTTCTGAAAGAAAGAGACCACATTGGTCCATGGGATGCTCAGAATTGGTTCTGGTCCCATCGGCCTGATAGCTGTTGCTGTTTTAGCGAGGCTGTCTGCTATCTCGTTTCCTTTGATGCCCTGATGGGCTGGGCACCAAATCAGAGTGACTCTGTTTGTAGCACTGAGTTGTCGAAGTGCTGTTCTGCATTCGTCTGGATGTAACCTTCGTATCTTTAAGATATCTAAGGGCGTTTTGGCTTTCAGAGCATATGTAGATGTATGCATCTGTATAGTTCCTATGTAGGTTTTCTTGTAAGCACCGGAGACTAGCAAATATTTCATGTTGCAGAGTTACGTTGCTACATGTTCGAAGGAAACTCGAGTTCTAAGGAAACAAAGGAAAAACAGGATTGGATAACGCAGAGCTTAGTAAAACGAATAAATACTAGAGATGAAATGTTCAAATGATTAAAAGTGAACCAGGGCGACCCGGAGTTGATGAATCAATATAATGAATATTCAAAACAAATAAAGGCGGACATCAAAAACGAAAACTGGAATATTACCGAAATAGGATAACCCAGAGCATGAATAACCCTAAGAAGATGTGGAAAACGGTTAAAGAATTTGGTGGGAGGGAAGTGGAGGATCGCGGAATGGTATAGATAAGATAATAGTGCATGAAAGAGAAATGGTGAATGGAGAGGAAATAGCGAACGAATTTAATGTTTTTTTCACAAACAATAGGAAGAAAGTGGCACAGAAAATAAAACAGCCTCTTGGAGAAAATGTGAGACCACCTGATAGAGTTGTTGACTCATTTGTCCTGAAACCAACTACACCGAAGGAGGTCATGAAGGCTATAAAAAACCCCAAGTCAAATAAATCATTTGGACCCGACGGTATTACAAAACGAGGTACTTAGAAAGAATGTAGATAAACTGTGCGCGTCACTATCTTATGTTATAAATACAATACAATACGCATGAGAAATAAATACAGTAGTTTCTTACCTGTAGAGTTCGGGGTTCCTCAGGGATCGATATTGGGCCCACTTCTTTTCTTGATATACGTGAATGATGTATTCAGCCTACATCTGAGGGGCCTACCAGTTGCTTTTTCAGACGATGCTTAAGTCATTTTTGCGGATACCTCTTGGGAGATGCTGAGAGTTCAAGTAGAATATGACCTAAGTATATTGTTTGATTGGTTTTCTGTGAATATGCTGAGTGTAAATAAAGAGAAGCCTTCTTCGTGCCATTTGGAATCCGGAGCTCTTCTCTGCCGGAATACGATAACGTAGAGATTGGATCTGGAAAATAAGGAAAATAGGCTAGTATTAAAAAGAGCGAATAATATTCCTTAATTTGGAGTAACCATCAATGCTGATCTAAGCTGAGATCAACATATCATCACTTTGCTAAAGAAGCTTAGATCTGTTTTATACAAGTTTCGTCTAGTGAAGAATATAGTCGATGGGAAACTTGTCAGAACATTTCATTTCTCATTGGCACAGACTCATCTTCGTTATGGGTTGCTATGCCGTGACCACATATTTGAAACCATTCAAAATTATTCAAAAACGATTTCTCACGGTGTTACTGAACAAAAATAGGCGGTTTCCGACAGATCAACTGTTCGAAGAGGCGAAAGTTTTAGATATTAGGCAAATGTATTATCTGAATCTAGCAATCGATGTAACCCGGAGAGGAGGAAAAGAATTGAAGAAGATCGATCGTAATTATTAAACCCGTGAAAATTGTCCCTTCTTTATACCAAGGACAACATCTTCAAAGGGGCATAAACAAGGAGTTATATGGTGGCTAGGGTGTTCAATTCAATGCGGGGTGAGAGAGAGAATGATTTCGTCAAAGAGATCCATTTCAGAAGTTTACATGGAATCAGATATAGAGATTCCTCACGATTTATGGACCGAGAGACTGGATTGATCTTTTCTTTCAATGAGGATAAAAATTTACTGTTTGAGTTTCAATGAAGGTTTCAGTGAAAAAATTTAATTGCGTTAATTTGAGTGTATATTGTGGATTGTTTGAAAATTGTTTGGTTTCTCTCTACTTGTTGATCTTTCTGTCTTGTATTGATAGATTGATGATGTTTTCTGACTTGAATTGATCTTATGCTATGTGTATATTTTCCATAATTTTATTTATGTCAGTTGTACATGGGAAAAAATAGAAATTACTAAAATATCCCAATGTCACAAAAAATTCATAAAAGAGCATAATATAATTAAACAAATAGCAGTCAATAGCGGTTACTGTCCTGATATGATTGAGAACATGATTTCACGCAAAAATTTCAAAAAGTAATACAGGAAGTATTTTCAAGTATAAAAAATCTAACACAAAATACAACAGCTTAACTTATATTGCTAATCCTAGTCTGAAATTAAAATCATTTCTCTCGCATTATAATTTCAATATAGCACTCAGAACTGATAATTCTTTAGGCCGACATATCAAAAACTGCAAATCTAAAATAGATAAAGGTAATTAATCCGGTGTTTATAAACTGTCTTGCGGGGATTGTAATAAAATTTATATTGGTGGAACTTTGAGAAGTTCAGATTATCCGAGCACAAACGTAGTTTTAATTATTCCCATTATTCTAATCACTTCCTCGAAGAAAACCATAACTTTAATGATAATTTCAAAATTTTACGCAATGAAAATAATAGACAAAAACTCAATCTATGGGAAATTTAAGAAAACAAAGAAAAGAATTCAGGTAGTTTATTTAATAGTCAATAAGATCTAAATCCTTCTCCTTTACTCAATCTTTTCAATTCATAAAGTAAGCTACTCCGATGAGTTTTCCAACATACCGCTCATACTTGTACCTAATATAATATTAAGTATGAAATAAGACTAATATATAAGGAATAACTCTGTTCATTAGTTTGTATCTATCTGATGAAGTCACAGTGTGATGAAACCGGTCATAAGTTTATAATTTTGTTATTACAGTGAAAATCTAAATACCATAGATTTATTTCATTGAAAATTTATTTTTATTGTCAGAAGCAGAATTTGAAGAGCACGTACGTATAGCCTTGGTTAATTGAAGTTTCGAGCAAAATATGCACAACGTAAGGACTTAAAGTATGGATTTTAAGTAAAGCCTGCAAAAATCACACAGAAGAGAAAATTATGCAAATGCATATGCAAAATGCTAATGCATACAAATACGGTCTCTATTTATAAATGAAAGCCGTAGTGCATTCATTTGTTAGATTTAAATAAACGTGTAAAAACCGATACAAATAATACATAACTCGAAATTTCAATTATTCCAAAAGTTTTGCATAAGAATGCAAAATATATCATCAAAAATTTAATCCAGTGATTATATGCTTCAATATAATATAGTCTGCGAAATGCCAGAATGTTATAATCTCGTTAACTCAACAAACATTGAATTGAATTTCATTCATGCCTAATCTGCCGAGAATGAAAAATATTTGGCAAAGAAATTTAGTTAGTATCGATTCGACCCGGCTTTAATGTTGGTACGTGCAGTTTTGAACTTAAATTGAATTTTCAATAATGCACGTTCCAAATAGGATTATCCCCCGTCTCCGTCTGGACCATATGGCGATGGACATGCCACTTATTATTCCTTTCGTGACACCATCCTGAAAAAGATCTGATAAATTAAACCTACATCCGAAAAAGGTTTGGATAATTTTGACATTTAACATCACTCGATGAGATCGTAGGTTGAATAATATAACAAGTAACGAATTTTTTACTTTATAACTCAAGAGTGAGGCTTTGCGCTTCCCTGACATGTTGATGCTTTTTTTTATAAACTAATACGTGGTCATTTGAATTTGGGAGGCTTTTACTTGGTAAAATTCCATTATCAATAATAAAAAACAAGTACTGTGTTTTAAGGAATTTTACTTAATAATTGCGATTCGAAACGCGTTTCACTACACCGTAGCTTCTTCAGACGAATGAATGTACAGAAAATAAGAATGAGAATATAAATATAAATGTTCTTGAGTAATTAAAAGCTTATTGGGTTGATTCTTCTTAAGTGGTTATTTATGACAGGTATATATAATAAAATTTGGAAAGCTTATGTTGAAATTATTGCTACTCAAGAATGATTTCAGTTTTCACTTGTAATGCACCTTAACCTACGTTTGCACTACAAGTGAAAAACTGAAATCATTCTTGAGTAGCAATAATTTCAACATAGCTTCCAAACTAATAATAATTTAGGCAAATATATAAAAATAATAAAACCAAACCAGGTAAAAACAATAAATCAGGTGTTTATAGATTGAATTGCAATGACTGTGATAATTTCTGCATTGGTAGAACACAGAAATTTTAATATTAGAATATCGGAACATAAACGCAGTTTTTCAAATAAAAAATCAGATTCAAATTACGCGAATCATCTCTTAGAAAATAATCACTCTTTCGACCCACAGTTTGAAATTTTGCATACAGATAATAAATATTGGAAGGTAGATCTTTGGGAAACTTTAGAAATCAATAAATACAAACACTCGGGTAGACTCATCAATGAACAAGTCGATTTACGCCCTTCACCTCTATTGAATCTCTTCGGGGAGCAATCTTTTCCTTAATTTTATTGGATATACCTATCATAAATAACCACTTAAGAAAAAGCAACCCAATAAGCTTTTAATTACTCAAGAACATTTATATTTATATTCTCATTCTTATTTTCTGTACATTCATTCGTCTGAAGAAGCTACGGTGTAGTGAAACGCATTACGAATCGCTATTATTAAGTAAAATTCCTTAAAACACAGTACTTGTTTTTTATTATTTATACGTGGTCCCATAATAGACTTCAGTTTCGGAAAACACTGCTCCTCTGAAAGTAAGCCTTTGTTCCCAAAGCATTATTTCAGGTGGGCAAGTATATTAGGTACTCCAAGCTTATAACACAATTCACATCGTGCCGTATGAATGGAGAAGAAAGAACTAAAAGAGACACTGGAGAATTTGAACACAAGAATACACAACTTGGAAAAGGAGAAGATCAGAAACAATGTAGTTATATTTGGAATTGAGATGAGAGAAGAGGATGATATGGTTCAAAAGATTGGAATACTATTCAAGGAGAAATTAGGTGTCGAAACAAAAATAAAGGACGATAAAATTATCAGAGAGATGAAAGGAATAGTGATTTTAAAGAGTTTCAAAGAAAAAACTGGTATTAAAAAACAAGAGCAAACTCAGAACTGAACCAGGTCAACCGATTTTCATTAATACTGATTTGACACGAGAAGAAGCCGAAATACATCAGAGAAGAAGCTGAAAAATTAAAAGCAAGTGAAAAAAGAGTCAAAGTCTTGCATCAGAAACTAGTAGTGGATGGTCAAACTTACGAATGGAATGATGCGAAACGAAAGATAATAGAAAGAATGGAAGTTTATGCATCGACTCCAAAAAACTACTAAAGAATGGAAATAGAATGAATATGACGCAGACATTGGCTATAGAAAAGGATGAAGATAATGAGAATAATGATATGAAATTGCGAAACGTAAAGAATCAGTCGGAAAGTATACAGAAACAATCCAAAATAAGACAAAGAAAGAAAGATACATGGAAACTAGAGAATTGGAACACAAGGAGTATACAAGGCAGAGAAAAGGAATTGAACTACGAATTTGAGAAATCAGAACTTGAAATTCTTCTTCAGAAACGAAAAAAAAAGGCCAAGGAATAACTGAGTTAGAGAACAAATACATATTAATATACAGCGGAGTAGACGAAAAAACCAGGGTGGCAGCAGGAGTTGCTTGTTTGATAAATAAAGAAATCGCAGAGCAGATATTAAGCTGAAAAACGTGGTCAGCAAGAATACTCACAGTTGAATTAGGGAATCCGAACATGAACAAGAAAACAATAATTGTGGTCTATGGACCAAACGAAGACGAATCAATTAGTTAGTTAGAAAATCGAATTTTGGGAACAATTAACTAAAGCTACAGAAGAAGCTGAGGCAGTATTTATATTGCAGGTGACTTTTATGGAGGAGTAGGACAGCGAAATAATGATAGTATTTATAGGACAGTTTCAGGCAAACATGGAGAACAGACAAGAAATAGCAATGGAATGAAACTACTACAATTTGCGGTAATGAATAACTTGATCCTAAGTAATAGTTTCTTCGAACATAAGAATATACATAAATATACGAGACAAATAGAAAGCAGAAACGAGAAATCGATAATAGACTTTATATTGGTAGAGAAAAGCAACCTGAAAAAAATGAAAGATGTTAGAGCGAGAAGAGGAGCTGAAATAGGCAACGACCATTTTTTACTAGTAGCTTATATCAAAAAGGAACTGGAAGACGACTGTAAAAAGATATCAGTTAAAAAAAAGATCGAATATGAATCGATGAAGGCTTGCAAACTCGCCTATCCAGAATACGCCAAAATTTTCGAGCAATCCATATCAAGGAAACTAGAAAACATAGAAGATGCAACAGACAGAATGAGCACAGAAGACTCATGGAAGTATTTCAAAAGCACTCTTCTCGATTCTGCTAAAGAAGTATGTGGAAGCAACAGTAACACAAAACAAACGGCATGGTGGACCGATGCAATTAGAGAGGAAGTGAGAATTAAGAAGAGAGCATGGGCAAATTCTCTAAACTGTAAAACTATAGCGAAATATGAGTTATACAAACAAGCAAGACGAGTGAAAGGTCTAGTTTATAAAAGAAGAAAAAGGGTAGGATTCGGGGAAAAAATAGAAGCCGAGAGCAAAGCAAATCAAAAGCTATTCTATAAAATAGTTAAATCATGTAGAAGGAAAAAGAACTCTGACAAATACTCATAGATGATAGGAAAGTAATGGAAAGATGGAAGCAATATTTTCAAGAGCTACTTGGGAGTGGAGGAAACGGAATAGAGGATAGTGAAGTTTTCATAGAAGAAGATAGAGACTAAGAAAAGATAACAAAACAGGAACTACAGGAAGCTATAGAAAGCTCGAAAAGCTATGACGAGATTATGACCGAAATGATCAAGAACATGGGACAATATGGAGAAGACGTGCTTTCGAAAATATATAATAGGTTATGGCAAGAAGAACGAATCCCGTAAAACTGGCAGATTTCAATGATAACACCAATTTACAAATCAGGTGAAAAACATGAGTTTAGCAACTACAGAGGAATCACGTTATTATGCACGACTATGAAAATATATGAACAAATAATAGATATGAAGCTGAGGCCAATTATTGAAAGAACATTCGGAGAGGCACAAAGTGGATTTCGAAAAGGAAGAAGTCTTCAAGATCATATATTCAGCATAAAGATATTGATGGAAAAATCTAAAAGGATGAAGAAGAAAATATACCTAGCCGTTCATGGCCTTGGAAAAAGCTTTTGATACGGTGCCTAGACAAAGATTATGGTAAATACTACGTAGAAGAAGAATCAAAGCAAAAATTATAAGACTGATAATAAATATATATGAAAGTAATCGAAATTGCATTATGAGCGGAAACAGGAGATTGGAGTATTTCAAGACAACGGAGGGACTTAGACAGGGGGTGGGCTCAGTCCTCTGTTGTTTATAATCTTTATGGATGAAATAATGAAATTTTGCTCGACAGAAGTGAGGAAAATCCAGATTGGATATAGAAACTTACAGCAAGTAGAATTATCAGATGGATGATATAATGATAATGGCCAACAATGAGAAAGTTCTTCAGAAAAACTTATATGGAACAGAGAACTAGAGAAGAGTGGTATGAAAATGAACAAAGAAAAACTAAGGTAATGGTGATTGAAACAGAAAACGAAGACATAAATATACAGATAGAGAGGACAAAACTAGAACAAGTGAAAAAATATAAGTACTTAGGAGTTAAACTCGAAGAATCAGGAAAGCAAGATGCTGAAATCAATGATAGGATCGAAAGACCATGAAGGCATATTATGCTATCAGCAATATTTTCCTGAATAAGGACGAAGTGTCAAGAGCCACAAAAAGGAAAGCATTCACATCTATCTATAGTTCAATACTGACATTTCGATGTGAATCATGGGTTCTAGATAAAAAACAAAAAAGTTAGATTCAAGCTGTCGAAATGAAATATCTTAGGAGAGTAGGGGGAGTCACAAAGAGAGATAAGCTAAAGAACATTGACATACGAAAGGAATTAGAAATTGAATCAACTTTGAAATTTATAGAGAAAAGGCAGCTCAGCTGGTGGGGATATTCAGAGTATGGATAATACACGGCAATTCAAACGTATATGGGAGACAAAGTCTAACAAAAAGATGAAAAGAGTTAGACCACGACAAACATGGGATGGAGTAATAGCGGAAATATTGGAACAACAGGGCAGAAATTGGTCAGAGGCTAAAACAATCGCAAGACAGAAGATTGAATGGAGAAATTTCATATATGAACAATATTGTTGATATCTGATACAATTTTATGATCTACAATTTTTATTTGAGAAATTTCACGATAACTTACCGTTTAGCTGAAAATCACGAAAAACCTAGTTTTTGACCTTTGATCTCGAATAAAATTCCGAACGGTTTAGAATCTTTGAGTGTTTTTTTAATCATATTTTGAACTATTTTTAGGATTTTCAGCTGGATGGTAATTTATGTACCTTCACTCTGATCATTGGGTCTAATTTGACTGGACTACTAGTATTCGTACAGTGTCACTAATTTGAGCAGGAGGAAATTGTTTTTGTGAAGTGCGTGACATTCTTGTTGCTTTCACTAAAAGATTCTCTTTCGTGCCACTGTTTTTATCGAAATTAACGCATGTTTCTCAGTCATCATCAGAACATGATGAGAAGTTGTGGTTGATTGCAAATCATCTTCAATATTTTTCTTTTGTATGGTTTTCGGTATGACCACCGCTCAAATTTTTTCAGATATATTACCAGTTTCTTCAAGCCGTTCTTCGATTTCAGAAGTATTCGCAATTTTTTTATTAAGTTCTTCGGTTTGGATATTTGCGATTCGTTCGCTAGGTAAAAAAGACGATGGTTCCTTTCATTTTAATACCAAACATGGCTTCATAAGGGCTTTGGTGTATTTCTTCGTGGTGTGTTGTAGTGTTCTTGGCAAATTTAAGTGTAAACCTTCTGAACGTTTATTTGTATCGTTAGCGTTCATGCTTAGGATATTCTGTTTATCCTGGTTCTTTCAACTGAGTCTTGTCATTGACTGTGACGAGGCTTTTCATGAACTATCTCAACGTCTTCCCACATAGCTCATATTTTGGATATGATCATCTTGATATGTGGTATTTTGTTTGCATTGGAGTGCAAAGATTGAAATGATATTTAATAAAATAACTTTACTGCTCGATGTCTCGTTTAATACTGATCTCATTTGTTCACCTCTCCCAATCTTATGACGTACATAATACATGGCACTTGACATCTTCATATTTGATATTTTAATATCTATTTTGCAACCCTTTAAGCATACGTGTTCCCCTCCGTGGCCTATTGTGGTGTGTTTAGTTAGAAACAACCTTGCATTATAGGGTAAAAGTGGGATAGATGCCCCACTTTTTGTAAGCTGAATATAACTTTTTTTTAAAGCACTATTCGAGTGAGTTAACTATTTGTAACAACTATAGTCCTTATACTTACCATCTACTCATATCATTATTCAATGCATACCGTAGATTTGTAGATATTCGGCTCTAAAAAAACTTATTGTTTGAGGATAGACGCCTACTGTATGGGGTAGTTGCCCCTGGCAAAATTTCGACATGAGTATAGATGCCCTACAATGGGATAGATGCCTCTGTAATAAAGAAAAAAATTCGTAGAAAATTAAATAAAATGTTTATTTGCTTTCTTAGTTGCAATAATATATTATAAGGTTTTCTTATCCAAATATACCGTTAAACTAAAGTAAATGGCACTTTTATAGGAACAAATGGCTCAGTCTTTCAATCATTCTTTGGATAAACTCAGCAACTTAACAACGTCTATTAAAAATTATTTAAAACTTTACCGAACTAAATTTAGGAATAATAAAACTTAAAACAAATCCGTCCCTTAAGACTTCTTTGGAAAAAACAAAGCTTCCTTCTTAAAAAAAACTAACAGTAATCAAAATTTTCAAATAATCAACAAATATAGAGATACTGTTTACTTTGGCCAGGTTACTTATTCTTTGAATTCACTTTGGCCAGGTTAGCTTTTAGAGCTGCAAGCTTCTTCTTGTGTCCACATCTATTACAGTAATCGCCATATAGAGTGCAATCTTCGTGTAACCAGAGTTTACACATCAGGCACTGAATCCAGTCCGCCGTGGACTTGGTACTTGCATAGTCATCGAAACATTCTCTGCATTGAGTATTTACTTTATCAGATTTAGTCTGGTCAGAATCTGATTCATCGAACTCTTGTTCACTTTCAGAGCTAAACCTCGGTCTTTTCTTTTTAGGAACTGATTTTTGTTTGTTTTTTCTAGGTTTGTCTGGTGTATGCTTCTTAGCTTTACCTTTCAACTTAGCTTTCTTAGAGTTAATATGTTCTTCTGAATTTAAAACGGCAGCACCTTGCTTGCCTCTTTTGTATAATGGAACAGGAATTTTCGGGATAGGTGAACATTCGTTAAGATATTTACTTGGAGTTATGACTTCTACAGTTTCAGGCTCCCTATTGATAGTTGACGACGATGGACCAGGCTGGGGCTCAACATAATATGAATTCACATCGGCATTAGCGTCGAGTTCCTTTGCCACTGGTTGGTCTTGAGCAAGGTTTCCTTCATCTAGATTTTGAATTTTTACGACCGGTGAACATTCTTTAAGATAATATTCACCTGGAGTTATGACTTCTACAGTTTCAACATTATGATTCTGAGAAAGGATGGACGGACTGACATTTCCTTCTAAGGGAATAATAATTGCGTCCGCTGCAAGATCTTCGTATAGTAAGAACCCGAAATCAGGCTCCCGCTCACTATTGACAGTTGATGACGATGGACCAGGCTGAGGCTCAACATAATATGAAGTCACATCAGCATTAGCGTCGAGTTCCCTTGCTACTGGTTGGTCTTGAGCAAGGTTTTCTTCATCTAGATTTTGAAAGCTGTTATCAGAGATAGCAAAGTAGCTGTCGGGAATAGCAGAAGGATTGTACGGAAAATACCACATGCACGAAACCCATTCACAGCATTAGAAGAGGTAGCAGCGCGAGCCCATGCGTTACCTATTAATTTTCCAGCAATGTATCGATTTATTTTTCGATCTTTGTGACTCAACATCCAGTTTTTAGTTTCTGAAGCGAAGTAAGTTTTGAAAGGTTTAAAAAAACTCCGGTCAAGCGGTTGTAAAGCCTGTGTAGTGTGGCTTGGCAAACAGAACAATATGATGTCATTTTCTTGTGCTAATTCTAGTAAATCAATAGCAGTAGTGTGAGATGAATGCCCGTCAAGTATAAGCAAAACCTTACCCTGTGGTTTTATTGGCACGAACTGTTCTTTCAGCCACTTTTGAAAGAGTTCTGAGTTGACGTAGGCAGATTTTTTATTCATGTACACGTTGGCTTCGGGCGGAAGACCCTCTTGGAACTCTGGTCTTTTATTGACCCCCTTGATAATGACCACCGGAGGAACATAGTTGCCAACAGCGTTACAGCACGCTATAACTGACATTGTCTCACCTTTTTTGCTAGAAGTGATGGAATTTACTACTTTGGCACCTTTAGTAGCAATAGCTTTACCAGGATTATTATTCATTTGAACTCCAGTTTCGTCAGTATTATAAATTCGATCAGGTTTATCGATCAAATCATTTTCAGTTAGTACTTTAAGCAACAATTCAAACATTTTGTTTACTTCATCTCGATTTAATCCTTGAGCCCTTGCAATAGACAAACCTTCTGCCTGGCCAATACTGAGTTCTGGGTGTCGTTCAAGAAATGATTTGAGCCAGTGCTGACCAGCCATACGTGTCTCTTTGTTAAAAGAATTTTCCAAACCCAGTTTCTCGGCAAATTCAAAAGCGAGTCTTCTTACATCCTGTCGTGTTGTGGGAAATCCTGCCTTTGCTAATTTTTGTATGTGTGCTACGAGACGTTTCTCGTTGTCAAAGTCCAGTGTGGGATGTTTTCCTGAAAAGAAGAAATTAATAGGTACAGAAAAAAACTGAGGATTCAAAAGGACAAGTATGAAAAAACAAACTAAGAAGACGGTGCCTAAATTGAATTTGATTAGGGCAATTAATTCCTCTATTACTTACCCAAAGTAAGTTTTTCACAGCTTTTTTTAGCATATCGCCTCCTCAAAGTTCGAGATGGAATACCATAACGACGAGATATTTCATTTACACCGACTTGGCCTTTATCCATTTCCCCAAAAGCTTTGCAAAGGGCTTCTTCAGACCAAGCAGCACGAACGGGTGCCCCTATTTTCCTTTTATATTTTCGCGGCATTTTGTCTAAAATAAAACATGAAATTAGGTGATACGCTGCATTATTTTTTACAAGTACAGTGAAGTACGACATGTAAAAGTATAAACAGCTCATAAATAAACTGGAAAGTCAATTTTCCTACTACCTAAGTTGCATATTAACTAGATAGGTTTTTTAAAACAATCTTACCTATAGCCTAAGTACCTGTGAATAAGTCATAGAGGATATATGCCTCTAAGGGCGTCTATACTCTCAATAGTGGGCCTCTATCCTTTTAGTAGGGATAGACGCCCCAACAAATAAATAAAAATACTTAAATAATTTCGTAATTTTATAAACACACCATAAATATAAATGATACATACTATTTAAATAACAATACACACTTAAAACTTACCTTCGAAAACGAAAGTTCTGAACACGTCAAAATGTCACTGTCACAAGAATCATGCAAGCGCGGTAAAATTTTGCAACGTTTTTTTAACTCAAGCGGCGACACGTGCAGTCCTGTCGAAACGCGTGCGCAGACTGAGCTGTGCGGGGCGAGGTCTGTCCGAGGAACTTGGTACTAGAGCGTGAACTTGGTTTTAAATTCTCTTTTTTTAAGGTGCGGCGTCTATCCTCCAAGGGCGTCTATCCCACTTTTACCCTACTACAAAAACCGTTGTTCAAAAACAACGCACGTAGATCGATTTTATCTGATGAAGTGCCTGAAAAGGGTTCATTTTCACTACTCACACTTATTCACATAGATGAAATCTGTCCAGCCTGTACATGCGCTCCATTTATAATTGATATCTTTTCGTAATGGATATAATAATCTTGAACTATTGTTGTGTTCAGAACATTTAAATACACATCTAGCAATTCAATGTTTCCATTGAAATGTAAGTTACCCATAAAAATGAGACATTAATTTCTCAAGAATTCAACAATGGTTCTCTGAAGAATACCTACAAGAGATAACAACAAATGAGTGTTGATGAATTTCCTAATTTCTAATTTATTTCGTTGTCTTGCGTGCCACGATGCAAGTTGCAAAGTATAATTACATCCCACGTTTTGGAGTTTTTATTGAGGAAATGTATTGCATTGTTTGTTTGCGCATATCCCTATAAAAACTTATTTAGACGGTATACGAGTGCGTTGAAACGAAATTGCAGAAGAAACTATTACTTGAAATAAATGGGTTTGCTTCCTCAGCAGACTGTTAAATGATGCACTAAGTTAAATATAATTCAGGAGTATCTTTTCAATTCTTAATATTTCATTCCGCAAAAGTAATTACAGTACATCTTCACCCGTACTATCGAAATTCCCGAATTTCTGAAGTGACTATTGAATTTTCAATATAGAAATAACCCAAAATCTGTTAAAGCCGAGTTTATTATAAAAATATCGAAAAGTTGAACAAAAACTAGTTTCTATTATAAAACAGAATCAAATTATAGAATTTTTGTTCATTATAATCTTTCCTCATAGAAAATATAGAATTTAAATATAAGCTAGTGTACATAAACAAAATACTATTCCTTATGACGTTTAAAATATCCATCAATGTTACTCTGAACCTTCCTCGAAGCTGCCATATGAACTGCTCTTTCCTTGAGCCTTTTCAGGAGCAATACGTCTTCTGTAGCAAGATTATTCTGTTCGGCCCAACTGATAATCAGGTAGAACGCATTGACAGTATCTGCATGTTTCACATTTACCATATTATTTGAACCATCCTCTGAATCAGAAGATTTCTCTACGTTTTCAATATTCCTTCCTAAATCATCCTGTAAAAGCTCTTCTTCAGTCACATCGATAACAAACTCTTTGTCTCCCACAGCCCAGTTGGTAATGTTCTCAATGGTTAGGTCATTTTCTGGATCGATGACCCTTAATGATTGGGCAATATTTTTCAAATCATTCTCACTGATTGGATGAAATTTCTTCTGAAGCTCTGAGAGTGGAATATTTTCAACATCTGATTCTTCTACTTCTGTAGTGGCATGCCACAATGCTGTCCAACTTTTTATAATATTATTTGAAGTATGTAATGGCTTTCCAAGATTCGGCAAGATTGTTCACGGCATCTTTCTAATTATACTGCTTCAAAATGGAAGTTATCTCTTCACCTCCATGCAAAATGATATGATTAAGAAGACATTTTCTATACGACACTTTAATGTTTTGAATTAAATTCTGATCCATAGGTTGGAGAATGGCAGTACAGTTGGGTGGCAAAAACATAACTCTGATGTTTGGATCAGTATTAACCTCTTCCTCAGATTGGTGCGATGGTACATTGTCTACCAACAACAGAGCTTTAGAGGGCTTGTTAATCTTAGCTAAAAAATTCTCCACCTCGGGGATAAAAGATGTTTTAAACCATTCATGACATAATGGTCTGGTCATCCACCCTTTGGTAGATGCATTGTAGACAACTAGTAGTGGAATTTTGTTTTTGAATGCTCTTGGATTTGCCGGTTTTCCCAAGACTAGTAAAGATAATTGGTGAATTCCAGCCGCGTTGCAGCATTGCATGAATGTTAAGCAGTCTTTTGACACTTTTCGACCTGGTTCTGATTGTTTCCCTTGATGAGCCCAAGTTGTGTCTGTTAAACATCTCCAGAAAATGTCCGATTCATCAGCATTATACACCTGTTCTTTGCTTATTTCCATCTGTTCAACAACCGATAGAAATTTTCCTTAGATGGTATCACAGCGGAAACATCACTGGAAAGTTTTTCAGCACAAACCTTCAAGAAACGAATTCCATGTCTAAGCTTGAATTTATCTAACCATCCCGAACTTGGCAGAAAACCTTTTTTTCCTCTGCTTTGCTCATAAAACTGTTTGGCTTTTGCTCTCAATATGTCTGACGAAATAGGTACGTATGCGTTGCGTTGTTGAAGAAACCAGTTATACAATGCTATTTCAACATCAGGATTCTCAGCTTCTCTTATAATTTTTCTTTTTCCTACAAAAATACCTTCGATAGAATAAATTCGAGAAAAGTTTAAAATAGTATTCCTACTAGGGATACACCGAGGGCCTGGTTTGGCCAGCCGAGCTCTCGGACGTGATACTTGGCATGCTAATTCTGTTTGGCCAAGTGCTCGATACTCGGCTTTTTGTGAAAACCCTTGCTCGGTGCATCCCTAATTCCAACCTGTTCCTTGATACGATCTGGATAAAAATCCCCTTATTTTGTCCTTGTTCTTATTTATGTCCAACACTGTTGATTTTGGAATAGTGAACTTTGCTGTCATTCGACGAGTACTCATTCAATCATCAATAAAATCTATTATTTTTGATTTATCTGTCAGTGTGAGTGTTTTATGATTCCTCTTGGTTGGAGCCATTACGCACACCACTGGCGAGATTGAAATGCAAAATACAACTGTAAAACTCGCCACTCTTAGATAGAACAAGTACATACATACATGTACAAACAGGAAGACAGGAAAATTATTGTTGTTTGTATATCAGCCGGCGTCGACGTGCCCGGATTATAGAGGTAAAATTCCCAAAGTGCCCGACTACTGGAATGCTCGATATAGCGAGTGTCCGGACTTTTGAAGTAGTACTGTATACTCACGCTCATTTTATATTTGTTGAACTGATCAAAATATCACGAGAAGCTTCTTTGAGAGTATCTTTCGAAAGGAAACAAACATAATTTATCATCTGTCAACCATCCTAGTCCACTGCTGAACATAGGTCTTCCTCAACGATCTCCATTCCTCGCGATTTTGGGCCGGATTTATCCAGTTCGTACACACTCGCTTGATATCGTCTTTCCAACGAGCTGGTGGACGTCCTCTACTTCTGTGGGCTTCATCTCTGGGACGCCACTCCAAAAGACGCTTTGTCCATCTACCGTCCGTGGTTCTTGCTAGATGACCGGCCCAGTTCCACTTTAAATTAGCAACTCTCTCGAGAGCATCCTGGACTCTAGTTCGTTGGCGTATGATATGGTTGGGAATTCTGTCCCGTAGTGTTATGCCTAACATAGCTCTCTCCATCTTACGCTGAGCAACACATATTTCATTAGCTGATTTCTTTGTTAGGGTCAGGGTTTCTGCACCGTACGTCAAAACTGGTAAAACGCATTTATTGTATACTTTACGTTTCAAACAAATCGGTATCTCTGATTTGAACAGATCTCTCAGTTTTCCAAATGCAGCCCATGTCAGCCTTATTCGCCTTCCTATTTCTGTTGTTTGGTTGTCCCTGCCTATAGTTATCTCAAGCCCCAGATATTTGTATGGCGTTACTTGTTCAACAATTTCACCATCGATGGAAACTGGTTGGCTTGGTACTAAGTTGGTCATCATCTTAGTTTTCGACATATTTATCTTCAATCCGATTTTACTGGATTCCTTAGACAACTGCAAGAGCATCTCATTTGCATCATCTAATCTGTTTGCTATAATGACGATGTCGTCGGCGAAACGAAGATGACTTAATCGCTCACCATCCGCATTTACTCCCCTCTGATCCCATTCCAATTGCTTGAACATATATTGCAATAGGTTTGTGAACAACTTCGGGGAAATAGTATCACCCTGTCTTACTCCATGTCCGATCCTGAATTTTTCTGTAGAATTGTGAAGGCACACTTGTGAAGTGGCATGCTCATATATATATTTAATGATGGCAGTGTATCTATGATCTATTCTACACTCAGCCAACGCTTTAAGCATAATCGCCTGTATCACGGTATCCAAGGCTTTCTCGTAATCCACGAATATGAGAACCAGAGGCATGTTGTATTCTATGCTCTTTTCAACCAAAGTCTTGAGAGTTTGGAGATGATCATTAACACCAAATGTTGCCCGAAATCCGGCCTGCTCTCGAGGTTGGTAGGTGTCCAGTTTGTTTGTGAGGCGCTTTGTTATTATTTTGGTGAAGAGTTTGTATAAGTGCGATAGAAGGCTTATAGGTCTATAGTTCGAGAGATTTGTGGGGTCTCCTTTCTTGTACATAATTATTATTATAGCATTATGCCAAACCGCTGGTACTTTTGCTTCAGCTATACATTTATTGAAAAGTTTCGTTATTTCACGAATCAGATTTTCACCGCCTATCTTCAAAGCCTCCGCAACTAATCCATCTTCCCCTGGAGCTTTGTTGTTTTTCATATCTGATAGTGCCTTTCGGACCTCATCAGCTGTTATTTCTGGGAGGTCCTCCGAACCCTGATTCATAACATGAGGTATGCGATTGTCTTCCTCGTTCTCGCGATTCAGGCTTCGATACAAATTGGAGTAAAAGTCCTCGACAACCTTCACTATTTCGGCTCTATTTGTTATAATTGAACCATATGGATCCATTAGTTTGTGAATGTTACGTTTTCCCAATGAAGTCGTCCGTCGTAGTACCTTCACGCTTTTATTTTGTTCTATAGTTTGAACTGCCAAGCTTTTATTGTGCTGTCGAGAGTCCTTCCTAAGTTATCTGCTGTGTCCTCGCTTAATAGTTCTCTTCTGGTCTTCATCATGCGTTTCGTTGTCTCACTGATTCTTTCCTGTTTCCTGTTCAAAGTGCTACAATGTTTGTCCATAGCTTGTTTTATTGATGTTGTAATGTTGTCGTTGTGCTGATCGATATTCATGTTTTCATTGCACAAAAGCTTCTCACTCAAAGTTCCACGAAATGCCGCTTCATCAGATACCTGTACCCATTTGTTATTTTTAACCCCTCCTGTCATTAGGAGTTTGTTCCTTTCACGTTTTAAATTGATCAAACATGATTGGGTATCAAGAAATAGATAAAATGAAAATGTTGTTACAACGTTATTGAGAGGTGCTTCATCTCAGACGAGCCACCTGTTTATTTCTTATTCTGTAATGATTGGAAAATTTGCCGAAACATGTCGATTGATTTTGTTTGGTATACGAGGCGTATCCACAAATTAAATGTACTGAATTTCTGTAGGTTTTAAAACTTTTCTTTTAAACGAAAAGAGTACGCCATACTTTGATAGATAATGCAAGCTATTTTTCGACATAGCCCCCATTCCTCTCTACGCAGATCGTGAGGCGATGGTGAAGTAGTTTCTCGTCACCCTCCTCGTCCACTTTTCCTCTTCCTCATGTACCTCTTCGTCGGTTGAATCACGTATTGCTTCAAGGAGGTTAAGAGATAGTGATCTGAAGATGCCAGATCAGGAAAATGCGCGGAATGGTACGAGAACATCCCATTTGAGCGAAGCGAACAAGTCGTTTCATGCGTCCGGCATAATTTCATCAGGTTCTCCCAATATCTTGCAGAGTTGATGATCTCCCCTAGAGGCAGATATTTATTTGACTAAAACTATGCCTTGACAGTCCCAAAACACGGATGCCATGATTTTCTTAACTGAAATTGTAGTTTTAAACTATTTGCCAGATGGTTAAGAGGTGTGACGCCACTATTGAGACTGTCTTTTGGTTGGAATTTGATTCACTATTCATAGCTTAATTATCATATGCAGTTTTCACTTTAATATTTATCACAAACGAAGGTTTTCCTTTTCAAACAAGATAACAGGAGACTGCATTGACATTGTTCAAAAAACGTGTAGACGAACTAATCTCGTTGCAGTTCCTTTATGGAGTACGCTGTGTGGTTTGGCATTGTCGTGCAGCAAGCTGTCATCTTCCGTCAGCATGGATCTCCTTTTATTCTAAATCGTCCTCCACAATATTTTTGGGTTTCACAGTAATTTGCAGAGTTGATGGTTCCCCTTAGAGACAGATATTCGATTGAAACCATGGGTTGACAGTCCCGAAACACGAATGCCATGATTTTCTCGGGTGAAATTATGGTTTCAAACTGTTTGGTGGAGAATTAAGAGATGTGACGCCACTATTGAGAGTGTCTTTCGGTTTCAGGAGAGATAAGTTTCATGTCCAGTAACGAACGCGCAGAATAATTAATCTCCATGGAGTTTACAGCGCCTCAAAAACTCTTTTCAACTTGTGTTAGCCTGCCAGTTGTTTTGGACCCATATCACGGACAAGCTTAGATATCCGAGGTGCACGAGGCGCACATCTTCGATTCTTTCTACAATTCCGTCAGTCATAGTTAAAGGCCTTTCGCTCCTCTTATCATCATGCATAGGCGTTTTTGAACTCGCGACTCGACTTGTACATACTTGAACGATTCATAGCTTTATCACCATATGCAGTTTTCACCTTATTACATTTCACAAACGAAGGTTTTTCCTTCCAAACAAGATAACTGGAGACTGCATTGACATTGTCCAAAAAACGTGTTGCCGTGTTGACAGTTCTCAACGTATAGACGTCAAACTGATCTCATTGCAATTCCTTTGTGGCAAACACTGTGTGCTCTGGCATTGTCGTGCAGCAAGCAGTCATCTTCTGTCAGCATGCCTCTCCTCTTGTTCTAAATCGTCCTTCGCAATATTTTCAGGGTCTCACGGTATCTTGCAGAGTTGATGGTCTCCCTTAGAGGCAGATATTCGATTGAAACCATGAGTTAACACTCCCAAAACACGAATGCCATGATTTGGCTTAAATTGTTGTTTCAAACTGTTCGGTGCAGGATGAAGAGATGTGACGCCACTATTGAGACTGTCTCTCGATTTCAGACGAGATGAGTTTCATGTCCAGTAAAAAACGAGCAGAGAAATTCATCTCCATGGAGTTTGCAGCACCTAGAAAACTCCTTTCAACTTGTGTTGGTCTATCAGTTGTTTTGGACTCAAATCACGGACATTTTTACATATCCGAGGATATATGTGAATGCTTTGTTTAGTAGAGATATGTGGATCTGACGAAATATTGGAAAAACTCCCTCCAAAGTCAATCTGCGATCGTCAAGAAGCGCATTTTCTACAATTTTTTTTACTTTGTAAGATTCATAGCTTTATCATCAAATGTAGTGCTCATCCTATTACATGAAAAACGAAGGTTTTACCTTCCAAACGAGATAACTGCATTGACATTGTCCAATGAACGTATTGTTGTGTTGACAGTTCTCAACGTATAGACCTCGAACTGATCTCGTTGCAATACCTATGTGGCGTTCGCTGTGTGGTATGGCATTGTCGTTCAGCAAGCAGACATATTTTGTCACCATGCCTCTCCTCTTGTTCGAAATCGCTTTCTGCAATTTTTTCAGGTTCTTACGGTATCTTGCAGAGTTGATGGTCTCCCTGAGAGGCAGATATTCCATTGGGACTATGCCTCGACAGTCCCGAAATACAGATGCCATAATTTCTTGGCTGAAAAATAGTTTCAAACTATTTGGCGGAGGGTTAAAAGGTGTGACGCCACTTTTCAAGCTGTCTTTTGATTTTGGGAGTGTTGAGTTTCGCGTCCATTAACGATAGAGCGAAGAAATTCATCTCTACGCAGTTTGTGACGACACAAAAACTCTTTCTGGTTGATCCAAAGTCAATCAATATTTTTTTTCAATTTCGGCAGTGTTGAAGGTCTTACGTTCCTTTGATCATCATTCACAAGTGTACGACCGTTTGCGACGCCATTCGTACATACTTATACAACTCAAAGCTTTATCCTCATATGCAGTTTTCGCCGTGTTATAAATCACAAACGAAGGTTTCTCCTTTCAAACGAGATAACTAGAGACTGCACTTACATTGTCCAAGAAACGTGTTGTCGCGTTGAAAGTTCTCAACGTACTGTCCTCGAACTAGTATCATTGCAAATGGAAGAAGTTGGGCTACACTGTGGTGTAGCCAACATGAAAGAAATGAAAACCCTCCGGCTGTTAGGGCATCAATACCTCTACTTTCTGGATATGCGTCGTAAATGCTGTAACTTATATTTGAGGCTTTAACGCACTACCTCCAAAGAGGGGACGCTTCTGCCCCTCATAACGAAACAAGCTACCTGGAAACTTTTTTCGGCAATTAATTCCTCACGCAAGAAGAACACAAGACAGGAAGTCTGTTTTCAATATCACAATATACACATAGCTGCAGTACTAAAACTTCGAAATATGTCCACCCTGTACAGTGAATAATAATAAAAAAGTGAATAAAATAAACGTTCAAAACACGATATCTTCCAAAATCTTTATAAAAGTAGAAGCTGAGGAAAATGAGAAGAAACAAGTGATACCCAGGTTAATTTATCCGGAAAAATAGGAATATCATTGCACAAATCTTCAACAAGCTAAAAATTTGCATGAACGTTGACACCATTGTAATAAAATTACCATAGTTTTGCAAAAATTTATTCAAAGTCAAAATTCGCTTATAGCTGCCATACTAAAACATCCGAAATGGGACACGAAGCGCGGAAAAAAAAAATTTTCTTTTCATATACATATAGTGATGTTTATGAGGATACCGCGAGAAAATAAACCACTTGTGTCCGGATGTACATTATTCAATTTTTTTGGTAGCTACCCACTGATACGATGAAAACTGAATATCCATAACAATTGGCTGTATGAGTTCAGAGGTTGATGGTTTGAAATTTTACATGATCTTAAGAAATTAGCCTGTATCCTTGACGCAAACTACAATAGACAAGTGTCAAGATAATTTTCCCACTCAGGCAAACTTCTATATTAACTTAAACCATTTTCGTCTGAGCAGAACTGTTCCGGTATATTGTACATCATCAAATATTTTTGATAGGACCTCGTATATCTGAATCTCATCAATAAAAACAGGTATCGCGTCACCAGGAATACCCTTTTATCAGCATTATGCTCAGTTGGCTCCGAATCCTTTTAACGTGATAATTTTTCCAGGAATTAAGCTAACGAAGTAAAAAGTAGTCATGGTAACACCCTTATACATGAAATCGGTCTACCTGAAAGTCTCATATGTCCTAATCTAGAGTATGTCCACAAAAAACAGAAGAAAATATTTGAACTTCGTTAATTCAATCGCATAATCAAGTGTTGATTCCGTTCAATCAGAGTTATATGTTCATAGGAAAAATAATAATATTCTATATATATATATATATATATATATATATATATATATATATATATATATATATATATATATATATATATATATATATATATATATATATATATATATATATATATATATATATATATATATATAATGCCGTCGCTAATATTATTCATTTTAATCTAGGAATTAAACATGACCTAAATCCCAGAAGAAAAAAATTTTACAAATATGAACCTGAGATTATTTGTGAAAATGACAAATATAAACATTATTTTGATGAAACAATTCTTTGCAACAGAGCTGTGAAACACAATAGACCATATATCATTCTTACTGATAAACAGAATCAAATAACATATATAATTGATATTGCTATTGCTATACCCGACACACATAATATACAAAGTGAATACAATAAAAAATTTCTAAATATATGATGCTTGGTGACGAGATTAAAAAATGTGGAAAATGAAAAAATTTTATTCTACCGATTATTATTTCCACAACAGGTGTTATTCCTAGGAATCTTCACAAAAGTATTGAGATTTTGGGTCTGAAGAAAAATTTGTTTGAACAGTTACAAAAGATAACAGTCATCAAATCTTGTAATATTCTTCGTAGTTTTCTTTCCGAAAAAAATAATGAGGTAGAGTCATAGGTTTTATCTTTAGTTTATACTGGTCAGAATCTTATTTCATATTTTATTTATTTGTTTATATAAATGTAATATAATTAACTGACAATTTTGTCATATTTATATTCAGAGCAGTATTCTATTCTATCGTTCACCACTTCACACGAAGGAAACCATTAATGAGTAACAATCAGTGTTACTTGACTAAGGTCCGTACACTGGATTTTTCCGGGGAGAAAGCCTCTGACACTACTCGTTGGTACATTGATATCATTGTCTGATGATGCTATAGTATATATATATATCTGGTAGATTGATATATTCTCATAACATTTAACGTTATCCTAATATATAATTATTCCAGGATATGTTTTGATTATAATCATCGCCTGGCAATGGTATTTATTACCGGGTGGTGGATTTATATTTTTCATGAAATGAGTTTGATTGCATGAACAGATATATGGGCAATTCGTCGGGGTGAAACCCATTTATATATATATATATATATATATATATATATATATATATATATATATATATATATATATATATATATATATATATATATATATATATATATGTATATATATGTATAAATACATATACCGTGTGTGCAACTAAAACGAAAAAGACTCAATAACTGCTAAACTATTTCTGGACAAAAACCAGAAACGAGTCAATTTTTGTCCGAAGGGGGACATCTTTCAACACATGGTGATTTTATTTTACATCCCCCTAAGCAGGGGTGCATAAAACTCAATTTTTTTAATAGGGAAGATAGGTCGAGTGATACCTAATTGGAAAGCTCTTTTGGTTTCTAACACAAATAAGTAATAATTTTCGAGTTTTGACATATTCGGAAGAACATACAGATTCATTCGTCAAAAGACGATTTATTTTCTGTGATTGCAGAATCTGTCGATTCCGAATGAACATTCACCGAAATACTGTTGTATTTTAGGGAAAAATATTTTTAAGCAGTGGTGATTCCACTTATACCCTCTTAGACACCCCCTCAGATGAGGGTGTCAACCACTCAAATCAAATCTTCGAATTTATCAGTTAGTTTGAGTAGTAACTCATAAGAAAGGTTTAAGAATATCGTAGACAAAATTTTTGCTTTATCTGCATCGTGATGAAGATACAGGGTAAATTAATAGAGAGCGATACAGTGTTTGCGAGGTCTGTTAATTTTGGATGGAAAATCAGAACAGGTTTGGTTGGTCTCCAAATAATAGAGCTTATTCATAGAATAACCCACCTGTTGGTGTGCAGGAAAAAATTTAAAATTTTGGAAAGACAATTTGATTCATTATACCTGATACATTTTATAGGTCAACTCGGTATCAATCGAACAAATGTCCAAAGTGTTCGCCCCCAACTTCTAGACACAAACACAGATTTTGCTCGAAACGTTCCCGGACATTACGTAGCATTCCAGGGGTTTTATACGATTACACTCGACTACAATCCGTTGTCGTAAATCTACCAAATCTGCTGGTATAGTTTTATAAATTTGACTCTTCTGTGCCCCCCATAAAAAAATCCAATGGTGACAAGAAGAGAGAACGTGAGGGCTCTTCTGTAGGGCCTCTTCTTCTTATCCATATTTCAGGAAATTCTCGATCTAGATATTGACCAACAGGAAGTGCAAAATGCGGGGTTGCACTATTTTGCTAAGACAGGACACCCCTGCTTAGGAGGTTGGTGTAGAATAAAATCACCGCGTGTTAAAAGATGTCCTTCTTGTTTTAGTTGACCCACACACAGATAATAATAATATGTGTTTATTTGCAAGTTTCAACAAAAATCTTTATAAATATTCCTGACAGATGCCATTGCATTCCTCAGGATACTTAATTCTATAAATGAACAAATGGTTGAGGTAATACCTCAGAAAAGGTATTACCTGTAGTTGATATATATATATATATATATATATATATATATATATATATATATATATATATATATATATATATATATATATATATATATATATATATATATATATATATATATATAGCAGAACATCGAATCAGATCAATGCCGCAAATGCCATGGTGGCCTAGAAACGATACAACACGTAACATCTTCTTGAACAATGATGGCATATAAAGATTTCCTCGAAAGGCATAATTCCAAGGGTTTACCATCCAGCAATTGCAACTTCCCTCAAACTGGTACAGGATGCTGTCGAGCCATACAAAAACCGCACGAAAACCTTCCTGGAGAATGAGATCTGATATTGTTCTAGTGGATAAACACGAACAATCTGTACTGTTGATTGATGTGACGATACCAGCTGACGATAACCTATCTAAGTACCAGGATCTTGCCGTGGAAATGAAGAAAATCCATAAACTCTAGTCGATCGCCGTCATCCCGCTCCTTATGTCGACTGGTGGAATCACATCACCCTCAAAATACCCAACGCCTTGGGTTTAAAAGTGATACTATATCTATTGCTCAGAAGGAGGTGATACTACAGACCACGAGGATGGTCAGAAAATTTTTAACATGCTCGTGAAGCTGCCTTGGCTGCTTTGGAGAGTTCAAGTAATACTCATAGTGTTGAAGAAAAATATATATATAATATACATGTATATATATATATATATATATATATATATATATATATATATATATATATATATATATATATATATATATATATATATATATATATATATATATATATATATATATATATATATATATATATCCTTCGGTGATATGCCAAGGATCTATTATATATAAGAACTATTCAAAATATTGAAGATTTGATGAAGTTGAAAATTTTTTAAAGCTCTTTGCTAACCTAGTTAAATAGGCTTACGCGAGTGAAATTGATTCCCAATTTAATTACGCTGTGAGTACTATAATTGTTCCATCAAATTGACCAAATTTTTCTGATTTTATGGCTTCTACGATATAATTCCTCCACATATCCGCAGACTATCAGCTTTTTAAGATAGCTGGGATAAGTATCACTTTTCTTCCGCAAGTCTTTCCACTCTTCGTTCATGAACTTCGGAATTTATTGGATGATCAGCGCGGAAGTAAACTGGTGACACCTTGGTTTAGAAACAACGAAAATTTGCTATTATAACTTGATTGCTCGAAATTGTTACAAACAAAGATCAATCGTTTTCTCATACAAATACATAAAATACCTACAAGCTATCCTACCTAAATTTTATTCAAATTAATTCCAAGAGTTCCGCTGTCAATGCAATTGTATAAAAAAGATTCATTGAATCCAATCAGTCCCAAGAGAAAAATAATTTCTGCGAATAACTAAAAGATCGATGCAAGTCGGTGTCCCAGAGGTAGAATTCAGAATAAATTTTTATAGTTTCATTTCGTACCCCATTGGCTCTCTCTCGATTTAATAGATTGCAGCCCTATATCGTCTGGAATATATTAGCTGCCAGGTTGGACAGCTTGCAAATCAGATTCATCCGATTTTCCCGACTGAAATGAATTCATGTTATAAATATATGGGAGATAATTTTCACAAGAAAAGCCTTGTTGAAAATGATAAATTCTGATCCCATATTTCAGTTTTGGGTATTATGATAAGATTATACAGAAACATACACTGTAGGTTAAACCAGTAATCTGTGAAATGTCGGTACTTTAAATTCAGATTGGCGTTAGAGAAAAACATGTAACAAAATGTTGCAATCTATTATCATGGAAATATCAATGATTGTTATTGAAAGAGTAACGGACATTCGAACTTCTGTGGATATACCGGATGTGCAAAATGTGACAGTTGTGAATAAATTCTTATTTCGGAAAAATGGAAGAATATAATAAAAAATGTATAAGGATCAAAAGAACCTGCTTCGTTATATTTTTGTTATATTGCATTAAATTCGCACACTATACCAGGTGGCTCAGAATATTTGCGACGGAATGTAGAAACTTGAGGACTTTAAAAAAATTGTGCCCTTAATATTAATTTCCAAAAATCAGTGATGCCAAAATAAAAGAAGGAATATTTGTAGGGCCACAAATAAGAGACCTACTGGCTGATGATGAGTTTGAACAAAAACTTAATCCGATCGAAAAATCCGCAAGGACCTGTCCAAAATATTGTTCGTAATTTTTTTGGAAACACCAGGGCCGAAAACTATGAAGAGTTAGTCAACCTCTTAGCGGCTTACAAGGACATGGAATGCAATATGTCGATTGTTTTCCTCAAAATTTGGGAGCCGTTAGCGACGAACACGGTAAGCGGTTCCATCAGGATATATCCAACATGGAAAAAAAGGTACCCAGACAAGTGGAGTCCGAAGTTTAAGTAGAAATCCTGCGAGATTTTTTTAGGAAAGATTAGAGCTCAATAATAAAAACGAGTACTGTGTTTTAAGGAATTTTACTTAATAATAACTTAGAGAAATTAATTCATAATCATCCACTCAGTAAATATTGTTTATACTGGTATCGCTATGTAGACGATATCATTATTGCTTCACAGGAACAGATAGACATTCAAAAATTTTCGAAAATCATATAAATTCATTACACCCAAAAATTGGATTCACAACCGAAATAGAAAGCAATAATTCGATAAATTTCTTAGACGTAACAATTTCGAATGAAAATGGAAAACATGTTTTCGCAATTTACCATAAGCCGTCACATACAGATATTATAATACATAACTCGTCGTGTCATCCATATCAACATAAATGGTCAGCATTCAATAGTTTTATTCATAGATTGATTAACATCCAGTTATCACCAGAAAATTTCAACAAAGAATTAAATTTGATTAAACAAATAGCCAAAAATAATGGTTACAATCCCAAACTAATAAATATTATTTTAAATAAAAAACAAAGTAGAATCGCATTGAATGAACTTTACCCTGTCGATAAATTGAAACAAAAACTCGACACCTTAACCTTCGTTGGCATTACAAGTGAGAAACTGAAATCATTCTCAAGTAGCAATAATTTCAACATAGCTTTCCAAACTAATAATAATTTAGGCAAATATATAAAAATAATAAAACCAAACCAGGTAAAAACAATAAATCAGGTGTTTATAGATTGAGTTGCAATGACTGTGATAATTTCTACATTGGTAGAACACATAGAAATTTTAATATTAGAATATCGGAACATAAACGCAGTTTTCAAATAAAAATCAGATTCAAATTACGCGAATCATCTCTTAGAAAATAATCACCCTTTCGACCCACAGTTTGAAATTTTGCATACAAATAATAAATATTGGAAGGTAGATCTTTGGGAAACTTTAGAAATCAATAAATACAAACACTCAGGTAGACTCATCAATGAACAAGTCGATTTAAGCCCTTCACCTCTATTGAATCTCTTCGGGGAGCAATCTATTCCTTAATTTTATTGGATATACCTGTCATAAATAACCACTTAAGAAGAAGCAACCCAATAAGCTTTTAATTACTCAAGAACATTTATAGTTATATTCTCATTTATAATTTCTGTACATTCATTCGTCTGAAGAAGCTACGGTGTAGTGAAAATATTAAGTAAAATTCCTTAAAACACAGTACTAGTTTTTATTATTGGTAATGGAATTTTACCAAGTAAAAGCCTCCTAAATTCAAATGTTAAAGATAGAGTTGATCAAAAGGTACCACCCAGCATGTGTTCAACCATAACTAAGACGTATAATGTTATGAATAAGCATGCAGTTGAACTATGAACCTATTATTGATAAAAGTAACAGGCAAATATAAAAGAAATTAATATAACTAACTAGACTTTAAATAGGTATGTAAATAAACCAGGAACACTTCTGCTAGAACTTATTTTAATTCTTAAAAAATTGGTAAATTATGTTAAGTACATACCTAAATATTCTGATGAAATGCCTGTGGGTTCCAAATGTTTCGTGGATGTACTTTTCTCCGTTTATTCTTTTTCACTATCTTCAGTCAGAATCTTTCTCCGTTGTTTGAGAACATAAGTTCGTTTTACCATATTAGAAGTTCGATGTCTTCTGTCTGGTTGGCTTTCAAACCTTATGGGAATATATCCTGATTTTATGCTTACTTGTAAAATTGAACCTTTGACATTATACTGAATATAGTTTGTCATATCATTCGGTAACTGGAATAAGATTGTAAGTTTTTAGGTAAGTAACTAATTTGTAATGCTTATTGTTAAAATGATATTGTTGTATATGTCCACATTTACAGGGATATCCACCGGGACCTTCCGTTAAAAACTTTTCAAGTTCCAATTACAAATCAAGCTGAAATTTTATACGCGGCCATAACTAGCGATTTCCAATTGGAGTGAAATATTTTCGAAGTGATACCATTTCCGGTTATACCAGAGTGTGGGTTATCACTTTGTTATTTCAAATTTCAATCTACCTTTTTTATTATACATCTAGAACCGACATTTGAGCAAGGCATAAAATACCCAAGTTGTTGGCACTTATCTGTCAAAAGTTTTGACAGATTTAATTATTTTTGTTATGAACTCGATTTTTGAGGAACCTTTAAAAAAATGTAGCTCATAGATCTTTTGCACTACAGACACAATTTTTGCTTGGGTGGATAGAAGAAGGATCAAGGAATTTTTAAAGCAATCTTCACACGTCACATGTTTATTGCGTTGTTTTGTATGATTTTTTCAATATAGCCTTTTTCAAACACCAATAACTCAATTCAAATTTTCAAATGGCACGAGCCAATTTTTATATCGCCATCAGATGAAGCGTCAAGTTTCAAATGGAATTGTATCAGCATATACTATACCCATCTCTTATAGTTCCGAAATAATTTGGGAATATATTGAATTTTGATGATTTTGCAAGAACTAACAGAGAATGCTTTGAAATATTTGAATCAAGTAGCTGAATTGGCTACGCTAACCTGACAGGTACCTAAAATTAATGTACTTGTCACTTCGTTCATTCGAATTTGATATTTCAGATTGAAAATATCCAAAAAATACAACACATTTGGAATAAAACCACTGGCTATTCAAACAAAAATATATTTAATCTTTTTTTAATTCATTTTAGAATGTCAAAAAGTAGTGGGCAGAAATTGCAGGCAATTCAATAACCAATTTCCAAATTTACCGTCTATGAGTATAATCAAATTTCGAAGCATTAGAAGCAATTTTCTACAATTCGGATGAATAAAAATTGTAGGAACTAAGCGAAAACCAATCACCGAAGATAATTACATTAATACGAATAAATGATAGCAAACATCATAGGAGAAAACTAATTTAAGAATTGAATAAATGTTCAATATGGGCCCCATTTGCTCACTTGACAGCTCGTATACGAACATGATGAGTTGCCCTCCTAGTTTCCTCAGGATCAATATTACGAAAAGCATTATGAATGCGCTCCAGTAACTCTTCTTTACTTCTTACAGGAATAAGATACACTTCACTCTTGATTTTGCCCCATAAATAAAAATCAAGGGGCGTCAGGTCCGGAGAACGCGGAGGCCATAAATTTGGTACTTGATTACCCCACCACCTATCCTCGATCACTTCTGTTGGCTGCCGATCTACAGCTCGTGTTTTATGTGCAGGTGTACCATCCATTTGGTAATAGCAATACCTCAGAATGTTAAGGGGTAATCCATCTAAAAAATTTGCTAATGTTCCTCTCAAAATTTCCAGGTATCTTTGTCCATTAAGATTTTCCTCATAAATGTGATTATCCAAAAAATCATTCATTAAAATTGCCAAAACGTTCACGCTGAATTTATTTTAGAAATCAATAACCTCAATGAAATGTGGATTCTCTGTGATCCAAAAATGTCGACTTCTCCTGTTGGTTATTCCACTTTCATTGAACTTGGCTTCAACCTGACCATATAATTTTTTGCATAATTGTCTCATCTTCTTGAAGCCGAATTAATAAATTTTCACAGGAATTTCGCCGCTTGGGAAGGTCAGTTGGTTTCAATTTTAGTAGTCTGATAAAAGGATACGGGTGTATGTTATGTTTCTTAAGGATCCTTTGAATGGAAGTATAACTCAATCCAAAATCCATTGATGCTGACTTAATGGACGCATGTGGATTGGCACGAAAATACGCTAGCGTACTAATTTGATTGTCGTCGTCCTCGAGAATTGGTTTTCTTCTACTTTCTATGTAATTTGTTCCTCCAAATTGCCGAAAATTGCTTCTAATCCTTCGAAATTTTGTTTTACTCATAGGCGCCTAATTTAGAAATTAATTATTGAATTGCCTGCAAGTTCTATCCACCACTTTTTGACATTCGCCATGAATTAAAAAGAGATTAAACATATCCTCGTTTGAATAATCAGCCATTTTATTATCAATCTGGTGTTTTTAAAAAATTTTCACTTCAAATTACCAAACAATTCTTGTTGAAATATCAAATTCGAATGAACGAAGTGATAAGTACATTAATTTTAAGCACCTGTCAGGTGAGCGTAGCCAGTTCAGCTACTTGATTCAAATATTTCAAAGCCTTCTCTGTTAGTTCTTGCAAAATCATCAAAATTCAATATATTCTCAAATTATTTCGGAACTATAAGAGATGGGTAATGTACATTCTGATACAATTCCATCTAAAATTTGACGCTTCATCTGATGGCGATACAAAAATTGGCACGTGCCATTTGAAAAAACTGAGTTATTGCTGTTTGAAAAAGGCCAAATTGAAAAAATCATACAAAACAACGCAATAAACATTTCACATGTGTAGACTGCTCAAAAAATCGCTTGATCCTTCTTCTAGCCCAAGCAAAATTGTGTATGTAGTGCGAAAGATCTACGAGCTACAATTTTTTTAAATGTTCCTCAAAATTCGAATTCATAAAAAAAATAATTAAATCTGTCAAAAGTTTTGACAGATAAGTGCCAACAACTTGGGTATTTTATGCCATGCTCAAATGTCGGTTCTAGATGTTTAATAAAAAAGGTAGATTGCCATTTGAAATAACAGAGTGATGACCCACTTCCGGTATAACCGGAAATGGTATCACTTCGAAAATATTTCACTTCAATTGGAAATCGCTAGTTATGGCCGCGTATAAAATTTTAACTTGATATTGTTATTGGAACCCAAAAAGTTTTTAACGGACGGTCCCGGTGGATATCCCTGTATTTCGACTTTGACTATGATGTATAAGTATATTGTACTGCAAGTAGTTTATCAAGAAATGATAAAAAAAAAACTCAAACATGATCGCTAGTGATGATAACAATTTTATGTCGATATTACATAGGGTACGCCATAGAAAACCGGACAATATTCTTTCCGTTATAACTCTCATAATTTTAGAGCTAGATCATTCGTTTTTGCTTCATTGGAAAGCCAGAATTTGTTTGGAAATTTCTTTTCCGGTGAAATCCAATATGGCTGTTTCATTCGAAAGTGAGCTATATTTCAAGATCGCTGGTACGTTTTTTTTCAGTAAAAAATTCAAATGGGGCATTCAGTCGATATTTCAGTCTTTTCTGAACAATTTGATATATTGATCTTAAAGATATTCCAAGACTTGGTGAAAAAGTTGCGTGAAGAATTTTTTTCATTCTGATTTTCAGCTGAAATCTTAATATTTTTTTCACCTCAAGGCGTCGCCACTCCTGAAGTTGTTGTGTTTTCCATGGATGTTCTAAGAAGACAAAGAACCATATTTCACTAAAACAAACCTAAAATTTGATTTCCGTCGAATTCCGACTTCCTCAAATATTAACAATTTTCCCCGCGCATTAAAAAATTTTTCGCGGTCGTAATGAATCAACTGCGTAATTCAATCACTAGATTGAACGTTTCCCATCATTTTGAGGGGTGGAATTCGAATATTGATTCAGAATTGTGTCAATTATCGTCAATAATGTTTCTCTTCTTCACCATCATATGCACATCCCGTTGTGAAACCTCTGAACATAGACTGCATGCATTTACTCTATGATAAACAAAAAATAATGAAATGCCATCGAGTTTTAGACGACACCTGGTTTGAACTCAAATTTTTTCTTGGTGTTGCTTGTTTTGACGTTTGAAACTGTCAACAATGGTTTTAACAAATGTGGATAAGCATTTCATTGAATGTTTATTTGTGCGTGGTTATACTGCTAGGCAAATATAACGCCAATTTCCAGCCCCTCATTACTAGAGAAGTACGATCTATGATCTTGAGGAAAAATTTCGGAGAACAGGGTCATTAAGAAGAAGATCAAGATGATGTTTCCCAAATATCTCAGAGATGCCAACGGTTGAAAACATCGGCGAGAATAATATGATACGATATGATTTTGTTTCACAAATTACATCAGCAAAAACATTCAACAAAAAGAATCAAGTACTCAGAATGGAATATGACCTCCATTGGCATCCACAACCATCTGCTCCCGTCTTCTCCAGCTCTCTATAGATCTCGAAATCAGTTCTTGATCAAGATTGTTCCAACATTCTTGAATTCTTTTCCTTGGCTCCTCATAATTATTGAAAATAATACCATTTTCATACACCATTTCTTCTAAATGAGCCCACAGAAATTAGTCGTACGGATTAAGATCGGGACTATTTTGGGGCCATTGTTTTGGTTCGATGATAGATTTCATTTGGATACATCTAATTTGGGACACCCTGTACACTGACGGAGAGTAAGTAGCATTTTTTTGTGATATAGCACTGGTTGTTCATTTCTTTGACAAACGTTGTCAGAAGAATATGGAGAAAATTGTAGAATTCCAAAGAAGATATGAACTAACAAAAAATCATCCAAAAATCTACTCAATTTCTCAACCGTTCATTTTTGGCTGGTGGTAACTATTCATGTCGTAAAAAACAGCAATCATTCATCTGCATAAAAGTGAACTCTGGAGTTGACGCCTCATTAGTTGGTAACATATGATCGAGAATTATGGGACAATAATTTTCCGAATCTAATCTTATGCCTTGTTCTAAAAAATTATATTTTATTTAAAGTTCCTAGAAATACCGGCAGAGACCATTAGATGCCTGAAAAATTTTTGTCTTTCTCTCTGCAAACGAATGAAAGGCACATTCCTCTTGATTTCATTCGTCGGAACACAAATTCTGTCATTCTGGTTGTTTTTTGATGGGGCAACACTAAAAATTTCCTCGTCTAAGAACCATATATTTTCAATTTGTCTACGTGTTCTTAATCTATTTGATAAATTTCTGCAGCACTCTTTGACAGCTTGAGTCAATTGAAAATTATAGTGCCTCCGAAAAGAGTTAAGACACAAATTGTGTCTTATTGTTCTTCTCAGCGAGGTTTTTCAGATTTGGCATCTCTGAGATATTTGGGAAATAGTAAAGCTGGTTCCTGGAGTTCTGATAGGGCTGACTACTAATACAGAAATTCGCTGAATGTTATCCTGAAATCTTCAATTGAGTTTGTAATACAAAAAAGTAGAGTAGATGCTTGAAACAGATTATAAAAAAGGCGAGTACCTGTGTTCTTACAGTTCTAGCTGCACCAGTACTTGGTCTTCTTCCTAATGACCTTGTTGTCCAAAATTTTTCTCAAGATCATAGATTGTACTTGTAATTAGGGGCTTGAGATTGGCGAAATATTTGCCTAGAAGTATAGCCACCACAAATAAACATTCAATGAAACGCTTATCTGTTAAAACCATTGTTAACAATTTCAAACGTCAAAAACAAGTAACACCAAGATAAAATTCGAGTTCAAACCAGATGTCGTCTAAAACACGATGGCATTTCATTATTTTTTGTTTATCACAGAGTCAATGCATGCAGTTTATGTTCAGAGGTTTCTCAACGGGAGGTGCATACGATGGTGAAGAAGAGAAACATTATTGACCACAGTTGGCACAATTCTGAATTAATATTCGAGTTCGACACCTCAAAATGATGGAAAAGGTTCAATCTAGTGATTGAATTACGCAGTTGATGCATTACGACCGCGAAAAATTTTTTAATGCGCGGGGAAAATTGTTAATATTTGAGAAAGTCAGCCATTTTGAATTCAAACGGAAATCAAATTTTAGGTTTGTTTTAGTCAAATATGGATCCTTGTCTTCTTAAAACATCCATGAAAGACACAACAACTTCTGGACTGCCAACGCCATGAGGCGATTTTAGCTGAAAAACAGAATGAAAAAATTTCTTCACTTTTTCACCAATTCGTAGAATATTTTTAAGATCAATATGTCAAATTGTTCACAAAAGACTGAATTATCGACTGAATGCCCCATTCGAATTTTTTAGTGAAAGAAAAACGTTCCAGCGATATTGAAATAGTACTCATTTTTGAATGAGTCAGCCATATAGGATTTCACCGGAAGTCCTTTGGCTTCCCAATGTAGCAAGAACGAATGACCTAGCTCTAAAATTACTAAGTTTTAACGGAAATGAAATTGTCCGGTTTTCTCTTGCGCACCCTATATATAGGACTTCATTACTACAAGATAAATGAACTAAATTCTCATGTAAAAATGGTCGTCACAGAAATAAATGACCAACACCGAAAATAAGCTCTTAACAGCACTGTTTAATAACATCTATAGAGCCAGTAAAATCCCAGCAGACTGGCTCAAATCTGTGTTTGTCACCCTGCCCAAAAAGACCAATGCGACAAATTGTGATGACTACAGAATGATTAGCCTAATGTCGCATGTTCTGAAAACCTTTCTACGAATTATACATACTCGAATCTACACCAAATGCGAGCGAGAAATCGATCCAGTTCAGTTCGGTTTCAGAAATGGCCTAGGAACGCGTGAGGCTCTCTTTTCTCTTAATGTACTCACCCAAAGATGTAGAGACATGAATGTCGATGTTTAAAAAAATGGCGGAAATTCTAAAAAATACCGGGGTTGATGCAGAAGACTTACGCATTATTACAAACCTTTATTGGCACCAAACTGCACAAGTGAGAATTAATGGGCTAACATCTGAACAGGTAGCATTAGGGAAAGGTGTACGTCAAGGCTGTGTGCTGTCGCCTTTATTGTTTAACATTTACTCAGAAGCAATATTCAAAGAAGCACTTGAAAACATAGACACAGGCATTAGAATAAATGGAAAACTACTTAGTAATATCCGCTACGCAGACGACACCGTGGTACTAGCTAACAACCTTCAAAACTTGCAGAGAGCCATGAACCTTATTGTAGAGCATAGCCAACGCTTTGGACTATCTGTTAACGTTAACATAACTAAAAGTATGGTGTTTTCTAAGCAAGCAGTGGAGGCTGTAATACGCATTAACAACCAACCTGTGGAACAAGTGCATTCGTTTCGGTATTTAGGAGCCACGGTGAACGACCAATGTGACCCGAAAATAGAGATCAAATCTCGAATGGAACAGGCCCGTAAAACTTTCGTTGGCATGAAAGAACTTTTCGTCAAACGTGGACTTAACCTTCAGCTTCGTATGCGACTACTTCGTTGTTATGTTTTTCCTGTCCTTACTTATGGATGTGAAAGTTGGACTTTTAATCCAGAAATGGAGAGACGCATAGACGCTTTCGAAATGTATCTATACCGTATAATATTGCGTATCTCTTGGATGGAAAGACGGACAAACATCGACGTCCTAAATACAATGGGAAAATCAGGAGAGTTGATGAGAACCATCAAAGAAAGAAAGCTCCAGTACATCGGGCACATCATCGGCGGCAAAAAATATGAGATCCTTCGCCTGATTATTGAGGGAAAGTCCAAGGAAAAAGATCAGTTGGACGACACCAGAACTCATGGTTGAAAGATCTACGGAGGTGGTTTGGAAGAACGTCCACTGAAATTTTTAGAGCTGCAGTGTCGAAAACAATTATTGCCAATTGCATCGCCAACCTTCGTTTGGAGACGGCGTCATAAGAAGAAGACCGAAAATATGGCTGCTGGCTCTCGCCTCGCAAGATTTAGCGACATATTTCTAATTTTTTTTGTTCATTGGAACGTTAACAAATAACTTGTTTGGAGTTTTATTGATGTATTATCAAATTATCGGATTCAAAATTGCATTCATGACTATTGCACAGAATAATTCAAATTATATGTAAGAATGGAACAATAAGATGAAAGCTGTCAAGTGTTTACGAAAGTATGACTTCATACATAAACGCCATTACTATTCTAGCGTTTTGGCGCGGAATTTAAATTGTATTAAAAAAGTTGATTTGTCCTTCGAAACTTTAATTTTTCGCAGAAATAAGATTCATTTTGGATGAAGTTGATGCGTAAGAACATCGTGGAGTACTTTCTCGAAATCATTCATCATCAGGGATGATAGATCCCCAATGTGTTATTTTATTTATTATTATTATTATTGAAGTAATTTAAGGCTGAAGACAAGTCCTATAAAAGCCTAATAAAAAAATAATTTCTATAGTATTGCAAGCACAGCTCAGCCATAATTAAATATGCACACATATATAATAACTAAATCCACTTATGTCAAAAACGAAATCTAATTAAACAAAAGAAAGTCCAACTTATTTTTGAATTCATTAACCGAATTTGAGTCCACCACATCAATAGAAAACCTGTTCCAATCATCAAACACCCTATTCACAAGAAAATACTGTCTTTGTCTCGACGAAAATTTTTCTTTTTTCAGCTTCAGATAATGACCACGCAAACGAGTATCAGCACCCAAACTAAACAAACATCTCAGGTTGGCGTAATTGTGTTTAATTATACGATAGCACAAGATTAGATCTCCGCGATGTCTTCGCTGCTCGAAGGTTATGAGACCAGCTCTAGCCAATCTTTCATTATATGAAGGACGAACGACCCCAAAAGTCATACGTGTATCACGGCGCTGGACACCCTCAAGCATGCTTTTATCCCGAGCGAGAACCGGGCACCAAACCGAGCCTGCATACTCCAAAATAGGACGCACATAAGTTTTATAAAGTGTAACCGAACTAGAGAAGGACAACTTAACGAACGACCTACGAATGAGATAAATTAAAGAATTAGCACGTTTACAAACACTTAGGACATGTTCCGACCACGTAAGGTTTGAAGTAACGGTTACTCCTAGATCTACATGTAAAGTAACTGAGCGAAGTGGATGATTGTCAATCGAGTATTGACGGGATGGATTATTGGGTCCTATATGGAGCACAACACATTTATCAACATTTAGTGGTAGGAGCCAGTCGTTGCACCATCGGTTTATTGCGTCAAGATCGTCCTGGGGAATCTGTCTCTCGGTGAGCGGGTTTGCATACAACTTGGTGTCGTCAGCGAAGAATGACTTACGAGATTTAATGTGTAATGAAAGATCGCTGGCGAAAATGACAAATAAAAGTGGCTCCAGGACGGATCCCTGAGGCACTCTGCTCACAACCGGTCCTTCCGACGAAAGAACACCACCAACCCTCACCACGAATGTTCACTGCGACATATAATTAGTAGTCCAGAGAAGCAACTTCCCGCGAATACCAACGATGTCCAATTTGTGAACTAATTTTCTTACTGTGACTCTTTCGAAAGCCTTGGCGAAATCGAGGTAAATGACATCAGTAGGGATCCTTTGATCATAGGCATGCGTCCAATCATTAACGCAAGACAAAATATTTGTGGTAGTTGACTTTCCCTTTACGAAGCCATGTTGTTCTGACGGAATGATAAAGTTTTTTGTCAAGAACTCGGTTGTCACTTCGACTATTATGGATTCCATCACTTTTGATGCAACAGACAGAAGGCTTATTGGTCTATAGTTACATGGGTCCAGTTTATCACCTTTTTTAAATATAGGAGTGACACTTGATTTCTTCCAGTCCAGAGGAACGCGGGAGGTCTCGAAAGATGTTCTCATAATCAAGGCCAAAGGATGAGAAAGGACGTCGGCAAACTTCTTCAAGAAAAAAGACTGATACCATCAAGTCCTGGGGACGAATGATTTTTTTAGCTTGAGTTGGTGCTTTTTTACTGTGCAAGAATCAAACTCTACGTGTGTTAGACTATTCTCAAGACGTCTAGTTGCAGAATGGGGCATCTGATCGTTATTGGGCTCAGTTGTGAAGCAACTGGCAAATGCATCTGCCAAAATTTCCGCCGATTCGGCATCAGAGCCACACATGCTCCCATCGTCTTTTCGTAGCAAAGGGGCACTGACTTTCGATTGCAAATTGGCACGAATGAATTTGTAAAGTTTTCTGTTATTGTCCGAGGTAGCAATCGATTCCTCATATTCACAGCGTGCAGAGCGCAGAACATAGGTCACGTGACTAGAAAAATCTCTATGACTTGTAAAATCATCAGAATTTTTAGTTCGTTTATATTTCTTCCTGAGACGTTTTTTGTGTTGTATAAGTGATAAAAGTTCCGAATTTATCCATAGTTTAAGAGGGTTCATACGTGAGGTCCTTCTCCTGGAGTGTCTATTTATAAGGGACAGTAATGTGGAATGGAATTTTTTCCCCATAATATCATCGTCGTCTGCTGGATTTAAGAGTCTTTGCCAGTTTACATGCTGAAGCTCCTCTGAGAGCGAATCAAAGTTGGTCACGCTGTATTCAACGCGATTGGATTTTTTAGGTATAGTAATATTAAGCTGAAGGGTTGAAGTGATAGCTGCATGATCGGAAATGCCAATCGGTGGATGGTATTCAGGGTGTGTAATGAGTTGTTCTTCGTTGGTTAAAATGAGGTCAAGTGTTGAAGGCTCATTGTTTCTTCTGAATCTAGTTGGCTCATTCACCAACTGGATAATATTCAATCTGAATATTCTGAATATAGCTTCCTGTTTTGTTTTTTCCATTAGTGATTGGTGGTTTGAGTGTATTTTGTCTACAGCTAACTATAAAATGATACAAGTTTGGAATATTAACGTTACTTGATTATCATACTAGGTAAGATGTTACGATCGGGATGGTTTCTGTGTCAAGGTGAATTGCAATAGAGTCGCCAGTTATCTATTCAAATGCAACGAAATCTACATAACCGCGCAAAAAATAAGCGGAAGGAACAGTCGCAACTGAATTAATTCGATTATTTTTATTCTAAATGCAGAATGGTTTCGTGTTTCCCTAGACTGAAAATAATTCACCTGTGAACAGTGAAGTATTGGAAGTTAATTTACAATACTATGTAAGTTTCAAGTTATACGAGGGGTACCTTGTATATTTTGAGATTCCATGAAACTACAGGACTGAGAGCTGGCAACATTAGACTTTTGAAACCATCATCCTTTATAAGTCGGACTTTCTAGACTGAACATGATAACGAGTATTTCCTGGAGTTGTCCAAAAACCATTTGCACGCGAAGATCTACTATGATTACAGAGTTAACTGAAGAACGAGGTTTTGAGCGGTTTTATTGAATTCAAAAGGAGACGGAAATCGGACATAAGAAACGTGCTCGCAGACCCTATTCGTCAAGGACTGTTTACAATATAGAGCGAATGCAACATAAGAACTAAGAAGTACCAAGATGTATCTGTCAAGTGATTGAAGCAATTCTTGGTGTTGAATCATCTACAGTCAATTCAATTTTACATGGGCATCTTCATATGACGAAAAGTTGGGAGTCCCATCTGTTGGACGATTTTCAAAGATCAAAGCGGTAAGAAACTCGCGAGAAACGTTAGAAATGTTGAATAATGGAGGTCAACAAACATTTCATTTTTCGATGTTTTTACTTGCCAGGAACTTGTGGAATCACTAAGATAGCCCAACCCCAACCATTGCAAAAAAGCAAAGAACTGTCGAATAAGTTATATATGCAACTTTCTTTCAGAGAACTGGATTAGTGAAACAATGGCATGATAACTGATTCTAAGAAAGTACTCCACGATTCTACTTCTGTGAAAAATACTGGTTTTGAAGAACAATTTTACTTTTTGGAAACTACAATTCAAATTTCGAGCCAAAACATCAGAATCGTACTGGATTTTTGAGCAACCTGTACATAAACTAGCATAAGAATGCACATTGCCTTCAAACATAACACTTTTTCGTTAAACTAAAAACAAATTATAATCTTCAATTCAAATCAGAATCGAACTTTGGGTAAAGAGGATAACACTGTAATTCCGAAAATTTGATAGCTCAATGGTGGTTAATTTTAAATAGAACAAATATCAACAAAATATGCTTGAATATAGATGGATTTTAATAAAAAGATCTGAAAGTACACTATGCCATTTGAAACAGCAAAGTTGATGTCGATGAAGTATAACTAAAAGTGGTTCCGCTCTCAAAATTATTGTAAATTGTAAGATCAGTATTTATTTACTCTAATCCTAAATTTGAGATTCATCAATGAACCTGTTCCCCGATATTTCCAATGATATTTCTGTATAAGACAATCCACCATTATCGAATGGACCCTATATCAACGGTGGGACATGAACTACACTCGGAGGCAAAATTCGAACACTCGAAAATTTAACCAAATTCGAAGTTCGATATTTTCCTAATTCTCAACCGATTTAGATGATTTGTTCGGCAAGTTATAGATCAACTCTTCTGCTTTGTAGAAATTATAAGAGAAAACAAAAAAAATTTGAAAAAAATTTTATACGGGGGCAAAACTAAAAGTGTTTTTTTGTCAAAAATTCGTAACACCCTGTGGAATTTCGTGGTCCGAGTTGAAACGTACAATATCATGGTCTGTCAAGACACATCTTCCTACAGTAACGCCCTTCTTGTTTCATGCGTTTATCTCTATTTTTGCAAAATATATTCAATTTCAAGTGGAAAATCACCATTTTGGAGAAATTCCATTGAATCAAGAAATTGTCATTAAAATTCGTCTATCAATTTGGAATTTTCTTATTATCACTCAGGAGTGTCGAAATTGTCGTTTGCGATTTTTATGTTCGAATTGCATTAGTTATTGATGACAATTTGGTTAATTTGGTGAAAATTAGGAATTCATAGGAGATAACAGTCAGTAGGTATTAAAATACACAACCGAATTCTGGGACCATTGATAAAACTTTTCATTTAGACATGTGCACACCTTTTTTCATCAAATATGAAATACAACACTTGTTTTTTTGTATATGATCAAATTTGCACTTGTTTAAAGAGTGAGAGTTTTCCATTCTTTGATTTGATACAAATTCGATCGGTTGCGGTGTTTTGTGATTCTTTTACTGTTTACGATTCGAAACGGTATTTTTCATTCAGAATGAGAGATTTACCACCAACCTCAGTAGCAAGGGCAGTTACATTGATCGAGGAAGGGCGCACCTACCGCTCAGTCGGTACCATGTTGGTGTCTCGACGTCGGTTATCCATCGAATCTACCGACGTTACAGGGAAACTGGATTGTACGTGAGGAGGCGAGGACAAGGAAGAAATCGGGCAACCCGCGCTATACATGACCGTTTCATCGTCAATCAAACCATAAGAAATCCTCGTCTTACTGCTGTTCAGGCACGTAACCTTTTACAAGCAGTGGATAACATTAACGTCAGTGTGAGGACAGTCAGAAGACGATTAAATGAAGTTGGTCTGAGATCATACGCGCAAGCAAGAGCACCAAGACTCGATAGAGCCCATCGGGTAGCAAGATTGGCGTTTGCTAGGGAGCATGTAGCATGGACAATCAATCAGTGGAGACGAGTTTTATTTAGTGATGAGAGCCGATATTGTGTGAATTTCGTGGATGGTAGAGATAGAATATGGAGGCATCGAGGGGAACGGTACAATCAAGCGAACTTCGCAGGAACTGAGCAATACGGTGGAGGGACAGTTATGATATGGGGTGGCATATGCTTGGGAGTACGAACAGAACTGGAGATTATTGGCAATGGATCACTTAATGCCCATCGGTATATAACAGAAATCTTGGAGCCCCATGTTGTGCCTTTTGCTCCTTACATAGGGAAAATTTCCTTTTTATGCACGATAACGCGCGCCCTCATACTGCGCGCATAGTGATAGAATATCTCAATGAAGTTGGGATCACACGAATGGACTGGCAGTCGCGGTCACCGTATTTAAACCCGATCGAACACGTTTGGGACATTCTTGGAAGAAGGGTTCGACAACGGAATCCAGGCAACGTTGAAGAGCTGACATTGGCTTTGTTGGAAGAGTGGGACAACATACCTCAACAGATGATAGACAACATCATTGGGAGTATGCGAAATCGTATGCGCGCTGTAATAAGAGCTCGGGGGGGTCATACTCGCTACTAAAATCAAATGTTTTTTTTGTGGGTCATCATGAACATTTTTCTCAACATGTTCATTTCATTTCACGAGTGTATCGCCAGGATACACACCTGCTCTCAATTTTGGACAGGAATGATAATTATTATAGAGTGCCACACAAAAAAATTCAAAAATAAATGTGCAAAATCAACGATTTTTCCAGTGTACTTCGAGTTCTCCCGGGGCGTGAAATTGGCCAGTGAATTTCAAAAATTTTCATTTCGTTAGATTTCCGCTTCTCTAATTTTGATTTAATTTTTTGGCTAACCTCCGATGTTATGCACCTACGCAAGATTAAAAATAAATTCTTGAAATTTGAGAGTTTTCGCTTCAAATTGGATATCTCTTGAAAAATAGAGATAAATGCATAAAACAAGAGAGGCGTTACTGTAGGAAGATGTGTCTTGACAGACCATGATATTGTACGTTTCAACTCGGACCACGAAATTACACAGGGTGTTACGAATTTTTGACCAAAAAAACACTTTTTGTTTTGCCCCCGTATAAAATTTTGTTTTATTTTTTTTTCTTTTCTCTTATAATTTCTACAAAGCAGAAGAGTTGATCTATAACTTGCCGAAAAAATCATCTAAATCGTATTAGGAAAAATATCGGACTTTGGTTAAATTTTCGAGTGTTCCACTAATTTTGCCTCCGAGTGTAAGTTCAGTTCAGTTCTTTATTTATCACCAATAATAGTACATGACATGTCACATAATCAGGAATTAGTTTAAAATCAAATAGAAATACCGTTACATTACAACAAAATGCAAAAAAGAAGAAAACAATTGTGAAAGAAACAAACCAAGTGTCCGGAAATTACTATTTAAAAACTCCTCGATACTATAATAGGTTTCCATCAACAGCAATCTTTTGATTTCTCTGTTAAGTTGACTAGTATTCGTGCTTTTCATTGCGTCTTGCAGCTCATTTTACAACTGAATGCACAACATGCTAAATGCCAGAGTGATCAGCACTTTCCTGAAATGGGAAGTAGTCAGTTTGGTGACTGGTGGTTCTGCAATCACGGAGGAATACTGTCCCATCTGATGTGGTCACACTGGATGTTTATGTACATGAGTACACTGACAGTATTGTCACTCTAGATGTCGGGGGTGATGACGATGTCTCCAATAGACTTCAGAGGATTATGTCAGACATTCAGGGGTGTTGTGAGGGTGAAATACTTAACATAAGCCACCACAAAACCCTCCTAGTACCAGTCACTAGGAAAATCAAATCAAATCTTTTCATCAATTATAACAACATACAAATATTCAAAACATAAATTCTGCAAGGCTTACGCCCTTGTATAAAAAATTATCCCTGCCCATCTATACATTTCTATATATTTTCTACACAATAAACACAATAAACTGAGAATCTTTCATACGAGCAAGCATGTGTGTGTAACACTCCAGAACATCTAAAATTCTAAAAGATACTGTTGTTTACGGATCTTCTATTCATTTTTTCGACAAATTTGGCATGGTTGTGAGCTGGTACCTTCATATTGTTGAACTGTTTTGGCCCCTGATAATGAAACGAGTTCAGTGTCGCCTTATCCATTCCGCAATAATATTTGGTACTTCTCTTAGTCAGTAAACTAGTGGGGATACTCAAACTATGCCTAAGAGTATAGTTTTGAGGATAATTGAGGCAGTATATTGTAAATGAATATTAAATGCTTTCAATATTCAACCTGTCTGTTATCTTATTTTCTTTTCTTGTTGTTTTTATTTCCATTCATTTATCAGACCAACAAGGTAATTAACTTGCTTCCATAAACAATTTCCTATGTCAATTCATGTTCATATTCACGTTCGCAACGTAGATTGAATTGAGTCTCCTATTATCTTCCCAGAATCTAATTTGAAACCTTTCAGGACCAATTACCTTCACAACGTTGATTGATGCACTGGAATCTAGGCCACTGACGACCTGCACATGTCGGGAGTTGATTATCCGCAAGAACCTAATGGACTCGAAAATATCCGTACTTCGAGCTTATTGTTTGGGACAATAGATGATTAACGTCAATTCTGAGATTATGTTTTCTACGTTATCGAAATTGGCTTCTTTTCAGGATGAAAATCAAATTTTCTATTTATTTCTCTGTTGAACATAGACAAGGGAATTAATCAGTTTGACAAAAAATTCTTGAATGTACAGAGCTATGTGGAATATTTTGAATATAGGAAATGGTCCCTGTTTTCCATGTTATTGAGTAAGGAATTCATATTCGCAAACGAATTAATGCTAGCTCTTTTCATTTTCGGGTTATTTGGAAATTTTTGGAATCAACGAAGTGCTGATATCTCGGTTGTTTTTGAAGTTGATGAAAATGGTTTTAACATCCTATAAGCACTTCTTTACGTAAAATCGAACTGCGTGCTGAAATTCTACTTGTTCAAGAATTTTTGAATTATAATGTTTTTTTTAGATATGAGCCACGCTTGGAATATGAAAAAGAAAAAATACTTTTGTCAATTTTCCACGTTTACTTGTCAGTACACGACAAAGTGTGCTGAATACTAACTTACGTACAAAGATGATAACAAGATATATTTTTGTCTTAAATATTAAATAGGGGGGAAATATTAATTTCAAGTTCGCTATTAAGAGTAGAAAAATGTCAGGTTTTCGTGAGTTTCCACACTTTCCGATAGATTCTTTCCAAATATTCCCTTTATTGCATCTGTTATCACATATACACGATGCCAAGAGAGAATTGAATATCGGTATGATGTTGGAGGGCAGATTTTGGCCCGCGTCAGCTCGGTCATGGATCTGGGGATCACACTCTATGAAGCTCTGAATTTTAATGAACACATATCAAATGTTACGAAGAAGGCATTCCAAATGCTTGGTTTTGTGCTGCGTGACTCTGATGATTTCTCTCCTGATGTTCTGGAGCTGCTTTACTGTTCCTTGGTACGTTCGGGGGTGGAATATGGTTGCATGGTTTGGTCCCCCCTTACCTCAGTTTCCATATATTGCCTGGAAAGGATGCAGCGAAGATGTCTTCGATACTTGGCGTTTCGATCTGGACTAACCATCTGCGAGCGCTCAATAATTGTGCTGAGTGAAAGATATAACTTGAAATCACTCAAATGTAGAAGAAGCATTTCTGATGTGTGTCTCTTCTATAAAATTCTTAATGGTCTGTTAGATTGTCCTGAACTATTAACATTATTCAACTTCAATGTTCCAATTAGAATAACTAGGTTTACACCATTGTTTAGGGAAATAATTTGCCTAACGAATTACTCAAGGAACTTCTTCACGGATCGCTCGGTTGCTATTGCAAACAAAATATACACTCAGTGAATCGCAGTGAATCTGCATTCAAAATTTCTACCCATTAGACCTGAATAAGCTGAAGGGCAATCGTTACAATCGATTTTGTAAATACCAGATTGTTTTATTTTATCTAATTTCTGTTTTGTGTTGAAGAGTACGTTGCTTAGATTTGGATTACAAGATATATTATTTTTCTTAGATGATGAGTAGGGGAGAGTTTTTGATTTCAAGTTGGCTATTGAGAGTAATATAATGTGGGGATTCTCATTAATTGATTAATTTCCAAACCTTCCAACAGATTCATTCTACTTTTGTGTGGTTTGTTGATTGAATGTGCTGAAATATTAGAGATTTTTTGTCTGATGGTATATGTTCTTTGAATCGGCATTAAAAATTTCTAACTGTTTGACGTGAATAAGCTGAAGGGCAATCGTTATATTCGATTTTGTAAATACCAGATTGTTTGATTTTATCTAATTTCTGTTTTGTGTTGAAAAGTAAGTTGCTTAGATTTGGGTTACAAGATATGTTATTCTTCTTTGATGATAAGTAGGGGAGAGTTTTTTTTTCTGGTTGGCTATTGAGAGTATTATAATGTGAGGATTCTCCTTAGTTAATTAATTTCCAAACATACCAACAGATTAATTCTTTTTTTGTGTGGTTTGTTGATTGAATGTGCTCAATTATTAGGGATTTCTTGTCTAATGGTATATGTTTTTTGACTTCTTACCTTTGTTCGAGAGATCTGTTTTGTCGGCATCGATAGGAACATCTGACAGATTTACAAATCACAGATAGAAAGTTATGTCATGTTTATCTGAATCAAGAGAAGAATTGGTGGTTGTTGAGATAACTGCTGTTCAGGTTTCTTACTCCTAAGTGTTGTGAGTTTTCTGTATATCCATCTTCTGACATTTTGCTAATTTGCATTAGAAATTTAAACTTTAGGCAATCCATTTTTATATTATGTAGTATGTAGACAAGTTAATCTCTTTTACATTTGACTTACAGTTTCAAATTATCACGTACCTTATAACACATTTTGATCTCTTCTTTTCACCATATAATTTGAATCTTTGATTTGATTTGAGAAGGTTGTTTTATTATTGACACAATGTCAATATAATATAGATTTTTTTCTTCTTCAAAATAAATTACATGTGCACACAATTTTCTCATCTAGGTCGTGTTTTCTTGAAAAACTGAAAATTTAATAACTTTCCATAATTTTATCTAGTAAATCTATTCACAGAATTTACGCGGAAAGATTGAAATAACTCAAATATTTTCTGTGCTTTCATTAGGTCAGTTCCAAAATTAAATTCTTGCAATGACAATTCACGTAAATAATTTAATATTATTTCATAAAGTTACAGCTATTATGTAATTATAGTATCGTTTGTAATAACGAAGCGACCAAGTCATGCGAAAATTTTAGAAAGTTTGATATGATTGAATATTAAAGTCAAAGAACTATGCAGATATTCTTATTCAGAGTCTGAATATTTCAAGTAATTTTCCTTGTTTCCCCGAAAATACAAGCAGGCCAGAATGAAATAACATGGGATGGAGAGAATCCTGTAGTTCCTCAGGATTTGGATTTACGAAAAATCGAATAATTGTATTTACAATAAATGCTTATATCTATAACAGGGGAACCATACTATCTATACTAAACCTGAGGAACAAACTCGTCTTCTTGTCGCTATTGCGCTAGCAATAGCTTGTCTGTTTATGTTGTGTTAGCGTCGTATGTATATAAAGAGTATCAAATATTTTTCTGCTTAGCAGCTTCATTCTCTCATTCTCATCTTGCACTCCATGATTTCCAGACGAAGACAAGGGTGAAAGGAAGGGGGTTTGGGACAGGAATCTGTAACAATGGAAAAAGAAAAACAGCAGAAAAAATTTGCAACAATAATACCTTACTCTTATATGTCTTAACTGACTTGAATCTAAGAAAAGATTTGACATAGCAAGCGAGGCCAAAAAAAGGACTAAGGATATAATCAAAAAGTACATAACCTGCGATATTTCCTTTTTCGCGGAGATGTTCTTCCGTCGCAGTGTTACTCTTCTGAAACATAGTCACTTCCTTGTTCTTGCTTGCCAATTTTGAAGTTTAATCGCAAAAAACCTTCAATATTCAAACTCAACAAAACGAATCATTATGAACCCAATAATTTGGGTTGACATCGCCCATATATTATTTCTTCGTGGATCTTGTTTAATTTAAAGAAAAATAAGCGAAAAATTTTGACAGTTGTTTCAAAAATATGACAAGAGAATTTTTTTATTCCTTCATTAAACAGCTCTGTTCAATGTGAAGCCCAGCAACTTCAAATTAACAGGTTTGCTTGAATTTTTCAGTGTTGCAAGTAGTTTTGGGTCGTATAATCATTAAAATATAAGTTACTTGCCTCTTATCATACTTCAGCATCAATGAGCGGTTCTCCACACTTCTGATTCAGTTTCCTGGCGAATTGACCGGTTTATTGAGGTTATATCATCAACTAACATAACCATGCCATCGAAGGCCACAACATCAACGTACAACACAAATAGATGGATCCTAAAACCGAACCCTTGGGTACACCACTCAGAATCCTACATTCTGTTGACATTTTATCCTTTGAATTTGGGAGGCTTTTACTTGGTAAAATTCCATTATCAATAATAAAAAACAAGTACCGTGTTTTAAGGAATTTTACTTAATAATTGCGATTCGTAACGCGTTTCACTACACCGTAGCTTCTTCAAACGAATGAATGTACAGAAAATATAAATGAGAATATAAATATAAATGTTTTTGAGTAATTAAAAGCTTATTGGGTTGCTTCTTCTTAAGTGGTTATTTATGACAGGTATATCCAATAAAATTAAGGAATAGATTGCTCCCCGAAGAGATTCAATAGAGGTGAAGGGCTTAAATCGACTCGTTCATTGATGAGTTTACCTGAGTGTTTGTATTTATTGATTTCTAAAGTTTCCCAAAGATCTACCTTCCAATATTTATTATCTGTATGCAAAATTTCAAACTGTGGGTCGAAAGAGTGATTATTTTCTAACAGATGATTCTAATTTGAATCTGATTTTTATTTGAAGAACTGCGTTTATGTTCCGATATTCTAATATTAATGTTTCTATGTGTTCTACCAATGTAGAAATTATCACAGTCATTGCAATTCAATCTATAATATACTGGTATCGCTATGTGTAGACGATTTCATTATTTGCTTCACAGGAACAGATAGACAGTTAAAATTTTCGAAAATCATAAAATTCATTACATCCAAAATTGGATTCACAACCGAAATAGAAAGCAATAATTCGATGAATTTCCTAGACGTAACAATTTTGGATGAAAATGGATTACATATTTTCGCTATTTACCATAAGCCGTCACATACAGATATTATAATACATAACTCGTCGTGTCATCCGTATCAACATAAAATGTCAGCATTCAATAGTTTTATTCATAGATTGATTAACATCCCGTTATCATCAGAAAATTTCAACAAAGAATTAAATATGAATAATCAAATAGCCAAAAATAATGCTTACAATCCCAAACTAATAAATAATATTTAAATGAAAAACAAAGTGAAATCGCATTGAATGAAGTTTACCCTGTCGATAAATTGAAACAAAATTCAACACCTTAACCTACGTTGGCATTACAAGTGAGAAACTGAAATCATTCTTGAGTAGCAATAATTTCAACATAGCTTTCCAAACTAATAATAATTTAGGCAGATATATAAAGAATAATGAAACCAAATAGGTAAAAACAATAAATCTGGTGTTTATAGATTGAATTGCAATGACTGTGATAATTTCTACATTGGTAGAACACATAGAGATTTTAATATTAGAATATCGGAACATAAACGCAATTTTTCAAATGAAAATCAGATTCAAATTACGCGAATCATCTTTTAGAAAATAATCACTCTTTCGACCCACAGTTTGAAATTTTGCATACAGATAATGAATATTGGAAGGTAGATCTTTGGAAAACTTTAGAAATCAATAAATACAAACACTCAGGTAAACTCATCAATGAACAAGTCGATTTAAGCCCTTCACCTCTATTGAATCTCTTCTGAGAGCAATTTATTCCTTAATTTTATTGGACATACCAGTCATAAATAACCACTTAAGAAGAAGCAACCCAATAAGCTTTTAATTACTCAAGAACATTTATATTTATATTTTCTGTACATTCATTCGTCTGAAGAAGCTACGATGTAGTGAAACGCGCTACGAATCGCAATGATTAAGTAAAATTCCTTAAAACACAGTACTTTTTTTATTATTGACATTTTATCCATCCACTTTCTTACCGAATATCTATCCTTAAAATGCGATGAAAAATGTTTCAACGTGGAGCGTCTAATTTCATAATATTCCATTTTGGCCAACAGTTTCTTATGGTTCACACAATCAAATGACCGTTCGAGGTCTAGGCAAACAAGAATCACATCCTCAGTGCTATCTAACGCATCAAAAATAGAGCTAATGATCTTAACTATTACTGTCACCGTAGATTTGGTTCTTCTGAATCCATTCAGGCTCTTGTATAACACGAGTTTTGGTTCATTGTAGACTATCAGCCTAGTCTTAGTCAGTATTTCACAAACTTTGAAATGATAGGCAGTATTGAAACCAGTATGTAGTTATCGCACTGATTTATATCACCTTCTTGGGAATAGGTCATGTGCATTAACAACCAATGGTTCGACATGAGTTGTTAGCAGTCTGGCTTAGTGTTTTGGATGCATGTGCAACACTGACGAGAGGAAATGAAACAGAAACTGCTGTTTGTCGTTTCTACTCATGACATCCGATCAGACTGTACCACTATGTGCCTCTGGTTGACCATGTTTATGAACAGTGGAGTGGAAAAGCAGCTCCTTCAGGGTGATAAATTCCACATTTCATGGAAGGTTCAATATTATTCCCTGAATACAATTCTTCGATGTCTTCACACGAATAGCCATAAAGTTCGCATTTTATCATGATTTAGATATGACGTACATCTGGTTTAATTACCAGACAATCTGGTATATTATTATCTCAACGATTAATATGTTCTCAAGCTCAAAGGCAAGCAAATTCCTATCAAGCCCGAAAATTCCCAGGTGATGACACTGCCTTGATAATCTGAATCGAGGGTACTTACCCTTCAGAATCACGATAAAAAAATAATTCATGAAAGCTCGACCTTCACATCATTTTTTCACTAAGTGATAGATAGGCCACTAGAATATTATTTGAAGTCCAATATCATAAGTTTGCATACAGTCAACATTTTTGAAACAAATTAAGATACATTGACATGAAATGTTTTCATTTTGCAGATCACGGGCGTATTGAACTTATCTACCAATATAAGAGAAGTCTCTGAAGAAACACCTTGGATAAATTGAATCCTGAAGGTAAGAGTGCCATAGAATTGCATTTTATTCACTGTATGGATTGAATAGTTACTATTTGATAGCTATTCAAACACAAATGGAGATTTTAACGATGTTTTGACTGCCAACAAATGAGTTGAATCAACACTGTTACCGAGATTTTGAACTCTCGTTCATCGTCGGATAGTTTGTGAACTAAATACAAAGTTACATTAAATATATATGAAAAGGTCGTTATTTAGATTTGGAAACACCAGATACTAACACTGTATTCAACAACTATTAAAGTGGAATTATTATTTGGATATAGTAAAATACCCTTATTGGCGCTTCCTACATTCGCGTTTTCACTATTCGCAGATAAAAAACTGGGACCCAGTTCCTATATTCGCGGCTAAGAATTTCATTATTCGCAGATCTAATCAGTACATACAAATGTATTTTCAAGCGCGTATTCAAATGGATTGATGAAAAAGTAAAATAGACCTTATTACTACTACACTTAAAGTATGTTTTTGGAAGATATAGCCGCTGAAATGGTTCAGCTTTTCCTTTAACATAAGCTGCCTTAGCCGTAGTCGGTACTTTTGAGAATGTAAATAAACAAAATCCTTAAGTAAAGTGACTTTATAACTCAATGCATAAAGTATATTGTCCATTGAAATGTTACAATTTAGGGGCCAAGTATTGCATTTTTAGAGGACGCAATTTTATTGTTGGGACATGTGAAGGAGATCAATAGAAGACTAACTCCAAATTTGTGGGGTTGCAGCCCTTGTCCCCCGGCCGCCATCTTGAAAAAGGGTGCAAATATATTTTCCGCGATATCTCGAAAACTAAACATCTCATCTCATCGAAAAAATTTTGAGAAATAATTTGTAGCAAATCACTTTATCTACAAAAAAGTTTTTATCACTTTTGCCGTAAACGAAAAATTTCGAGAGTAATAAGCAAAAAAGTGGAAAAATTCTTATAAAATGTTCTTTTTTGAACAATAACTTTTTATTTTTTCATTTTATCGAAAAATTATTCCAGACCAATCTTGAAGATGGTCTCTTGAGGAACTTTTTCACATAATTTATTTTTAGTATCCTTTATTTTTAACACTGTTACAGCGCTCCAAAATTGAGCGGATTCGTCAATTCTCACGAGAATCCGGTTTCTTATAATTCCTCTACAGGGTTTTACATAATAGTATGTCACAACTTGAGGGTGTAAATTGACGTCTCATTTTATGAAAAAAAGTTCATATAAACATTGGTCCGCAAAAGCTTCGTTACGGAGCTAGAGGGTGTTGAAATTTCCAGAAAAAATTGGTTTTTCTTCAAAACTCCTGCAGTTTTTGAGATATTCATCCCAAATTTGGAATACGAGCTATTTTTAAAGCCTCCATCACTACACGTCCTAAATTTTAACTAGAATCTACAAGGTGTTTTCTTTTTAGGAGCCATGTCTTCTTTTGCCCTTTCAAACTATCACTTTTCGTCATCTTCGTTCAATTTAAAACCTCTTTGACACCTGTAATTTTTTCGTATCTTCCACCGTTCTCGAGCAAAAAATTATTAAACAATTGTATGCATTCCCTGAATTGAAAGCACTTCTAATTGAAAAAATGACTAGTAGGCTTTGATTTTTATCATTCAATTATTCATTTTGACAGTTGCTAAAGTTGAACCAGTGTCTGCTCGAAGTGTTTATTGAATTAACGATCAGTTTCAAGACTTTTGAAGTTATTTCTGTAAGAAAAAATGGCTAATTTTACTAACGCCGAATTGGCTGATATCCATCACATGTACGGTCTGGCTGACGGAAACAAAACAGAAGCTAGGCGATTATATCAGGTGCGCGTTCCAAATCGAGTAATACCAGACAGACGAAAAATTTCAAATATCCACAGAAGGTTGAGGGAAGCTGGTACTTTTACTGCAAATAATCATCCGAAAGGTGCAACTCAAACTATGAGAATTCCAGATATTGAGGGAGCAGTTCGGAATTGTATTGATTTGAATCCTCATGTGAGTTCAAGAAAAATTGGGAATCAGTTGAATATTTCACATTTTCTAGTTTGGAGGATTCTCCACGACTTTTTTCTGTACCCGTTTCATATTTAACGCGTCCAAACTCTACTTCCTCGAGATTTTCCTTCAAGACTGAATTTTTGCCGATGGTTCTTAGATTATATTAGAGAAAATGCTTATTTCGATAGTGGAATGATGTTCACAGACGAAGCTAACTTTTCGAGAACTCCTACCACAAATTTTCTCAATAATATCATTATTGGGCTGAGGAAAACCCCCATTTGATTGAAGAATCTCATCACCAAGAACAATTCTCACTGAATGTCGGGTCGGAATAATTGGAAATTATTTGATTGGCCATTTTTTTCGCCTAACAGACTAAACGGTCCCGCTTATCGGCAATTTCTTGAGGAAGAGTTACCTTTATTGCTCGAGGATGTACCACTTTTGGTGAGAAACATAATGTGGTTCATGCATGACGAGGAACCAGCACATTTCAGTGGAGAAGCTAGGAAATTCTTGAATAATACATTCAACAACCGATGGATAGGTCGGGTGGGCCAGAACCATGGTCTGATGAGTCCCCAGACTTAAATAGTTTGGACTTTTTCTTATGGGGATATCTCAAAAGTTTAGTTTATATTACTCCAGTGAACTCTGTAGAAGAATTGAGAAATCAAATAATAACCTCTTGTAACACGATGAGAATTACCCCAGGAATATTTCAAAGAGTGCGTGATAATATGCGAAGAAGGACAGAGGCCTGTATTCTTGCAGGTGGAGGACACTTCCAGCAATTTATTTAGTTTTTAATTATCTTTTGTTTAGTTTGATATTGAATAAGTATAAGTGGAGTCTCAGAAGACGAGCTATCAAAATAAAAGCAAATTTTGGGCATCCCTATCGAGTATTTCTATTATTTTTTTTTATTTAGCGAATAACATACAATTCAAATAATTCAAGTTCAATAATTGTTCACTCGAAAATGGTTGGAGATACGAAAAAATTACAGGTGTCAAAAAAGTTTTTAAATCGAACGAAGATGACGAAAATTGATTGTACGATGATCGGTGGCTTACTGCAGAAAAAGTTTGAAAGGGCAAAAGGAGACATGGCCTCGGAAAAGAAAACTTAGCTTGCTCAAAACTAGAAGGTCGCTTACTGATAGATTAAAGTTAGGGAATGCAATCTCGCATCAAAATATCAAACTCGGTATTCGCGAGATTCGGGAATTCTAATCGTGTGAAATCTCGGTATTGTGCGAGATCTCGCATTGTAGAGAAATGATCATTGAAAATGTACAAAAATTCCTATCATTTATATTTCTATTGGCTCTTATTGTTCTTCAAGATCAAAATAGAGAAATAAAATCTCAAACTAACCAGTAATTCATTCAAAAAGTAACATATTAGTCTTAAACTTGGAAATAACTCTTCAAATAGCATAAAGTATTTAGGGTTTCATCTGCCAGCTGACTCCGAATGCCGCATGCCAGATAACCAGCTGAAGAAAACGCCTGTTCTGCCTCGACACTTGTTGGTACTACAGATAATAGACATTGGTGAGCGAACTGTAGATTTTGTCCTTTCGACCCTCTTGACTCGTACAAATTGATTCCTTTATTCAAAATCATATCGAGTGACGATGACAAAGGTGCCACACGTTTTTGCGAACGCTCTTCCAATGCCATTTTCAATTCCTCATCAAGTCTAAGAGAAGCGTTTGCCATTTCACGCTCTAAATTTTTTTTCACTATAGCTAATGGAATTAAATCGTCAACACTTTCATTCAAGGCTTCGTCTGGAACTGAAGAGGTAGAGGGTTTCTTCGTGTAGTGACTGCAAAATTGTTATCTTCGGTACTGTTCTTGTGTAATCTCCCGATTAACTTTATTATTTCCTTTTTGATTGGAGATTATGGAGGCAGTTTGAAAGTTTGATCACTAGCAGATTGATTGAAATATACGTCGTATTGGACAGGATCTGTCAAATAATACAATGCTGCGTTCAAAAATTTTCGGCGTTCATGGATCCAGCAAGTTTTTGAGCTACTTGGTGTTTCGAGTTCTTCTAACTTTTTCATCATAAATTGCAGACCAGTTTCGGCAGTTAACAAATCTGAATTTCGACGACATAGTACTTTCACAGCCAGTTTTATAGGCTGAAATACGAGTTCTAAATCTGATAATGTACGAGATTCTTCGCCTGAGAAACTATGATTTGTATTCGATCCAAGATTGTTATCAATCAAGGCTTTGCTTACACATTGCTTCACCTAATTAAATGTGGAAATCATACCTACAAGACTAGACTAGCGTGTTTTTCAGTCCAGCACGAGTTGCTCAATTTTGCTGAAGTCGTCCTTCATATATTTCATTCTTCGTTGATGATTTTATAAAAACATTGACTACTTGTCTTTCTTTTTTGATAAGGTGATCAAATTCTGACACTAAGTCAACTTCATCTACAGTGAAGTCAAATCCTTCATTATCAATAATGCCATCAAATTCTTCATCGTCTGACTCCTCCACATCTGACTGAGCTACGACTGTGTCTTTTGTGTTTCTTTTTGCAATTCGGTTCCACGTTTTGTAAATCAGATCAATAACTCCCAATTGAATGCCGTGAGTGACGTATAGCTGGTGAAGAGGATTCATGAGTCACCCAACCTTCACCATTACACTGGCCTCATCTGTAGTAACACCTACTATATCTTCATCTAATGACAAGCCGTATTCTGATAATTTCCTCTTCAAAATAGTTATGCAACTCTTCACAGGCATGCTTCCTACTATGCGCACAAGACCCAAAATACAGAAGATATTTTTATTCTCTGATGTAGAATGTATGAACATTCACATTCATGAAGCTCCTGTCTTTGCAGGAAGTCGATTCATCGAAAGTAAGGCTGAATCTATGGTTATTCTTTCTTAGATTCTTGAGATCCGACAAAACTTTCATTTTCATACTCATGCCATAATCCATAACAATCTGTTTTATGGAGTTAGGCGATACAGGTAATTTGTAGTCACTAGTCGCAAATAATTCGCTCAAGTCTTTCGACGTGCAAAAAGATCTAAAGGTCATGCCATCTTTAGAAATCATTGAAATTCTTTCCTTCAAAGAAACTTTTTGTGGGGACGAAAAGTAATCAGATATTTTCTGCCTCTTCGTACCGGTTGGAGGAGGTGGCCTTACTGACGCGGAAGCATTGATCAGCATTGAAGAAGTCATGTTTTCTGTCATTTTCTTGAGAAGTATCAATTTTGTGCTTGTACAGTAAAAGTACATATAAGCCTTTGGGAGATCGTGCCGTTGTTTTCAAAATAGACTCACACAATTTGCACTGGGCAGTTTGTCCATCATCTGCCTTCAAAAAGTATTTCCATACCTCTGATCCACTTTGAAACTCTGTATAAACTACCTTTGTTGTCGTTGTAACACAAAACGAATCGACCGAGAGAACTTGAACACACAAGGAACTATTTTCAACTGTAATTGAAATAATTTATAAATCTGCAGATTGCCATGCACTCTGACACGTCCAGGCTCGCAAAACAATGACAAATTTACGAAAACCGGAAAACGTCTGGCTTTACTCATCCCTATCGCTCTGTGGCCCTAGCGCCACGTATTGCCGCCGGGAGTAGGTACACTGATTACATAAGTCGAAAACAACATGTGAGAGCACTGAAAGCTAAACAAAATTGACATAATACCAATTTTGCAAATCTCGCGAGATCTCGCATGATTTTGGGTGCGAGATTGATTTGCAGAACAGCTTCGAGATCTCGGTACTGCAAGATCTTGGTATACCAAGTTTGCATTCCCTATTTATAGTTGACGCCAGCACTGTTGCATTTGAAGTAACTGCGCAAGAAATTAAAAAACTCACTGACTTATCAAACAGCCTTCGTACGTTCCCATCAAGAAGGTGCTCATGTACATTTCGAAGTTTGTGTGTGACAATATTTCGCTGTAAATTTGGTGAAAGAATTGACAGAAGTGGCCAGTGAGATCACCTGATATGAATCATTTAGATTTCTTCTCAATAGGTCATCTTACATCGAGAGTTTATGCTACACCAGATAAAAACTTGGAAGAGCTGCATAGGAGAATCATCTCCGAACGCAGACTTTTGAAACCAGAAGTTCTTCGAAACGTTAGGAGGGAATACGAGAATCGTTCGTATTATTGTGTTGATGTACTGTTGCTTCTGTGACATAACTGATCAACACCAAAATTTCAATTTTATGCGATTCGGTTAGATGCATCCTCCAGTACACATGGTTGTGATAAAAACTATTATGCATTCCTTACAAAACATTGATATTTTACAATGTCTCAAATTATTACATTTCTGTGAGAATCAAAGAATTGGAATTGCAGAGGACTAGAATTTTTCCTTGAGAATGATAGCAGAGAATTAGAATTGTATTTTCGTTGAAATACAAACTTTCGTTGTATTTGAACTTTTTTTAAATAGAGAATTGAAAGATATTTCCAAAGATAAGTAACACGACCCACTTTCCTATAATGAATTTTTACTTATGTGTTGATGAGGGTAAAGTGTTGATTTTACATGCTCCGATCCATTTAAGAAATTGCCCTCCCTCTAAACAAAAATGAACGTGTTTCAGCTTTTTCCGCTAAAATTAGTCCATCCTGAGATAGAGTTGGCGAACTTTCGTTGGAACACACTGTATATGTATTCCTAAGGATTTCAACCACCTCTGTTCATATAAAATTGCAGCTTACAATTTAATCATCAACGGAGCATTTTCACTACCTTTATCATAGGAAAATCTTGACAAATGAATCGAAACCATGAAAACTTTAGCTTTTAACAACAGTTTTGATGTTATTAACCACTGCATCCAAAATAGCGAATCCTTCCTTAGTATTGATACATTGAAACTTTTACACATTGATTTGAAGAGTAGAAAGCTAAAGTAGAGTTTTTCACTTTTTAATGACAACTTTCAGATAATGAACGACCAGACTAAGCTATGTAAATCTCAAATTTTCGATGTATTCAACTATATTGCCGTAACAGGGATCTATCAATTTAATTTACACACAAACAAATTTATATGAAATCACCCGATATTTTGAATATTACCTCATGGATTTTGGAATTTGGAAGGATTGTTAGAATTGATCCTTTTGAGATATTTCAATTGCAAAATAATAAATTAATGTTTATTTTGAGAACGAAATATATAAAAGAAAATAAGAGACTCTTTCCACATGTAGTAAAAAAATTGAAAATAGTTTTCTGATGGAGTAGGTGTTTTTTCTCGACCTCAGTAGCTTGTATTACCTGAATCCGTCTAGGCATGTTTTGAATTAGGTTTTCGACCTCCTCTGGGGTGATTTTCTGCCAAACTTCTGTGGCGGCTTGGATGAACTGTTGTGGGGTTCTTAGATTATCCTGGCGTGATCTAATTTTCTTTTCGAAATTATCCCATAAATCTTCAAAAGGATTCAGGTTTGGAAAGCAAGCTGGCCAGTCCAAAATAGCGATAATGTCACGCGAGGTTGCGAGTATACGGATTGCATAAAAGTGAAATTCTCACCATGGGCACCTCGCCAGGGTCTCACTATGTGCACGTAATTTTCAGCCGTTAAACTCGCAAGAAACGAAATCAATTCTGTTTTGCCTCCTAGTATAATGCCACCCCAAAACATCACACTGCCCCTAGGTATTTCGGAATTTATCTTGCTGCTCGGAGTCTTGCTCGTCTTCCACGACCCCTTAAAACCCGAATCCGGCGGTCATCTTATCGAACACCAAGTCTGGTCTCATCCGAAAAATGGACATTTCGCCAATTCTCAATATTCCAATTTTAGTGCTCGATACACAAATTAAGTCTGTTAATTTTTTGTTATCTTGTCAGCACTAGAACTCTTACAGGTCTTCTGCTGTATAAACCCCTTGAATGAAGTATTTGACGTATCGTTTCGACACACTGATGCTTCCAGAAATTGCTTTGGAGTATGGGGTGCGACGCACTATGGCCTCTTCTTGCAATTTGGCACACGATGTTCTTTAGAAGTGATCTTCCTACGACTTCTTCTAGGCCAATTTTGCATAGATTGTAGCTTCACGTATGGAGCGTAGGTTTTTTAAATCAGCTCCTGTGATACCCCCATTGTGGCCGCTATATCCCTCTGGTCAACAATTAAGTCTTTTAATTTGTTGTCTGGTTAGCTCTGGAACTCTTAAGGGTCTTTTGCTGTATAAACCTCTTGAACATAGTCTTTGATGTATCGTTTCGGCTGATACACTGATGCCTGTTGCTTCTTGCAATTTGTCACAAAAGTGGTCTTGTTCTTCAGAAGTGATCTTCCTACGACTTCTTCTAGGCCAATTTTGCATAGATTGTAGCTTCACGTATGGAGCGTAGGTTTTTTAAATCAGCTCCTGTGATAACCCCATTGTGGCCGCTATATCCCTCTGTGTCAACAATTAAGTCTTTTAATTTGTTGTCTGGTTAGCTCTGGAACTCTTAAGGGTCTTTTGCTGTATAAACCTCTTGAACATAGTCTTTGATGTATCGTTTCGGCTGATACACTGATGCCTGTTGCTTCTTGCAATTTGTCACAAAAAGTGGTCTTGTTCTTCAGAAGTGATCTTCCTACGACTTCTTCTAGGCCAATTTTGCATAGATTGTAGCTTCACGTATGGAGCGTAGGTTTTTCAAATCAGCTCCTGTGATAACCCCATTGTGGCCGCTATATTCCTCTGTGTCAACAATTAAGTCTTTTAATTTGTTGTCTGGTTAGCTCTGGAACTCTTAAGGGTCTTTTGCTGTATAAACCTCTTGAACATAGTCTTTGATGTATCGTTTCGGCTGATACACTGATGCCTGTTGCTTCTTGCAATTTGTCACAAAAAGTGGTCTTGTTCTTCAGAAGTGATCTTCCTACGACTTCTTCTAGGCCAATTTTGCATAGATTGTAGCTTCACGTATGGAGCGTAGGTTTTTCAAATCAGCTCCTGTGATAACCCCATTGTGGCCGCTATATCCCTCTGTGTCAACAATTAAGTCTTTTAATTTGTTGTCTGGTTAGCTCTGGAACTCTTAAGGGTCTTTTGCTGTATAAACCTCTTGAACATAGTCTTTGATGTATCGTTTCGGCTGATACACTGATGCCTGTTGCTTCTTGCAATTTGTCACAAAAAGTGGTCTTGTTCTTCGGAAGTGATCTTCCTACGACTTCTTCTAGGCCAATTTTGCATAGATTGTAGCTTCACGTATGGAGCGTAGGTTTTTCAAATCAGCTCCTGTGATAACCCCATTGTGGCCGCTATATCCCTCTGTGTCAACAATTAAGTCTTTTAATTTGTTGTCTGGTTAGCTCTGGAACTCTTAAGGGTCTTTTGCTGTATAAACCTCTTGAACATAGTCTTTGATGTATCGTTTCGGCTGATACACTGATGCCTGTTGCTTCTTGCAATTTGTCACAAAAAGTGGTCTTGTTCTTCGGAAGTGATCTTCCTACGACTTCTTCTAGGCCAATTTTGCATAGATTGTAGCTTCACGTATGGAGCGTAGGTTTTTAAATCAGCTCCTGTGATAACCCCATTGTGGCCGCTATATCCCTCTGGTCAACAATTAAGTCTTTTAATTTGTTGTCTGGTTAGCTCTGGAACTCTTAAGGGTCTTTTGCTGTATAAACCTCTTGAACATAGTCTTTGATGTATCGTTTCGGCTGATACACTGATGCCTGTTGCTTCTTGCAATTTGTCACAAAAAGTGGTCTTGTTCTTCGGAAGTGATCTTTCTACGACTTCTTCTAGGTCTATTTTGAAGAGATTGTAGCTTCACGTATCGGGGGTAAGTTTTTTAAATCAGCTCCTGTGATAACCCCATTGTGGCCGCTATATCCTTCTGTGTCAACAATTAAGTCTTTTAATTTGTTGTCTGGTTAGCTCTCGAACTCTTAAGGGTCTTTTGCTGTATAAACCTCTTGAACATAGTCTTTGATGTATCGTTTCGGCTGATACACTGATGCCTGTTGCTTCTTGCAATTTGTCACAAAAAGTGGTCTTGTTCTTCAGAAGTGATCTTCCTACGACTTCTTCTAGGCCAATTTTGCATAGATTGTAGCTTCACGTATGGAGCGTAGGTTTTTCAAATCAGCTCCTGTGATAACCCCATTGTGGCCGCTATATCCCTCTGGTCAACAATTAAGTCTTTTAATTTGTTGTCTGGTTAGCTCTGGAACTCTTAAGGGTCTTTTGCTGTATAAACCTCTTGAACATAGTCTTTGATGTATCGTTTCGGCTGATACACTGATGCCTGTTGCTTCTTGCAATTTGTCACAAAAAGTGGTCTTGTTCTTCGGAAGTGATCTTCCTACGACTTCTTCTAGGCCAATTTTGCATAGATTGTAGCTTCACGTATGGAGCGTAGGTTTTTAAATCAGCTCCTGTGATAACCCCATTGTGGCCGCTATATCCTCTGTGTCAACAATTAAGTCTTTTAATTTGTTGTCTGGTTAGCTCTGGAACTCTTAAGGGTCTTTTGCTGTATAAACCTCTTGAACAAAGTCTTTGATGTATCGTTTCGGCTGATACACTGATGCCTGTTGCTTCTTGCAATTTGTCACAAAAGTGGTCTTGTTCTTCGGAAGTGATCTTTCTACGACTTCTTCTAGGTCTATTTTGAAGAGATTGTAGCTTCACGTATCGGGGTAAGTTTTTAAATCAGCTCCTGTGATAACCCCATTGTGGCCGCTATATCCTTCTGTGTCAACAATTAAGTCTTTTAATTTGTTGTCTGGTTAGCTCTCGAACTCTTAAGGGTCTTTTGCTATATAAACCTCTTGAACAAAGTCTTTGATGTATCGTTTCGGCTGATACACTGATGCCTGTTGCTTCTTGCAATTTGTCACAAAAAGTGGTCTTGTTCTTCGGAAGTGATCTTTCTACGACTTCTTCTAGGTCTATTTTGAAGAGATTGTAGCTTCACGTATCGGGGGTAAGTTTTTTAAATCAGCTCCTGTGATAACCCCATTGTGGCCGCTATATCCTTCTGTGTCAACAATTAAGTCTTTTAATTTGTTGTCTGGTTAGCTCTGGAACTCTTAAGGGTCTTTTGCTATACAAACCTCTTGAACAAAGTCTTTGATGTATCGTTTCGGCTGATACACTGATGCCTGTTGCTTCTTGCAATTTGTCACAAAAGTGGTCTTGTTCTTCAGAAGTGATCTTTCTACGACTTCTTCTAGGTCTATTTTGCAGAGATTGTAGCTTCACGTATCGGGGGTAAGTTTTTAAATCAGCTCCTGTGATAACCCCATTGTGGCCGCTATATCCCTCTGTGTCAACAATTAAGTCTTTTAAATTTGTTGTCTGGTTAGCTCTGGAACTCTTAAGGGTCTTTTGCTATATAAACCTCTTGAACAAAGTCTTTGATGTATCGTTTCGGCTGATACACTGATGCCTGTTGCTTCTTGCAATTTGTCACAAAAGTGGTCTTGTTCTTCGGAAGTGATCTTCCTACGACTTCTTCTAGGCCAATTTTGCATAGATTGTAGCTTCACGTATGGAGCGTAGGTTTTTAAATCAGCTCCTGTGATAACCCCATTGTGGCTGCTATATCCTCTGTGTCAACAATTAAGTCTTTTAATTTGTTGTCTGGTTAGCTCTGGAACTCTTAAGGGTCTTTTGCTGTATAAACCTCTTGAACATAGTCTTTGATGTATCGTTTCGGCTGATACACTGATGCCTGTTGCTTCTTGCAATTTGTCACAAAAGTGGTCTTGTTCTTCGGAAGTGATATTTCTACGACTTCTTCTAGGTCTATTTTGAAGAGTTTGTAGCTTCACGTATCGGGGGTAAGTTTTTAAATCAGCTCCTGTGATAACCCCATTGTGGCTGCTATATCCTCTGTGTCAACAATTAAGTCTTTCAATTTGTTGTCTGGTTAGCTCTGGAACTCTTAAGGGTCTTTTGCTGTATAAACCTCTTGAACAAAGTCTTTGATGTATCGTTTCGGCTGATACACTGATGCCTGTTGCTTCTTGCAATTTGTCACAAAAGTGGTCTTGTTCTTCGGAAGTGATCTTTCTACGACTTCTTCTAGGTCTATTTTGAAGAGATTGTAGCTTCACGTATCGGGCGTAAGTTTTTAAATCAGCTCCTGTGATAACCCCATTGTGGCCGCTATATCCTTCTGTGTCAACAATTAAGTCTTTTAATTTGTTGTCTGGTTAGCTCTGGAACTCTTAAGGGTCTTTTGCTATACAAACCTCTTGAACAAAGTCTTTGATGTATCGTTTCGGCTGATACACTGATGCCTGTTGCTTCTTGCAATTTGTCACAAAAGTGGTCTTGTTCTTCGGAAGTGATCTTCCTACGACTTCTTCTAGGCCAATTTTGCATAGATTGTAGCTTCACGTATGGAGCGTAGGTTTTTCAAATCAGCTCCTGTGATAACCCCATTGTGGCCGCTATATCCTTCTGTGTCAACAATTAAGTCTTTTAATTTGTTGTCTGGTTAGCTCTCGAACTCTTAAGGGTCTTTTGCTGTATAAACCTCTTGAACATAGTCTTTGATGTATCGTTTCGGCTGATACACTGATGCCTGTTGCTTCTTGCAATTTGTCACAAAAAGTGGTCTTGTTCTTCGGAAGTGATCTTTCTACGACTTCTTCTAGGTCTATTTTGAAGAGATTGTAGCTTCACGTATCGGGGGTAAGTTTTTTAAATCAGCTCCTGTGATAACCCCATTGTGGCCGCTATATCCTTCTGTGTCAACAATTAAGTCTTTCAATTTGTTGTCTGGTTAGCTCTGGAACTCCTAAGGGTCTTTTGCTGTATAAACCTCTTGAACAAAGTCTTTGATGTATCGTTTCGGCTGATACACTGATGCCTGTTGCTTCTTGCAATTTGTCACAAAAGTGGTCTTGTTCTTCGGAAGTGATCTTTCTACGACTTCTTCTAGGTCTATTTTGAAGAGATTGTAGCTTCACGTATCGGGGGTAAGTTTTTTAAATCAGCTCCTGTGATAACCCCATTGTGGCCGCTATATCCTTCTGTGTCAACAATTAAGTCTTTTAATTTGTTGTCTGGTTAGCTCTGGAACTCTTAAGGGTCTTTTGCTATACAAACCTCTTGAACAAAGTCTTTGATGTATCGTTTCGGCTGATACACTGATGCCTGTTGCTTCTTGCAATTTGTCACAAAAGTGGTCTTGTTCTTCGGAAGTGATCTTTCTACGACTTCTTCTAGGTCTATTTTGAAGAGATTGTAGCTTCACGTATCGGGGTAAGTTTTTAAATCAGCTCCTGTGATAACCCCATTGTGGCCGCTATATCCTTCTGTGTCAACAATTAAGTCTTTTAATTTGTTGTCTGGTTAGCTCTCGAACTCTTAAGGGTCTTTTGCTATATAAACCTCTTGAACAAAGTCTTTGATGTATCGTTTCGGCTGATACACTGATGCCTGTTGCTTCTTGCAATTTGTCACAAAAGTGGTCTTGTTCTTCGGAAGTGATCTTTCTACGACTTCTTCTAGGTCTATTTTGAAGAGATTGTAGCTTCACGTATCGGGGTAAGTTTTTAAATCAGCTCCTGTGATAACCCCATTGTGGCCGCTATATCCCTCTGTGTCAACAATCAAGTCTTTTATAATTTGTTTTCTGGTTAGCTCTGGAACTCTTAAGGGTCTTTTGCTATACAAACCTCTTGAACAAAGTCTTTGATGTATCGTTTCGGCTGATACACTGATGCCTGTTGCTTCTTGCAATTTGTCACAAAAGTGGTCTTGTTCTTCGGAAGTGATCTTCCTACGACTTCTTCTAGGCCAATTTTGCATAGATTGTAGCTTCACGTATGGAGCGTAGGTTTTTCAAATCAGCTCCTGTGATAACCCCATTGTGGCCGCTATATCCCTCTGTGTCAACAATTAAGTCTTTTAATTTGTTGTCTGGTTAGCTCTGGAACTCTTAAGGGTCTTTTGCTGTATAAACCTCTTGAACATAGTCTTTGATGTATCGTTTCGGCTGATACACTGATGCCTGTTGCTTCTTGCAATTTGTCACAAAAAGTGGTCTTGTTCTTCGGAAGTAATATTTCTGCGACTTCTTCTAGGTCTATTTTGAAGAGTTTGTAGCTTCACGTATCGGGGGTAAGTTTTTTAAATCAGCTCCTGTGATAACCCCATTGTGGCCGCTATATCCTTCTGTGTCAACAATTAAGTCTTTCAATTTGTTGTCTGGTTAGCTCTGGAACTCTTAAGGGTCTTTTGCTGTATAAACCTCTTGAACAAAGTCTTTGATGTATCGTTTCGGCTGATACACTGATGCCTGTTGCTTCTTGCAATTTGTCACAAAAAGTGGTCTTGTTCTTCGGAAGTGATCTTTCTACGACTTCTTCTAGGTCTATTTTGAAGAGATTGTAGCTTCACGTATCGGGGGTAAGTTTTTTAAATCAGCTCCTGTGATAACCCCATTGTGGCCGCTATATCCTTCTGTGTCAACAATCAAGTCTTTTAATTTGTTTTCTGGTTAGCTCTGGAACTCTTAAGGGTCTTTTGCTATACAAACCTCTTGAACAAAGTCTTTGATGTATCGTTTCGGCTGATACACTGATGCCTGTTGCTTCTTGCAATTTGTCACAAAAGTGGTCTTGTTCTTCGGAAGTGATCTTTCTACGACTTCTTCTAGGTCTATTTTGAAGAGATTGTAGCTTCACGTATCGGGGGTAAGTTTTTAAATCAGCTCCTGTGATAACCCCATTGTGGCCGCTATATCCTTCTGTGTCAACAATTAAGTCTTTCAATTTGTTGTCTGGTTAGCTCTGGAACTCTTAAGGGTCTTTTGCTGTATAAACCTCTTGAACAAAGTCTTTGATGTATCGTTTCGGCTGATACACTGATGCCTGTTGCTTCTTGCAATTTGTCACAAAAGTGGTCTTGTTCTTCGGAAGTGATCTTTCTACGACTTCTTCTAGGTCTATTTTGAAGAGATTGTAGCTTCACGTATCGGGGGTAAGTTTTTTAAATCAGCTCCTGTGATAACCCCATTGTGGCCGCTATATCCCTCTGTGTCAACAATCAAGTCTTTTATAATTTGTTTTCTGGTTAGCTCTGGAACTCTTAAGGGTCTTTTGCTATACAAACCTCTTGAACAAAGTCTTTGATGTATCGTTTCGGCTGATACACTGATGCCTGTTGCTTCTTGCAATTTGTCACAAAAAGTGGTCTTGTTCTTCGGAAGTGATATTTCTGCGACTTCTTCTAGGTCTATTTTGAAGAGTTTGTAGCTTCACGTATCGGGGGTAAGTTTTTTAAATCAGCTCCTGTGATAACCCCATTGTGGCCGCTATATCCCTCTGTGTCAACAATTAAGTCTTTCAATTTGTTGTCTGGTTAGCTCTGGAACTCCTAAGGGTCTTTTGCTGTATAAACCTCTTGAACAAAGTCTTTGATGTATCGTTTCGGCTGATACACTGATGCCTGTTGCTTCTTGCAATTTGTCACAAAAAGTGGTCTTGTTCTTCGGAAGTGATCTTTCTACGACTTCTTCTAGGTCTATTTTGAAGAGATTGTAGCTTCACGTATCGGGGGTAAGTTTTTTAAATCAGCTCCTGTGATAACCCCATTGTGGCCGCTATATCCTTCTGTGTCAACAATTAAGTCTTTCAATTTGTTGTCTGGTTAGCTCTGGAACTCTTAAGGGTCTTTTGCTATACAAACCTCTTGAACAAAGTCTTTGATGTATCGTTTCGGCTGATACACTGATGCCTGTTGCTTCTTGCAATTTGTCACAAAAAGTGGTCTTGTTCTTCGGAAGTGATCTTTCTACGACTTCTTCTAGGTCTATTTTGAAGAGATTGTAGCTTCACGTATCGGGGGTAAGTTTTTTAAATCAGCTCCTGTGATAACCCCATTGTGGCCGCTATATCCTTCTGTGTCAACAATTAAGTCTTTTAATTTGTTGTCTGGTTAGCTCTGGAACTCTTAAGGGTCTTTTGCTATACAAACCTCTTGAACAAAGTCTTTGATGTATCGTTTCGGCTGATACACTGATGCCTGTTGCTTCTTGCAATTTGTCACAAAAAGTGGTCTTGTTCTTCGGAAGTGATCTTTCTACGACTTCTTCTAGGTCTATTTTGAAGAGATTGTAGCTTCACGTATCGGGGGTAAGTTTTTTAAATCAGCTCCTGTGATAACCCCATTGTGGCCGCTATATCCTTCTGTGTCAACAATTAAGTCTTTTAATTTGTTGTCTGGTTAGCTCTGGAACTCTTAAGGGTCTTTTGCTATACAAACCTCTTGAACAAAGTCTTTGATGTATCGTTTCGGCTGATACACTGATGCCTGTTGCTTCTTGCAATTTGTCACAAAAGTGGTCTTGTTCTTCGGAAGTGATCTTTCTACGACTTCTTCTAGGTCTATTTTGAAGAGATTGTAGCTTCACGTATCGGGGTAAGTTTTTAAATCAGCTCCTGTGATAACCCCATTGTGGCCGCTATATCCTTCTGTGTCAACAATTAAGTCTTTTAATTTGTTGTCTGGTTAGCTCTGGAACTCTTAAGGGTCTTTTGCTATACAAACCTCTTGAACAAAGTCTTTGATGTATCGTTTCGGCTGATACACTGATGCCTGTTGCTTCTTGCAATTTGTCACAAAAAGTGGTCTTGTTCTTCGGAAGTGATCTTTCTACGACTTCTTCTAGGTCTATTTTGAAGAGATTGTAGCTTCACGTATCGGGGGTAAGTTTTTTAAATCAGCTCCTGTGATAACCCCATTGTGGCCGCTATATCCTCTGTGTCAACAATCAAGTCTTTTATAATTTGTTTTCTGGTTAGCTCTGGAACTCTTAAGGGTCTTTTGCTATACAAACCTCTTGAACAAAGTCTTTGATGTATCGTTTCGGCTGATACACTGATGCCTGTTGCTTCTTGCAATTTGTCACAAAAGTGGTCTTGTTCTTCGGAAGTGATCTTCCTACGACTTCTTCTAGGCCAATTTTGCATAGATTGTAGCTTCACGTATGGAGCGTAGGTTTTTAAATCAGCTCCTGTGATAACCCCATTGTGGCTGCTATATCCCTCTGTGTCAACAATTAAGTCTTTTAATTTGTTGTCTGGTTAGCTCTGGAACTCTTAAGGGTCTTTTTGCTGTATAAACCTCTTGAACAAAGCCTTTGATGTATCGTTTCGGCTGATACACTGATGCCTGTTGCTTCTACAATTTGTCACAAAAAGTGGTCTTGTTCTTCGGAAGTAATATTTCTGCGACTTCTTCTAGGTCTATTTTGAAGAGTTTGTAGCTTCACGTATCGGGGGTAAGTTTTTTAAATCAGCTCCTGTGATAACCCCATTGTGGCCGCTATATCCCTCTGTGTCAACAATTAAGTCTTTCAATTTGTTGTCTGGTTAGCTCTGGAACTCCTAAGGGTCTTTTGCTGTATAAACCTCTTGAACAAAGTCTTTGATGTATCGTTTCGGCTGATACACTGATGCCTGTTGCTTCTTGCAATTTGTCACAAAAAGTGGTCTTGTTCTTCGGAAGTGATATTTCTGCGACTTCTTCTAGGTCTATTTTGAAGAGTTTGTAGCTTCACGTATCGGGGGTAAGTTTTTTAAATCAGCTCCTGTGATAACCCCATTGTGGCCGCTATATCCCTCTGTGTCAACAATTAAGTCTTTCAATTTGTTGTCTGGTTAGCTCTGGAACTCTTAAGGGTCTTTTGCTGTATAAACCTCTTGAACAAAGTCTTTGATGTATCGTTTCGGCTGATACACTGATGCCTGTTGCTTCTTGCAATTTGTCACAAAAGTGGTCTTGTTCTTCGGAAGTGATCTTTCTACGACTTCTTCTAGGTCTATTTTGAAGAGATTGTAGCTTCACGTATCGGGGGTAAGTTTTTTAAATCAGCTCCTGTGATAACCCCATTGTGGCCGCTATATCCCTCTGTGTCAACAATCAAGTCTTTTATAATTTGTTTTCTGGTTAGCTCTGGAACTCTTAAGGGTCTTTTGCTATACAAACCTCTTGAACAAAGTCTTTGATGTATCGTTTCGGCTGATACACTGATGCCTGTTGCTTCTTGCAATTTGTCACAAAAAGTGGTCTTGTTCTTCGGAAGTGATATTTCTGCGACTTCTTCTAGGTCTATTTTGAAGAGTTTGTAGCTTCACGTATCGGGGGTAAGTTTTTTAAATCAGCTCCTGTGATAACCCCATTGTGGCCGCTATATCCCTCTGTGTCAACAATTAAGTCTTTCAATTTGTTGTCTGGTTAGCTCTGGAACTCCTAAGGGTCTTTTGCTGTATAAACCTCTTGAACAAAGTCTTTGATGTATCGTTTCGGCTGATACACTGATGCCTGTTGCTTCTTGCAATTTGTCACAAAAAGTGGTCTTGTTCTTCGGAAGTGATCTTTCTACGACTTCTTCTAGGTCTATTTTGAAGAGATTGTAGCTTCACGTATCGGGGGTAAGTTTTTTAAATCAGCTCCTGTGATAACCCCATTGTGGCCGCTATATCCTTCTGTGTCAACAATTAAGTCTTTTAATTTGTTGTCTGGTTAGCTCTGGAACTCTTAGGGTCTTTTGCTATACAAACCTCTTGAACAAAGTCTTTGATGTATCGTTTCGGCTGATACACTGATGCCTGTTGCTTCTTGCAATTTGTCACAAAAGTGGTCTTGTTCTTCGGAAGTGATCTTTCTACGACTTCTTCTAGGTCTATTTTGAAGAGATTGTAGCTTCACGTATCGGGGGTAAGTTTTTTAAATCAGCTCCTGTGATAACCCCATTGTGGCCGCTATATCCTTCTGTGTCAACAATTAAGTCTTTTAATTTGTTGTCTGGTTAGCTCTGGAACTCTTAAGGGTCTTTTGCTATACAAACCTCTTGAACAAAGTCTTTGATGTATCGTTTCGGCTGATACACTGATGCCTGTTGCTTCTTGCAATTTGTCACAAAAGTGGTCTTGTTCTTCGGAAGTGATCTTTCTACGACTTCTTCTAGGTCTATTTTGAAGAGATTGTAGCTTCACGTATCGGGGTAAGTTTTTAAATCAGCTCCTGTGATAACCCCATTGTGGCCGCTATATCCTTCTGTGTCAACAATTAAGTCTTTTAATTTGTTGTCTGGTTAGCTCTGGAACTCTTAAGGGTCTTTTGCTATACAAACCTCTTGAACAAAGTCTTTGATGTATCGTTTCGGCTGATACACTGATGCCTGTTGCTTCTTGCAATTTGTCACAAAAGTGGTCTTGTTCTTCGGAAGTGATCTTCCTACGACTTCTTCTAGGCCAATTTTGCATAGATTGTAGCTTCACGTATGGAGCGTAGGTTTTTAAATCAGCTCCTGTGATAACCCCATTGTGGCCGCTATATCCTCTGTGTCAACAATTAAGTCTTTTAATTTGTTGTCTGGTTAGCTCTGGAACTCTTAAGGGTCTTTTGCTGTATAAACCTCTTGAACAAAGCCTTTGATGTATCGTTTCGGCTGATACACTGATGCCTGTTGCTTCTTGCAATTTGTCACAAAAGTGGTCTTGTTCTTCGAAGTGATCTTCCTACGACTTCTTCTAGGCCAATTTTGCATAGATTGTAGCTTCACGTATGGAGCGTAGGTTTTTAAATCAGCTCCTGTGATAACCCCATTGTGGCCGCTATATCCTCTGTGTCAACAATTAAGTCTTTTAATTTGTTGTCTGGTTAGCTCTGGAACTCTTAAGGGTCTTTTGCTGTATAAACCTCTTGAACAAAGCCTTTGATGTATCGTTTCGGCTGATACACTGATGCCTGTTGCTTCTTACAATTTGTCACAAAAGTGGTCTTGTTCTTCGGAAGTGATTTTCTACGACTTCTTCTAGGTCTATTTTGAAGAGATTGTAGCTTCACGTATCGGGGTAAGTTTTTTAAATCAGCTCCTGTGATAACCCCATTGTGGCCGCTATATCCTCTGTGTCAACAATCAAGTCTTTTATAATTTGTTTTCTGGTTAGCTCTGGAACTCTTAAGGGTCTTTTGCTATACAAACCTCTTGAACAAAGTCTTTGATGTATCGTTTCGGCTGATACACTGATGCCTGTTGCTTCTTGCAATTTGTCACAAAAGTGGTCTTGTTCTTCGGAAGTGATCTTTCTACGACTTCTTCTAGGTCTATTTTGAAGAGATTGTAGCTTCACGTATCGGGGTAAGTTTTTAAATCAGCTCCTGTGATAACCCCATTGTGGCCGCTATATCCTTCTGTGTCAACAATTAAGTCTTTTAATTTGTTGTCTGGTTAGCTCTGGAACTCTTAAGGGTCTTTTGCTATACAAACCTCTTGAACAAAGTCTTTGATGTATCGTTTCGGCTGATACACTGATGCCTGTTGCTTCTTGCAATTTGTCACAAAAGTGGTCTTGTTCTTCGGAAGTGATCTTTCTACGACTTCTTCTAGGTCTATTTTGAAGAGATTGTAGCTTCACGTATCGGGGGTAAGTTTTTTAAATCAGCTCCTGTGATAACCCCATTGTGGCCGCTATATCCTCTGTGTCAACAATCAAGTCTTTTATAATTTGTTTTCTGGTTAGCTCTGGAACTCTTAAGGGTCTTTTGCTATACAAACCTCTTGAACAAAGTCTTTGATGTATCGTTTCGGCTGATACACTGATGCCTGTTGCTTCTTGCAATTTGTCACAAAAAGTGGTCTTGTTCTTCGGAAGTGATCTTCCTACGACTTCTTCTAGGCCAATTTTGCATAGATTGTAGCTTCACGTATGGAGCGTAGGTTTTTTAAATCAGCTCCTGTGATAACCCCATTGTGGCCGCTATATCCCTCTGTGTCAACAATTAAGTCTTTTAATTTGTTGTCTGGTTAGCTCTGGAACTCTTAAGGGTCTTTTGCTGTATAAACCTCTTGAACAAAGCCTTTGATGTATCGTTTCGGCTGATACACTGATGCCTGTTGCTTCTTGCAATTTGTCACAAAAAGTGGTCTTGTTCTTCGGAAGTGATCTTCCTACGACTTCTTCTAGGCCAATTTTGCATAGATTGTAGCTTCACGTATGGAGCGTAGGTTTTTAAATCAGCTCCTGTGATAACCCCATTGTGGCTGCTATATCCTCTGTGTCAACAATTAAGTCTTTTAATTTGTTGTCTGGTTAGCTCTGGAACTCTTAAGGGTCTTTTGCTGTATAAACCTCTTGAACAAAGCCTTTGATGTATCGTTTCGGCTGATACACTGATGCCTGTTGCTTCTTACAATTTGTCACAAAAAGTGGTCTTGTTCTTCGGAAGTGATTTTTCTACGACTTCTTCTAGGTCTATTTTGAAGAGATTGTAGCTTCACGTATCGGGGGTAAGTTTTTTAAATGACCCCCGCAGATAGTTCCATTGTGGCCGCTATATCCCTCTGTGTCACCTTTTTTTCAACGAAGTCAATTATTCGATCCCTCTGCACATCGGATAATCTAACGTAAGGCATTTTCAATTATGATTAAAGACTTTTTAAAATTTGAAATTCACAGTTTCAAATCTCAGTGACGACTGAGTACAATATCCCGAACATGTGGTGATAATTCAACATTTCTTGTCATAATATCCAGTTTTTTACAACAAAAAACTTCATTCTTTACAAGTAGTCAAAGATCTATGGTTAAAAACAATCAATAATGTGAAATACCGAGTGATTCCATATGAACTTGGGTGTGTATTTGTTGGTAGTGAAAAATTCTATTAGGGTTTTAATTTTGTCATTTTGAAATTTCAAACGATTGTGTCATTATTATCGAAATTCGAGCGAAAAATTGATTCAAATCACACGAGGCAAATTCAGAGCCAAGTCATTTGTGTTGGTGAAAAGGGGATGAATTGATTTCCTGCTCTGTAATAAATCTTAGGTGCTACACCCCGTTTTTGCGCTAATTGGCTGCAGGTGATTTTTTTCATTTCAATTGCCAGGAACAGAACAACTGAACTGGACTACATTCCCTTCCATAACTATCGTTTGAAGATAGAAAAGATATTGAAAATAAAATTGAATTGAAATTTCGATTAGCATTGAATGCGGATATGAAATTAATGCTCTGTTTTTTTTTTGGCATCACAATATATTTATACAGAACAGCTAAAATATTTGAAGGAAAAAGTTTGCGATGAATGCAAAACATTATTTATATTATTATTTCATTTTAGCCGTACAATGTTCAGCATCATATCAAAACAACTATATGATTATTTATCGGTGCACTGATGAAAAATAGAGAAACCATTCGGTCGCGCATGTAATCATGAAAAATGTAACATAGGCTTCAGCATTAAATATTTCAGGTAATAGCTGAAAATATAGCTCCTGAGGCACATATTTCACTGGAAAACGAGCACATTGGGACTAAGTATTCTCAGGACGTTATACACTTCTGGTTTGAACTCGTAATTTTCTAGATCTAGTACGCTCTTCAGACATGCTGAATGTAGAGTACAATGGATATATTCGCATTCAGGTCTGAATATTTCATGAAATTATATCCTTTCGAAAATGCTACGAGAAACTATGTCCATTTCGATAAGTAGATTTTTAATTGGTTTTCCCGAGTTGAATTCAGTCGAATGTGAAGAGACATGAATTTGAATGAAACAGAAAATAGATATAGAAGTAAATGAGATAAAAACACAAGGTTTAACTTTAATCTACACTTTATTTGAAAAAATTCGACGACGTTTCGCTGACACAGCAGCTTTATTAAGAATGAAAAATAGAATGAAGAGTATGGTATTATAAACAAATCGTAGAACAAGTTGGATGAATAACAGGAAAATCCACACCGAGCCATTGTACAGTTAGTATGAAAGGTAATAAAACTAATTAAACAAGATAAGTAGGGGTGAATAATTCAAATCTACCTGCTCATTCAAAAGCTTGTCCCAATGTTCGTATCCATTTATTTCTAATGCTTCTAGGAGATCTAATTTTGAACTTTTTGATTTTATATGTAATATGTTAAATTTTGATTTTCATTTTCGATACAATGTGAAGCGCAAGTAGATTCGTCTGTTTTCTGGCTATTGTACTCTGATTGATGGTTTTATATCTAGTTTTTAATGAACGATCAGTCTGACCTATTAAACAACTTCACAATCAATACAGGACAATTGTAAACTCCAGTATTGTTAAGTCTATTAGTTTCATATATATATATATATATATATATATATATATATATATATATATATATATATATATATATATATATATATATATATATATCGCAAAACTAAACTCAAAATAGGAGAGAAGTCGACAATCAGTTTCTCTTTTCAGATCTAACAATCACTCATAAAAATAATAAAACATAACCCACCTTTACTGATATTTGCAACCCACAACACTGAACACACCCAAAATCTCATAAATACGCTGCCCTTCATTCAATAACACTGTGCTAGTTCAAAATTCTAACACGAGGGAGACATACCTAGTAAACCTATATCGGGTACGCTGAATCCAGTGGTAACCACCGTTTTTGAAAGTTAGCTCTTGTTTAGGAGATATTCGCCTTTGAAGTTAGCTGATTTTAGTAGGTTCGTCGCTTATGACTTCAGTACATTATATGCTTGTAAATCCCAAACCGTTCGGAATATTGCTTGACTGTCTTTGGCAAAGTTTTAGCTATTGTCATGGCTAACAACTTTTCTGAATATACCAACATAGAAAAACCTCATTCAAACACCGTTTCTTAAGAAAATGTCCAAGAAAAACTCCATTTCTTTGCCATTATTTCATTAATTTTCTTCTAAATAATAGAGAAATCAAGGGAATTTCGCTTTAAAATCTCAAAATAAGAAAATAAAACACATTTCCTATAATTAAATCAAAAATTTAAACGCACAATCATGATTTTAACTCAAATTTTTATTCCAATTCCAACAATTTTCAACAAATAAACATATAAATTCATGTTCATTCTTCTTCTCCATCTTCATTTTACTGTGAATTCCAGCAAATGTCTTCTAATAGAGAATCAAGTTTTTTCCACTATACCAGCGCTCAAGCCTAGCCATCACCTGATGAAACCGTTCACCATGCTCATCTGATTCACATGGTGATTGTTCGGCAAACTTGTCTGCATGGTAATGTAAATAATGAATTTTCAGAGACATTTCTAGACCGATGTTACGGAAAGCAACGAGCATATTTTCAACGTGTATGCGCCAGTTTTTGTCACGATGAATTCCAAGTACATTTTCGATGACTCCTTTGACGCAATCCCAAGCAACGAGCTGCAAATTCGACAAACTGTTTTTAAATTGTTGGTCCCATCAAGCGTCGAATATCAGGTCCATTGAGTATGCCTGTAATAAAATAATTCGAAAAAATATGTGTTAAATATTGAATAAATTAGGTTGATTAGTACGTATATAGTTTCACACAAACCTTCTCTTATTTTCATTCCACTCAATCTTGGGAAAATTCGCTTCAACTCATTGAATGCATTGCCTTCATGATCTAGGGCCTTGATGAAATTTTTAACAATCCCAAGCTTGATATGCAGAGGTGGAAGCAACACTTTTTCGATTGGCACAAGTGGAATTTCAACGACGTTTTCTCGACGCAATCTGAACCCTTATCTCATTGGCCAGCTCTTATTGGCATATTGGTCGCCGGCATATCGAGTATACCATAAACATATAAAACACAAGTTTTTCGTATATCCCGTCTGCATTCCTCTCAAAAGAGTTATCACCTTCAAATCTACACAAATCTTCCAACGATGGTCTTGATATTTCACCAAATCAAGGATATTTTTCAATGATTCCGTAATTTTCCTTCGTTTTTGTGCTGATGGCAATAGGGACACTGTTTTTTGAGTTTGTGACATGAAGCAAAACCGCCTTGAGACTACTTTTGGACGAATCGATGAAAAGACGCCAGTCTTCTGGTTTATACTTATGATGCATTTTTAATACCAATTCCTTGATATCAGTGCAGTACGCGAATGAATTGTCTTCGATGGATTTAAATGAAGCAGTGAGCTGTCTATGACGGCCGATTTCTCCATATACTTTAACATCAGGTGCTAAGACATTCTTTTTTTTCAATTCCTGAGTCAAAATAATGGACTGACGCTGCGATAATTTCAATCGACGAATAATTTTATCCAGATCTTTTTGAGAAAATTCGGCATGATTACATTGTGGAGATACATTTGATGGTACATAAACCGATGCAGACGTTTCGCCAATAGTATCAAAAATAGATGGAATGTACTCTTCTGTCGGACTGAGTCTTTTCGGTATTGGAATGGATTCCGAATGTGGTAACGGCAACTGAACAAACCGAGTTCCTCTGAGTTCAACTTTACGTTTTTTAACTCTGTTCAACCCGATAATTTCATTAACACAAGCAAAACAGTCATCTGGATTATGTTCTTGAGGATTTGTCCAAATTACTGGAAGGCCAAAAGGCATAGATTGGAATTCACCTGTAATAAAAATAGCTTCAATTTATATAATTTTGAAATAAATGATAAATCATTTCATTTTACCTCTTTTCCATCCACTCAATCTTATGACACAACCAGTACAAACGATGTTTGGAGCCCAGTTCACATCTTTGATTACAGTTTGGTTGAAATATTGTGTGTACGATTCAGCAATTTCTTCAGAAATTCAACGCTTGCTTATCATTATAGTAAACTTTCCACAAATGTAGCAAAATTTATTAAATTTACTGCACGAATTCATTTTGATATTTTTACCAAATATATAACTTGTGTAAATAAAGAAACTTCAACAAGAAATATCAAATTAAGAAATATCAGAACTGAGACTATGAAAATGGCACACAAATACATAGCAAAATATGTAGTAACATCAGTGACAATACTTATAAATACGTATTAACAATGACAATTGTGAGAAATTTGAGTTAAAATCATGATTGTGCGTTTGAAATTTTGATTTAACTATAGGAAATGTGTTTTCTTTTCTTATTTTAAGATTTTAAAGCGAAATTCCTTGATTTTTCTATTGTTTAGACGAAAATTAACGAAAAATGGTAAATAAATGGAGTTTTTGGGACATTTTCTTAAGAAATGGTGTTTGAATGAGGTTTTTTATGTTGGTATATTCAGAAAAGTTGTTGGCCATGACAATAGGTAAAACTTTGCCGAAGACAGTAGAGCGATATTCCGAACGGTTTGAGATTTACAAGCATATAATGTAATATAATGTCATAAGCGACAAACCCTACTAAAATCAGCTAACTTCAAAGGCGAATATCTCCTAAACAAGAGCTAACTTTCAAAAACGGTGGTTACCACTGGATTCAGCGTACCCGATATAGGTTTACTAGGTATGTCTCCCGCGTGTTAAAATTTTGAAGTGTCATTTTCAGGCACTGTGTAATTTATTGACCTATAGGGATGTCTCTCTGCCATTCTTCGAAGAAAATAGGTGTAGAGAAGTGTCAACTATTAGAGAAATAGCTGAGAACAATGGTTATTCCTAAACTATAATAACGGAATGATCAGAAAGAAGCAGACACGAATGACAAATCATTATATTTACCTATGTATAGAATCAAGTAATACAGATAAATACATTTCATTGAGATATTTTGGCCCTATCAGGGGAAAGATTGTAAATGTCATCTCGAAACAGCATAAAAAGTAGCTTTCAAAACCCACATGTAACTCTTCCAAGAATTTTTCAATTGTGAAGAAAAAACTGATAAATTTGATAAAACTGGAGTTTACAAGTTGTCCTGTATGGATTGTGAAGGCATTTATATTGGTCAGACTGCTCATTCATTCAAAACTAGATACAAATAACATCAATCAAATTACAATAGGGTAAACTACGTACGGTTGAAACGGTGGACAATTGAAACAAAGTGAATATCTCGTGAATAGTGCGTGAAGAGGTGCGGGGTACAGGGGGAGTACTAAGCAGGCGATAAGTCGAAAATTTTAGTATTGCGTCGCTCTTCGGGCGCTGTGGTTGTTTGTAGGAGTCCCCATTGTGTTTTTTTACGGAAAAGTAAGTATTTTTGTACCTACATTTTTGCAATTATTATGATTTTGTTTATAGTTAGATGATTGAGAGTTTTGTTACAGTTGAATTGAAGTTTGTACAACAGTAGTATGATTAGTTTTTATTTTAATTCACTATCATTCTTACTTTGAACTGTTTTATACCAAGAGGGGAGGTGGTGGGTAGAGTTGAAACATAATTGTGGGTACGGTTGAAACAATTTATTAATTAAACTTTCTTGTTTCTCAGTTGCCAAGGGTACACCAAAGAAAGACTACGAAAGGTCAAACCGACTTATCAACGTACAAACAAGCCTATGAAGATGTGAAAGCGGGATCTTCGTTAATAACAGCGGCAGAAAACAATGTACTGAACCACTCTTCCCTGTTCAGATATATACGTAAACGAGATGCGGCTGGTAACGATGAAAATCAAGAAATGGGATATAAGGCCCACAATCGTGTGTTTACCCAGGAACAAGAGCGTGAGTTATCAAAATATTCAGTTAGATGTGCAGATATATTTCGACCTAACTAAGAAGGATGGATGGAACTAACCATCAACTATGACTTATCACGACCTCGGACTTGGGATGATAAAGAAAAGGTTGGCGAAGAATGGTTTCGCATGTTTATGAAAAGAAATCCTGAACTGTCAGTACGTGCAGCACAGGCTACAAGTCTTTCTAGTCAAGTATGTTCAGTAACTTCGGCGGAGAGGGGTATTTTGGTTACAGTAGCCATTGCAGTCAATGCCATAGGAAATGCCATTCCTCCTTTCTTCGTCTTTCCGCGTGTGCGATACCAAGATCACTTTATCAGGGATGGACCAATAGGATCTGCTGGAAGTGCAAATCCTTCAGGCTGGATGCAGGACGAATCATTTATGCTTTTCCTGGATCACTTCAAAAAACTTACAAATGCTTCCTCTTCGTATGAAATTTTACTTGTCCTTGATAACCACGCGTCACATATACACATTAACGCACTAGACTTTTGCAAGACGAATGGTATTGTAATGCTATCTTTCCCTCCTCACTGCTTACACAAACTCCAACCACTTGATCGATCTGTATTCGGTCCACTGAAGAAAGCTGTAAATTCGACCTGACATCCTAGGGATTTTAACTACTGCTATACCGCTTGCTCTTACACAATCCAATAATCAAGCTGGTTTTCGCACTACTGTGTGTTTACTGAACTCGATTCTGCACCTGAATTTTAGACAGATAGGCCAAATCCAATCGAGACTGGTGATGGTCTTATTCCGAATACTAGTATACCTGGTGATGAAACGCCACCACCGTCGTCATCCATTTTAACCCTCGAACCCCCCGAAGAGTTGGAAGAGCCTACTCACGCAGCCCTTTTTGTACAACAACCGATGAAAAATGTGCCACAATATTCACAAGCACTAGATAAAGAACAAGGAAACATTATTGCGAATCCAACACTTTTGATTACACTACCCGAATATCGAGTAGTAGTAGTAATGTTAGGCTTTCACCAACACCTTCTACAAGTTTTCAATCCATTCCTGTGTTAACAAATCAAACGGAAAATGTCACGACTTCGACTACACCACCTTTATTTTCTCCGGAAGCAATACGACCACCACCAAAAGCGCCTCCAAGAAAATTAACAAATAGGGGCCGAAAAACAAGGAAATCTACAATATACACAGACACACCTGAAAAAGAAGAGATAAGAAGAGAATGTGAGATCAGAGTGGAACGAACCAGAACTAATCAAGTTAGGAGAAGATTAGATTTAAAGATTAGAAGAAAGACTGGAAGAAATTCACAAACAAGAAAAAACTAACACGCAACAAGAATCATCATCAGACGAAGACGAGTGCTGCTGTGTTGCTTGTATGTCAGCATATTCAGAAAGCAGACCGAGGGAAAAATGGATACAATGCACACATAGATTAACTTCAAACTATCCACAGATTACTTTAAGGACAAAAGTTATATTTCTTATAATCCATCGAAGTTTTTAAAAATCAACAAACTCCGCATAGAGATAATCTTTTGAAGGACGAGTATGGCCTCGCTTATTACAAAATTACAGTCAACATTAGCTTGAATTTTGATCGACTTTGAAGTGGTTCAAATAATCAATTCACGGTACTTTTTGGACAAAATGTACATTTCACTCTTTTCTTGTTCTTGTTCTGTATTTGTATTTAGTTCACTATTTTATGAATCCTTTTCAGCTTCTTTCGTTGAATTACATCTGAGTATTTCCCGATTAAATATTCAGTAGTATTTAAACCTTTTTTCCCACTCTCATTCAAGTTTTATTGCATTTGTATTCTGATTGAAGCTTTTGAGTTTTACAATTCAAGAAGTTTGAATTTTCAAGTTTTTCAAAACATAAGCTTGAATTGATTTCGAGTAAAGCCGTGAATCCCTAGTTTAGACATAAAGCCAAAAACATAGCGGTGAACTCCATCAATATAAACCGGCAAATGAATGACTCTGTGTAAATAGAATGAACAGCACAGGTTCGCACGGTCCACTTAGGCGTGAATTTCCAAATTACTCTTCAATTCAGGATCCTCGTCTTTCACCCTCACAAGTTCTCAACATTCTCTTTGATTTTCATCTGGATACGGCTGTGGATTCCTTATATGTTTCATACAAACTTTGATGATCCTTTTGGCGAATAAAATGGAAGGTTCGTATCTTTCATTTATATTAGAATTTTCTTTTGAAATATGGTATATATTCAGAAATTCATTCTGTCTGGAAAATCTTTGAAATCACTTTTCGTAATAATGAACGTCTCGTTATCACAGAACAATCAACTTGATGATCTTCATCAACGTTCGCAGTATTATGCATGATCTATTTTCCATATTGAGATAAAGTTTAAGCTGAAATTTGGGTTACAATTTCTTTCTCTGTTATTGTTTGCTGACAAGTTTGACGAAGTTCATCTCCTTCACTTCAAGAATCTGATGTTTATTCAACTCCCTAAAACTAATATTTCTGTCCACCAATAGAATTGGGATATTACAATAAATTTAAAAGATACTGGGTGGGTTTGGAAAGATCAATTTTTGGGAACCTGCTCTTCTTTCGTAGTTTTTGGAGAACTGGAGACACTGCGTTTTATTGTTAATTAAAGAGGATGAGGATAATGAACGATCGGAAGAAGATGATGATGATGATGAAGATGAAGAAAACTGAAGCCCTAAAGAACAAAAAATAAATGAATTATTATAAATTAATCATAATGAAAATATCGAAATTTCACTGCTATGTTTTACTATCAATAAAATGCAAATAATATACCCTTACTATAGTTTCAACCTTTCGCTCATCATCAGTCAGAGGGGAATCTCAAGTAATAAGTACATCGGCATTTGTAGTAAATTGAAAAGGATAGTAGATGTTATGAAAGTAAAGATATAAAAGACTTAAATGAGATAAAAACACAAGGTTTAACTTTGATCTACACTTTATTTGAAAAAATTCGACGACGTTTCGCTGACACAGCAGCTTTATCAAGAATGAAAAACAGAATGAAGAGTATGGTATTATAAACAAATCGTAGAACAAGTTGGATGAATAACAGGAAAATCCACACCGAGCCATTGTACAGTTAGTATGAAAGGTAATAAAACTAATTAAACAAGTTAAGTAGGGTGAGTAATTCAAATCTACCTGTTCATTCAAAAGCTTGTCCGAATGTTTGTATCTATTTATTTCTAATGCTTCTAGGAGATGTAATTTTGAACTTTTGACTTTATATGTAATATGTCAAAGTTTTTATTGAATGAATGGTTTTCTTTTATTAGGTGGTTTGAATAATTTGAATCAGATTTATTTTTATCGAAGCTACGTTTATGTTCAGATGTTCTTATGCCAAAACTCCTATAGGTCCTACCGATATAAATTTTATCACAAGAACCGCAATTGAGTTTATAGATTCCTGATTTACTTGATTTTTCAACACGAGATTTATTATTTTTAATATGTTTACCTAAGTTATTAGAAGTTTTGAAAGCTATATTAAGATTTTGTTTGACGAGAAAGGATTTAATATTTGTACTTGCAGAACCGCAGAATGTTAAACTGTTGAATATTTTATAGTCTTTATGAATAGGATATACTTCATTTATTGCTTTTGATAGAGTTTTTACGAATGATTAGGTCTATCATATCCGGATTATATGAATTATTAATGGCTATCTGTTTGATGATGTTTAACTCTTTATTATAATCTTCTACTGATAAAGGTAAATTGAGTAACCGATGTACCATGCTGTTCAAAGCTGCAACTTTGTGTTGAATGGGATGTAATGAGTAGTTATGTATAATTGTATCAGTATGTGTTGGTTTACGAAAGACCGAAAAACATGATTATTATTTTGTTTTGTGATTTTTAAGTCCAAAAATTTATGGAATCGTTCTGTTCAATTTCTATCGTGAATTTAATGTTCAAATGGATGGAATTAATGAAATTAACAAATAAGTCTAATTGACGAGTAGTTCCAATGAAACATACTAAGATGTCGTCAACATATCTATACCAATAAAGAAATTTGGAAATGAGTGGATGTGTATGAATTTTCTGTCCAATATTATTCATAAAAATCTCTGCTAAAAGTGGACTCAAAGGATTTCCCATGATCAAACCATTTTCACTACTGTAATAGATGTTGTTTAAAGAAAAATAATTTTGTTCAATGCAAACGTCCAACAGATTCAATATTTCTGATTTGATTATGTGGTTAACATGATTCGAATTCAACATGTTTTCGATTAATATTCTGACATCACCTGGAGGAACACTTGGGTATAAATTCTCAACATCAAACGAAATAAGTTTTGCGTTAGGTGGTAGGTTAACGTTTTTTATGTTATTTATCAATTCGAATGAATTTTTTATAGAAAATTTTGATTTGAATAAACAATAATTTTTAATAATATCTATAAGGTAGTGCGACAATTTCACGGCTGGGGCTGTAACGTAAGATACGACTGGTCTAACGGGGTTATTTACTTTATGCAATTTAATGAGTGAATACAGTTGAGGTGGTTGAGGGTTTGGTAAAATTAATTTGTATTTATCTATTGCTTTAATTAAAGATTTTGCGTCATTTATTGCAATTTTAATATTTTTCTGGAATTTAATAGTTCGATCTTTGTTTAAAATTGTATAGTTTCCGGACGAAATGAAATTTAGAGTTTTAAATAGGTAGTCATTTTTATTTAACGCAATAACAGTATTACCCTTATCTGCTTTTGTAAAAATAACTTCATTTAGTTGAGATTTTTGTTTGATGGCCTTTAAAATATTTTGTTCTTTACTCGGTTTAAAGTCAGCTAATGATTCATTTTTTATAATGTCAGATGCTAAATATTTAAGGTGAGTGTTATTAGGAATATTTTTCAGAGAAATTTCAGTATCTTTGCCAAGTTCCTCTAAATCAGATTTTATCTTGTTTGATTTAATATTGTGTTTGAAACCTTTCTCCAAGAGATTAGTTTAATTAAAGCAATAGATAAATACAAATTAATTTTACCAAACCCTCAACCACCTCAACTGTATTCACTCATTAAATTGCATAAAGTAAATAACCCTGTTAGACCAGTCGTATCTTACGTTACAGCCCCAGCCGTGAAATTGTCGCACTACCTTATAGATATTATTAAAATTATTGTTCATTCAAATCAAAATTTTCTATAAAAATTCATTCGAATTGATAAATAACATAAAAACGTTAACCTACCACCTAACGCAAAACTTATTTCGTTTGATGTTGAGAATTTATACCCAAGTGTTCCTCCAGGTGATGTCAGAATATTAATCGAAAACATGTTGAATTCGAATCATGTTAACCACATAATCAAATCAGAAATATTGAATCTGTTGGACGTTTGCATTGAACAAAATTATTTTTCTTTCAACAACATCTATTACAGTAGTGAAAATGGTTTGATCATGGGAAATCCTTTGAGTCCACTTTTAGCAGAGATTTTATGAATAATATTGAACAGAAAATTCATACACATCCACTCATTTCCAAATTTCTTTATTGGTATAGATATGTTGACGACATCTTAGTATGTTTCATTGAACTACTCGTCAATTAGACTTATTTGTTAATTTCATTAATTCCATCCATTTGAACATTAAATTCACGATAGAAATTGAACAGAACGATTCCATAAATTTTTGGACTTAAAATCACAAAACAAAATAATAATCATGTTTTTTGGTCTTTCGTAAACCAACACATACTGATACAATTATACATAACTACTCATTACATCCCATTCAACACAAAGTTGCAGCTTTGAACAGCATGGTACATCGGTTACTCAATTTACCTTTATCAGTAGAAGATTATAATAAAGAGTTAAACATCATCAAACAGATAGCCATTAATAATTCATATAATCCGGATATGATAGACCTAATCATTCGTAAAAAAACTCTATCAAAAAGCAATAAATGAAGTATATCCTATTCATAAAGACTATAAAATATTCAACAGTTTAACATTCTGCGGTTCTGCAAGTACAAATATTAAATCCTTTCTCGTCAAACAAAATCTTAATATAGCTTTCAAAACTTCTAATAACTTAGGTAAACATATTAAAATAATAAATCTGGTGTTGAAAAATCAAGTAAATCAGGAATCTATAAACTCAATTGCGGTTCTTGTGATAAAATTTATATCGGTAGGACCTATAGGAGTTTTGGCATAAGAACATCTGAACATAAACGTAGCTTCGACAAAATAAATCTGATTCAAATTATTTAAACCACCTAATAAAAGAAAACCATTCATTCAATAAAAACTTTGACATATTACATATAAAATCAAAAGTTCAAAATTAGATCTCCTAGAAGCATTAGAAATAAATAGATACAAACATTCGGACAAGCTTTTGAATGAACAGGTAGATTTGAATTACTCACCCCTACTTAACTTGTTCAATTAGTTTTTATTACCTTTCATACTAACTGTACAATGGCTCGGTGTGGATTTTCCTGTTATTCATCCAACTTGTTCTACGATTTGTTTATAATACCATACTCTTCATTCTATTTTTTCATTCTTGATAAAGCTGCTGTGTCAGCGAAACGTCGTCGAATTTTTTCAAATAAAGTGTAGATCAAAGTTAAACCTTGTGTTTTTATCTCATTTATATCATGGATCTACATCAAGTAACGGCCTCCACAATTCAAATATAAAAGACTTATTCATCTATTTATTTATTTATTGTTACTAAACATAGGGTCCCCTACAGAATAGACCCAATTACCGGGGTTCACAAGAAACGATAACAGAAAAATAGACAGAAGTGAAACTGTCATACGAAATGAAAATAATAACTTTCATAAAAATTCAGGAGAAAAAAAAGACTCATTAAAGATTACAGAATCAAGCAAAATATCATGAAAACTAAAAACCACTACAATGAAGATGATGAGAAAATATCTATACTGACAATATGCCAATTGTACATACGCATAATTCACAAGAAAACAGAATGAAAAATTAAACTAGTACGGGCCTTCGGAACATAGGAGAGTGCATTTCGACGACTAGGATACACGGGAATATTGAAAGTGAGATAACAAGGGGAAAACTAAAAGAATAAAAAATACGGTGTCGAAAAGAACTCTTCTCTGCTTCAGGTTTAACATTTTATGATGACGCAAACTTAATTTATAATCATGGTTAGAACTGAAAAATCTAAAGTTGAAACTTTTGATGAACTTTCTCTGGACTGATTCAATTCAATCAATATACTTGTAATACTGAGGGGACCAAACAGGTTCAGCAAATTCCAAATTACTCCTCACCAATGAAAAATATAGCATTTTCAAAGATCTTGGATCACTGAAACATTTAGTAATTCTTGAAATGAAACCCAACATTTTGAAAGCCTTAGAAACTATATGATCAATATGATACTCAAAGGACAACTTAGAATCAAGATATATACCAAGTTCCTTAATTTGCTTTACCCTCCCAATTACAAGCCCATCAACAGAAAAAATAGCATCGAAGACATTAAAAATTTTCGTGAACCTTATATGCTTTCATTTATCAATATTTAACTGAAAATACCTACTCTGACAAAAAGAGAAAAGTCTGTCAAGATCACTCTGAAACCGCAAAATATCATCATAGGACCGAAAATCACTGTACACTCTAAGATCATCGGCATATTAATCATGCTTTGTATAAAGAAAACATTTCGAAATATCATTAATGTAAATTGAAAATAAAAGGGGACCCAGATGTGACCCTTGTGGAGCATCAGAGGTAACACGAACGAAACCGGAACGCGTGCCATTGAGTGCAACATATTGTAGTCTATCCGACAGATACAATTCTATCCATTACAGTGAGGACCCCACCACACCAAAGTCCTCTAGAACCCTCAACAAAGTGGCATGATGTACCTTATCGAAGGTCTTAGCCATGTTTGTATAGACGGCATCAACTTGAATACCGTCATCAAAACTACTACTTATGAAATGAATGTAAGGAGTTAAATAAGTTAACAACGACCTACCTTTGAAAAGCCCATGTTGAGATTGAATCAACTTGGAACTGAATGAATGAAAAAATTTATAGTTACTATTGCTTCACAAATTTTACCGAAATAACTTAGAATAGACAGGTCGGTAATTACTCACTTCATTTTGCTTACCACTTTTGAAAATAGGTACGATCTTTGCCACTTTCCACTTATGTGGAAAGACACCTTGTGCTGAAGATTTGTTGAAGACAATTTGAAATGGAGTCGCTGAACTAGCGGAACATGATTTTATAATAATTGGTGGGATGGAGTCCTGACCTGGACTCTTCGTGACATTCAGTACCTCGATTTTAGCTTTATCTCTATCCGTTACTATACTACCGTTCTCGTCTTTAAGCTGAAATATTTCTTTGTTGCCATTTGAGATTTTTCTCCTCATGACCTTCACTCCTTCGTTTTCATCGATAGTTCGAAGTATTAGTTTATTTTTGTATTGTCTTATGTCCTTCTGAATAGTTCTCGAAATAACCTTATTTTCATTGGTTCCGTGTTAACATCGCTAGCCTTGTCTCTCCGTGTTCAATTTTTTTCTTAGTTTCTGGACTTCTTCTCTGCTCCTCTTTATTTTTCGAACAGAATTCGTTCTTTGTCTGTCTGATGGTGTTGACTATTTTGATGTTTAATTCATTCATTCTAGTTGGAGCCCACATGTTCTCCATTTTATCATCGATGAATTGCCTGAATACTGTCTCATCTGCTGGATGAATCCATGATTTGGTCTTATTTTTGACCATTTTGTGTCTGTCCAGGTCGGTAAATATTTCGATAGTAGCCCTAATCAATCTATGGTCACTGGATGTTGTGAACCTATTCAAAACCGTCACTTCTTTGAAGATAGACCGTTTATTAGTAATGAAATAATCTATTTCGTTCCGGATTTTTTCGTCAGGACTCTTCCATGTCGATTTCCTCTTTGTTTTCTTTTGCAAGAACTATTTATCTGAAACAGGTTATTTCCTAGGAGAAATGTCAATAGTGTCTCTTCTCTTTCATTTCTACCTTGGCTACCAAACTTTCCAAGTGCTATTTCAGACGGATCAGCTTTTACGTATACTTCTTCATCAGAATGCGTTGATGTTGGTGCATACACTTGAATGATCTTTAAAGTGTATCTAACGTTCAGGCGTAAAATTATAAGTATTACCCTTGTTGCAATATACTTTATGGCTAGTAGGTTTCTGGATAGTCTTTTATTTATAAGAAAGCCTACGCCACCGATGGAGTCATTTGGACCGTTAGGGTAGAATTTATTGCCAGATTTAAAAGTTTTCAAGCCTTCTCCTTGTCTCTTAGTTTCACTTATTCGGATAATATCCCATTTTATGTTCTCTAGTTCTTGCTCCATCTCCATGAACCTTTCATTTAAGAGTAGGGATCTTGCGTTGTAGGTAGCAACCTTGAGAGCTAGTTGTTTTCTTCTCTTTGTTTTATTTTTGTCTCGTTGGTTCGTTAAATTTGTAAATTTGTGATGCAGCCCTTCTTGAAGGCATGGGATTTGGGTGCACCCACCAGGGGACCATATCCAATTGTTTTAAAATTCATCATGTGTTCATGTCTTAGGGGTTTTGGCCCCACGTTGGCCAGGCGGGTTGGAAGATGGTAGGATGTTCAAAAGAAATTTAGGGTTAGGTGGGAAGACGGTGAATATGACAATGGTTCCCTCGAAATGGGTTTGGGAGATAAACCAAAGCTCGCGTGGGCAAGGGGCGCGTCCCTGAAGTAGATCTGTCATCTATCGGGATCATAGATGAGTATCTACCCGCCACCGGGTAAAATCCAAATATTTGAAATCTTTCAATGAGTCTTTTATAGCTTAACTTCCATTAATCTACTGCGCTTTACAATTTACTATTTAAAATGAGAACAAATCGGGTGTCTATAAGCTAACATGTCTAGAGTTACATCAGACATACATAAGACAAACGGGTCGAACATTTAAGATCAGATTCAGAGAACACGAAACAGCTTTCGTCAAGAGTAAACAAGGTTTGACGTTTGCAAATCACTGCATAGAAAATAGCCACCCTTTACCTGCTATGGACAACTTGGAGGTTATGAATGTGTCTCTCAAAGAGCAGAAAATTAGACAAACTGGAATCCATTGTAACCTACCTGAATTCTTTTCTTTTTTCAATAGATTAAGTTTTTGTCTTTCATTTTCATTGTGTAAAATTTTGAATGTATCCCAGCAAGACAGTTTATAAACACCGAATTTATTACCTTTATCAATTTTAGATTTGCAACTTTTGATATATCGGCCTGAAGAATTATCAATTTGGAATGCTATATTGAGATTATAATGCGAGAGGAATGATTTTAATTCTAGACTAGGATTACCAATATAAGTTAAGCTGTTGTATTTTGTGTTAAAATTTTTATACTTGGAAATACTTCCTGGATTGCATTTCGAAATTTCTTGCAAGAAATCATGTTCTCAATCATAGTTGGACTGTAACCGTTATTGACTGCTATTTGTTTAACTATATTTAGCTCCTTTATGAAATTATTTTGCGACATTGGGATATTAATGAGTCTATGTGCCATACTATTGTCAGCTGCTAATTTATGTGGATAAGGATGTGTAGATGAGCTGTGAATAGTAATATATGTATGCGATGGCTTATGAAAAATAGAAAAATCATGTTTGCCGTTAATTTTATTACTAGTTAAATCCAGAAAGTTAATGGAGTTTTCTGTTTCTATCTCTAATGTGAAATTAAAATTTCGTGAATTTTGTTAATGAATGTTTTGAATGACTCTAATTGTCTGTTGGTGCCAGTGAAACAACAAATGATATCGTCGAAATATCTAAACCAATAAATAAAGTGTTTGAATAACGGATGTTCTTGGATAGTTTTCTTAATATTATCGATGGAAATTACAAAGGCGTAAGATTTCTGATTGAATTACCGGATTGACTTTATTAGTTTGAAGGGCGTTGTTGATGAGTTTCACTGTAACACTAGGTGGAAAACTAGGGAAGAGATTTACTACATCCCATGACATAAGTTTAGCGTTCGGTGGTAGTATCGCGTGCCGAATTTTATTCATTAGGACTGAAGAGTTTTTTATGACAATTCAGGTTCAAAATTAGCGTTCTGTTGAATGATGTCTATGAGAAAGCGTGAAAGTTTTGCAGCTGGAACTTGAAAATATGAAACTACTGGTCTAATGGGATGCCATGTTTTATGGAGTTTGACGAAGGACTAAGGTTTTGGTGATTGCAGGTTGTCAATGAAAAGTTCATATTTTTGGTTGATAGCAATTATAAACTTGGCATACTCGTTTTTACTATGGATTGAAATTTATTAGTTGGATCTTTATCAATTTCTTCATAACAACCTGATTTAATGAAATTTTGGGTTTTCAATAAATGATCTGCTTTATTTAAGGCTATGACTATGACTATGATATCTTCAGATGCGGACTTAGATTTAATGGACTTCAAAGTTGTATTTTGGAATTTCTTAGGTTGAAAACTATTGAACTCTTTTAGAAATATTAACGCTGAAGAGTGTTTTAGGTGTTTGGCTTGCGGTGAAAAATTTAGGGCTATTTCGGTTTCAATTCCTAGCAGATCCAAAGAGAGACAAGCGTTATTTGACTCTAAATTGTGTTTAAAACCCTTTTCTAGAAGTGAAACTTCATCTTCGTAGTTTGAATTATCATAAATCAGATTCCCATTATTCTAATCACTTACTCGAAGAAAACCATAACTTTAATGATAATTTCAAAACTTTACACAATGAAGATAAAGAAAACTCAATCTATTGGAAATTTTAGAGATCAACAGAGAAAAGAATTCAGTTAGGTTACTTAATAGTCAATTAGATCTAAATCCTTCTCCTTTACTCAATTTTTGTAAGCAACTGTGATGGGTTTTCCAACATACCCTTGTACTTGTACCTATTGTAATATTAAGTTGGAAATAAGACTAATATATAAGAAATAACTCTGTTCAATAGTTTGTATCTATCTGATGAAGCCACAGTGTGGTGAAATCAGTCATAGTTTTGTTAATATAGTGAAAATCTAAATACCATATTTTTATTTCATTGAAAATATGTATATCGATTTTCATCAAGTAACGAACTCCTCCATCAAATTATTGAAAGTGTTTTATAACTTTACTTCCATAACGTCTACACTGTGATTTTCAATTATACTATTCAAAACTAGAGCAAATCGGGTGTCTATAAGTTTACATGCCCAGAGTGCAATCAGATATACATAGGACAAACGGGTCGAACATTTAAGATCAGATTCAGAGATCATCAAGCAGCTTTGGTCAAGAATGAACAAGATTCGACGTTCACAAATCACTATATAGAAAATGGCTACCCTTTCCGAGCTATGCACAACTTGGAGGTAATGAATGTGTCCCTCAAAGAGCAGAAAATTGGACTACCTGGAATCCATTGGAATCCTCAAATCTCTACACAGTCCTAGTGAACTTATGATGAATGATTTGGGTAAAGTCCAAATATTTTATATTTTTAAATGAGTCTTTTATATCTCTACTTTCATAATATCTACTTTTGAATTGTGGAGGCCGTTACTTGATGTAGATCCATGATATAAATGAGATAAAAAACACAAGGTTTAACTTTAATCTACACTTTATTTGAAAAAATTCGACGACGTTTCGCTGACACAGCAGCTTTATCAAGAATAAAAAACAGAATGAAGAGTATGGTATTATAAACAAATCGTAGAACAAGTTGGATGAATAACAGGAAAATCCACACCGAGCCATTGTACAGTTAGTATGAAAGGTAATATAAACTAATTAAACAAGTTAAGTAGGGTGAATTTTTTATAGAAAATTTTGATTTGAATGAACAACAATTTTTTGATATCTATAAGGTAGTGCGACAATTTCACGGCTGGGGCTGTAACGTAATACGACTGGTCTAACGGGTTTATTTACTTTATGCAATTTAATGAGTGAATACAGTTGAGGTGGTTGAGGGTTTGGTAAAATTAATTTGTATTTATCTATTGCATTAAATTGCATAAAGCAAATAAATACAAATTAATTAGACCAGTCGTATATTAAATTACAGCCCCAGCCGTGAAATTGTCGCACTACCTTATAGATATCATTAAAAATTATTGTTCATTCAAATCAAAATTTTCTATAAAAATTCTTTCGAATTGATAAATAACATAAAAACGTTAACCTACCACCTAACGCAAAACTTATTTCGTTTGATGTTAAAATTTATACCCAAGTGTTCCTCCAGGTGATGTCAAAATATTAATCGAAAACATGTTGAATTCGAAACATGTTAAACACATAATTAAATCAGAAATATTGAATCTGTTGGACGTTTGCATTGAACAAAATTATTTTTCTTTCAACAACATCTATTACAGTAGTGAAAATGGTTTGATCATGGGAAATCCTTTGAGTCCACTTTTAGCAGAGATTTTTATGAATAATATTGAACAGAAAATTCATACACATCCACTCATTTCCAAATTTCTTTATTGGTATAGATATGTTGACGACATCTTAGTATGTTTCATTGGAACTACTCGTCAATTAGACTTATTTCTTAATTTCATTAATTCCATCCATTTGAACATTAAATTCACGATAGAAATTGAACAGAACGATTCCATTAATTTTTGGTTTTGAAATTAACTGAACAAAATAATAATCATGTTTTTCGGTCTTTCGTAAACCAACACATACTGATACAATTATACATAACTACTCATTACATCCAATTCAACACAAAGTTGCAGCTTTAAACAGGATGGTACATCGGTTACTCAATTTACCTTTATCAGTAGAAGATTATAATAGAGAGTTAAGCATCATCAAACAGATAGCCATTAATAATTCATATAATCCGGATATGATAGATCTAATCATTCGTAAAAAACTGTATCAGAAAGCAATAAATGAAATATATCCTATTCATAAAGACTATAAAATATTCAACAGTTTAACAATCTGCGGTTCTGCAAGTACAAATATTAAATCCTTTCTCGTCAAACAAAATCTTAATATAACTTTCAAAACTTCTAATAACTTAGGTAAACATATTAAAAATAATAAATCTCGTGTTGAAAAATCAAGTAAATCAGGAATCTATAAACTCAATTGCGGTTCTTGTGATAAAATTTATATCGGTAGGACCTATAGGAGTTTTGGCTAAGAACATCTGAACATAAACGTAGCTTCGATAAAAATAAATCTGATTCAAATTATTCAAACCACCTAATAAAAAAAACCATTCATTCAATAAAAACTTTGACATGTTACATATAAAATCAAAAAGTTCAAAATTAGATCTCCTAGAAGCATTAGAAATAAATAGATACAAACATTCGGACAAGCTTTTGAATGAACAGGTTGATGTGAATTATTCACCCTTACTTAACTTGTTTAATTAGTTTTCAATTACCTTTCATACTAACTGTACAATGGCTCGGTGTGGATTTTCCTGTTATTCATCCAACTTGTTCTACGATTTGTTTATAATACCATACTCTTCATTATGTTTTTCATTCTTGATAAAGCTGCTGTGTCAGCGAAACGTCGTCGAATGTTTTCAAATAAAGTGTAGATTAAAGTTAAACCTTGTGTTTTTATCTCATTTATAATATCTACTATCCATTTCAATTTACTCTAAATGCCAATGTACTTGTTGTTTAAGATTACTCTCTGTCTGACTATAACGAAAGCTCGAAACTAGGGAAACAGTGTATTATTTGTATTCTTGGTAGTATAACGTAGCAGTGTAATCTCGATGTTTTCACTAGAGGTTACTTATTGTGAAAAGAATGAAACTTGGTTCTTCAGAATTAGTCAGAGATCAAAATTAAAGAAAAGGTGAGAACAAACTCAATTCCTGAGTTCCAGCTTCGCTCGTATTATGAAGAACCAAAATGCAATTACCGAATAAAAATGGGAATAATTTGTCCAGGAAAAATTTTCATTAGGTATTTTGATTTTCCAGCAATTCCTTGTGCCTTTGTTTAATTCAACGGTTTCATCAAGGCCCATCCTTCCAAAGTCAATTTGCTCTACTAAAACTTTATTAAAATGCAGGAAGTTCCAATTTTCCAGCAGTCGTAAGGATAATATCTCACCTAGATGGAATATTCTTTTCACGATTCGAAAATCTTATTATAACTGTTCTGAACTAGATTTAAGTTATTTCCGTTGCTAGCATTTCCTAGAAGCTCTTACTTGTAAATACTGAGCGCAAATTTAATATCTACACCTCGACATGTCGTTACGAATGTCCGGGTCGAATAATGTGAGCGAATTACCCAAATTATAGGAAGGCGTCGTCGCAAATGTGAATTTCAATTTGATTTCGAACATTAACGGGAGTTTCTCGTATCTCGAATTGAAGTTAAATTGAATGTTGTTGGGTGTTACTGTCGAACAAACTACGTTTTGGGAATGATTTCCTCAGATTAAGCTCAGCAACTATTTCAAGAGCGTTACTCTAACTTTTAACTTGAATATCCTTTCGAAACAATGATAACCACAATCACGTTAGTTCTTGTATTATACAGGGTTATTGGTCTGGATGATACATAGGCCTATAGTAGATCGAAGATATTGTGGTGGTCATAAAGATATTCTTACATAAACCGAGTGATTTAGATGTACAGTAGGTTGGTCCTATCAACGGAGCACCCTCTAATTACACTCGGAGGCAAAATTAGCGGAACACTCAAAAATTTAACCAAATTCGAAGTCCGATATTTTTCCTAATTCTCAACCGATTTAGATGATTTGTTCGGCAAGTTATAGATCAACTCTTCTGCTTTGTAGAAATTATAAGAGAAAACAAAACAAATTTGAAAAAATTTTATACGGGGGCAAAACTAAAAGTGTTTTTTTTGTCAAAAATTCGTAACACCCTGTGGAATTTCGAGGTCCGAGTTGAAACATACAATATCATGGTCTGTCAAGACACATCTTCTTACAGTAACGCCCTTCTTGTTTCATGCATTTATCTCTATTTTTACAAGAGATATCCAATTTGAAGCGAAAAGTCACAAATTTCAAGAATATATTTTTAATCTTGCGTAGGTGCATAACATCGGAGGTTAGCCAAAAAATAAAATCAAAATTAGAGAAGCGGAAATCTAACGAAATGAAAATTTTTGAAATTCACTGGCCAATTTCACGCTCTGGGAGAACTCGATGTACACTGGAAAAATCGTTGATTTTGCACATTTATTTTTGAATTTTTTTGTGTGATACTCTATAATAATTATCATTCCTGTCCTGTGTGTATCCTGGCGATACACTCGTGAAATGAAATGAACATGTTGAGAAAAATGTTCATGATGACCCACAGAAAAAAACATATGATTTTAGTAGCTAGTATGACCCCCCGAGCTCTTATTACAGCGCGCATACAATTTCGCATACTCCCAATGATGTTGTCTATCATCTGTTGAGGTATGTTGTCCCACTCTTCCACCAAAGCCAATGTCAGCTCTTCAACGTTGCCTGGATTCCGTTGTCGAACCCTTCTTCCAAGAATGTCCCAAACGTGTTCGATCGGGTTTAAATCCGGTGACCGCGACGGCCACTCCATTCGTGTGATCCCAACTTCATTGAGATATTCTATCACTATGCACGCAGTATGAGGGCGCGCGTTATCGTGCATGAAAAAGAAATTTTCCCCTATGTAAGGAGCAAAAGGCACAACATGGGGCTCCAAGATTTCTGTTATATACCGATGGGCATTAAGTGATCCATTGCTAATAGTCTCCAGTTCTGTTCTTACTCCCAGGCATATGCCACCCCATATCATAACTGATCCTCCACCGTATTGTTCAGTTCCTGCAAAATTCGCTTGATTGTACCGTTCCCCTCGATGCCTCCATATTCTATCTCTACCATCCACGAAATTCACACAATATCGGCTCTCATCACTAAATAAAACTCGTCTCCACTGATTGATTGTCCATGCTACATGCTCCCTAGCAAACGCCAATCTTGCTACCCGATGGGCTCTATCGAGTCTTGGTGTTCTTGCTTGCGCGTATGATCTCAGACGAACTTCATTTAATCGTATTCTGACTGTCCTCACACTGACGTTAATGTTATCCACTGCTTGTAAAAGGTTACGTGCCTGAACAGCAGTAAGACGAGGATTTCTTATGGTTTGATTGACGATGAAACGGTCATCTATAGCGCGGGTTGCCCGATTTCTTCTTTGTCCTCGCCTCCTCACGTACAATCCAGTTTCCTGTAACGTCGGTAGATTCGATGGATAACCGACGTCGAGACACTCAACATGGTACCGACTGAGCGGTAGGTGCGCCCTTCCTCGATCAATGTAACTGACCTTGCTACTGAGGTTGGTGGTAAATCTCTCATTCTGAATGAAAATACCGTTTCGAATCGTAAACAGCAAAAGAATCACAAAACACCGCAACCGATCGAATTTGTATCAAATCAAAGAATGGAAAACTCTCATTCTTTAAACAAGTGCAAATGTGGTCATATACAAAAAACGTGTGTTGTATTTCATATTTGATGAAAAAAGGTGTGCACATGTGTAAATGAAAAGTTTTATCAATGGTCCCAGAATTCGGTTGTGTATTTTAATACCTACCGACTGTTATCTCCTATGAATTCCTAATTTTCACCAAATTAACCAAATTGTCATCAATAACTAATGCAATTCGAACATAAAAATCGAAAACGACAATTTCGACACGCCTGAGTGATAATAAGAAAATTCCAAATTGATAGATTGATTGATTGAATTTTAATGACAATTCAATGGAATTTCTCCAAAATGGTGATTTTCCACTTGAAATTAAATATATTTTGCAAAAATAGGGATAAACGCATTAAAAAAGAAGGGCGTTACTGTAGCAAGATGTGTCTTGACAGACCATGATATTGTACGTTTCAACTGGGACCACGAAATTGCACAGGGTGTTACGAATTTTTGACAAAAAAAAACACTTTTAGTTTTGCCCCCGTATAAAATTTTTTTAAATTTTTTTTGTTTTCTCTTATAATTTCTACAAAGCAGAAGAGTTGATCTATAACTTGCTGAACAAATCATCTAAATCGGTTGAGAATTAGGAAAAATATCGAACTTCGAATTTGGTTAAATTTTCGAGTGTTCCGCTAATTTTGCCTCCGAGTGTATGTTCTTTGTGCTTTAATATAAATACAGATTTACTTAAATGACGTTAAGGGGTCCAGACCGACATTTTAATATTAAAAAAGAACTTAAAATAAGACAAACGATCAAGAATACTTTTCATGAAAGATTTTACATCAGGGTATGACTTTTGTTTATTTATATGACACGTTGTCACGTTTTATTTTTCTTACTATAATTAAATACTTATCAAGTAACTATGAATGAAATAAACCCAATGTAACGTTCCGCTACTGGTCAACCCTTTCATCCCTTTCGTTAGAACTAAAATTGAAACTGGCATGAATGATGTACGCTGTAAACATCTTATTTACGAGTAGCCTACCTCTTCTGATAAGAACAACCTGCTGCAGGAAGTTGATCGCGGAAATCACTTGTTGGTTAACTTCTTCGACGTGATTATAATATGTTTTTCACTAAGCGGATTTTTTAGGTTAACGAAGTACATGTGCCTTATGAGAATAGTGCGTTAATACCTATTTCGTTTGTTCACCGCCTATTCGAAATACGACTTTGATACGTCGGATTTTGCACAATAGAAAACTACTCGATTGGCCAGCATAACATCATCTAAGTCAACTCCGCCAACAAAAAAGGAAATCAACTTCCCCTAATGCACGTGTTCTTATTATTTACAGAGGGCCTTCATTCGACTCTATTCAACACTCTACGCCTTACTCTTTATATATCCACTTTCCATTCTGATCACGCAATTCATGTGTACGAGTGAACTCTAACGAAAGGAAAATTCAACAGAACAGAATTGCTGGAATTCATGTGAGACCGATTGGATTGGGAAAACAGGAGACCACCATAATATCTTCACATAGGGTCAGATAAAAATCAATAGTCTTTTCTTTCTCCGAGATGTGAACCCCACATATAACGCCATCGATTTTGTTCGTTAACGGAACCTACGCCACCCAGCCTCAACTATAGTTGTCATATTTTCTTTGGTTGATATTTCATAAAATCATCATAACTATTTAACCTATGTAAACGCATATAACGTTGTACGCGGGCCCTGAATAACTTTTTTGTGAGAATTTAAATTTGAGTTTGAATAGTTTTCTATATTATTGCGACGAAATCCTTACTGTTCATTCATTATCTGATTGAATTGAGTATATTTTTCTTGATTGAGAATTTGCGTCCTTTTTGTTACCTTTCCGGAATTAAGTAGTTTGTTTTCTGACAGGTCATATCATATTTTAAACTGCAATTACGTTAACGATCACTTGTTCTTAATTTGACTACCTTCACCCCCCTCTTACCTGACATTTTCAAGGGCACGCCCCTCAACTCGCTTAAGTTAGTTCCGTTTCGGTCGTAAGCGAGACTACACGTTATCGGCTTTGTTTTCGTCCTTTATTGTGTTATTATGTAGTCTAAATGTGGGAAAAGAGGATAGGTTTCCACAAGAAATAAAGAAAACATTTGATTAGTAACTCGAACGATGCCTAATTCGGTTGCAACAAAGTTGCAGTGTTTTTCTCCTGCAAAAATGAAAACGATGTGTGTACTCGTGATTCTGCTAGTTTAATTGCTTGCGACGTCCTGGCAATATGGGAAAAGACTGGAGTACGGACCAGGTTGAAGATACATGTGATTGTTTAAGTGGAACAATATTTCAGAGATCAAAATCTTGACCGGACTATCAGAAACAAAAGAAGAGAAGGATAAATAGTTAATTGTTTTCGCCGCTATTACTACCGAACGCCTGAAGACGACAAAGGACAACTTGTCGAAACGTCGCCACAATCAAAATGGACCACGGAATAAAACCCGTAACACATCTTATCATAGATACTTCCGTGAAAATTTAGAATTTAACATATACAGGGATATCCACCGGAACCGTTCGTTAAAAACTTTCTAAGTTCCAATTACAATATCAAGCTGAAATTTTATACGCGGCCATAACTACCGATTTCCAATTGGAGTAAAATATTTTCGAAGTGATACCATTTCCGGTTATACCGGAAGTGGGTCATCACTTTGTTATTTCAAATGGCAATCTACCTTTTTTATTATACATCTAGAACCGACATTTGAGCAAGGCATAAAATACCCAAGTTTTTGGCACTTATCTGTCAAAACTTTTGACAGATTTAATTATTTTTGTTATAAACTCGATTTTTGAGGAACATTTAAAAAAATTGTAGCTCGTAGATCTTTCGCACTACAGACACAATTTTTGCTTGGATGGATAGAAGAAGGATCAAGAAATTTTTTAAGCCATGTACACATGTAAAATGTTTTCGCTTTGTTTTGTATGATTTTTTCAATTTGGCCTTTTTCAAACAGCAATAACTCAATTTTTTCAAATGGCACGTGCCAATTTTTATATCACTGTCAGATGAAGCGTCAAATTTCAGATGGAATTGTATAAGCATGTACTATACCAACCTCGTATAGTTCCGAAATAATTTGGGAATATATTGAGTTTTGATGATTTTGCAAGAACTAACAGAGAATGCTTTGAAATATTTGAATCAAGTAGCTGAACTGGCTACGCTCACCTGGCAGTTGCCTAAAATTAATGTACTTGTCACTTCGTTCATTCGAATTTGATATTTCAACAAGAATTGTCGTTATTTCAGATTGAAAATATCCAAAAAATACAACATATTTGGAATAAAATCACTGATTCTTCAAAGGAAAATATATTTATTATTTTCTTAATTCATTTTAGAATATCAAAAAGTAGTGGGTAGAAATTTCAGGCAATTCAATAACCAATTTCCAAATTTACCATCTATGAGTAAAATAAAATTTCGAAGCATTAGAAGCAATTTTCTAAAATTCGGATGAATGAGAATTGTAGGAACTAAGCGAAAACCAATCATCGAAGATAATAACATTAATACGAATAAATGATAGCAAACATCATAAGAGAAAACTAATTTACGATCTGAATAAATGTTCAATATGGACCCCACTTTGCTCGATACACTTGACGGCTCGTATACGAACATGATAAATTGCCCTCCTAGTTTCCTCAGGATCAATATTACGAAAAGCATTATAAATGCGCTCTAGTAACTCTTCTTGACTTCTTACAGGAATAAAATACACTTCAGTTTTGATTATGCCCCATAAATAAAAATCAAGGAGCGCCAGGTCCGGAGAACGCGGAGGCCATAAATATCGTCCTTGATTACCCAACCATCTATCCTCGAACATTTCTGTTAGCTGCCGATCTACAGCTCGTTTTTTATGTGCTGATGCACCATCTATTTGGTAATAGCAATCCCTCAGAATGTTAAAAAGTAATCCATCTAAAAAATTTGCTAATGTTCCTCTCAACATTTCCAGGTATCTTTGTCCATTAAAATTTTTCTCTTAAATGTGATAAGCCAACAAATCATTCATTAAAATTGCAAAAACGTTCACGCTGAATTTATTTTGGAAATCAATAACCTCAATGAAATGTGGATTTTCTGTGGCCCAAAAGTGTCGATTTCTCCTGTTGGTTATTCCACTTTCATTGAACTTGGCTTCATCAGACCATATAATTGTTTGCAGAATTGTCTCATCTTCTTGAAGCCGAATTAGTAAATTTTCACAGAAATTTAGCCGCTTGGGAAGGTCAGTTGGTTTCAATTTTTGAAGTCTGATAAAAGAATACGGGTGCATGTTATGTTATGTCCTTTGAGTGGAAGTATAACTCAATCCAATATCCATTGATGCTGACTTAATGGACGCATGTGTATTGGCACGAAAATACGCTAGCGTATTAATTTGATTGTCGTCGTCCTCGAGAATTGGTTTTCTTCTAGTTTCTATGTATTTTGTTCCTCTTGGTATTTGAAGATATCAAATATGGACGAAAAAGCCGAGCCATGCTCGTTGTTCAGAAGATTATCTCTATGGGAGTTTATTGCAGTTTGAAAATTTCCATTGATTTTAAGAAATCCAACTTTCGTCACTTAGGTTAAGTTAGATTCTATTAATAATATGAAGTTTGACTTTGATTTGATGACCATTTCCGATACAATGTAAAGCAAAAGTAGATTCGTCTGTTTACTGGTTATTGTGATCTAATTGATGCTCTCTGTATCTAGTTTTGAATGAACACCTAGTCTGACCTATATAAACACCTTCACCATCCATTTAGGTACGCTTGCAAATTCCAATATTGTCATGTCTACTAATTTTATCTATACTATAGAAAAAGTCTTGGGAGAGTTTCGTGTGGGTTTTGAAAGCTACTTTTTTATGGTTATTTTTAAGATGTTTGCTATCTTTTCGCTGATAGAGCCAGGATATGGTTATGAAATGTATTTATCTGTATTAGTCGAAACTACGTACACTAACAACTAATACAGATAGTTACATTTCATAAACATAGTTTGGTCCTATCAGCAAAAAGATTGGAACAGTAATTTCAAATCAGCATGAAAATAGCTTTCAAAACGTAACCTTTCCAAGAATTTCTCAATAGTAAGGTTAAAAGTGATAGATCTGACAATACTGGAGTTTGCACGTTGTCCTATTCTGTGAAGAAGTTAATATAGGTCATACTGATTGTTCATTCAAAACTACATGCAAAGGGCATCAATCAAAAAATAAGCAGAAAATCGACGAATCTACTTTCGCTTCACATTGTATCGAAAATGGCTATCATTTTCCACCCATAGATCAACTTGTGTGAGTATGGTTTGCGTGACGGAACATTGGGCTGATGCTGGTATCTTGGAACGTCTAGACTAAGGCGAGTACTATCTAGCAGAATCCTTCTCGAGGTCAAAACAACGCAGATTGTGCAGTCATAATAATACATGATGATGTGGACAGTATTAAAATACCTGAAATAAAAGAATTATCGTTAAAGAAACATGTAGAAATGGCGGCAGTGGTTATACGGGAACAGAGTTTGATCATTGTATTGATATACAGACCTCCAAAGAGCAATTTATATATTTTTTCTGAGAGACTCGAGAAGGCAATGGACTGGATCTCGACGAATCGTTTTGTTAATACGTGTGTTGTGGGAGATTTTAATGTTAATTTCCTGAAGGGGAGCAAGAATGTGAGGATTGTGACTGAGATGATGCACTTAAGTGTCGGTGGCATTCAGAGAACCAACTCGTGGTAAATCATGCTTGTATAATATTTTCACAAATTTCTTTACAGATTCTTACACGGGTAAAACTCTTGAGCCCCATTTGTCGAGTACTGGAACTCAAGGAAATGTGAAGATCAAAACATATTTAGTATGATATTAAACGGAAGAATATTGTGATGTGAAACTATAAATTGGACAGAAGTAACATAAGAATCGGATGCTGGAAAAGCCTACGAGAAGTTTCAGTCTGTTATCCACACGAGTTTCAACAAGTCATTTCCTGAAACTAGAAAGCGGATGAAAACGAATCAAGGGCAATCTAGGGTCTCTGAGGCGTCGCTAGGACTAAGAAAAGAAGTTGAGGCAGCACATACCATTTATAGAGTCAGGCGAGACGATAATTCTAAGGAACTTCTCAGTGTACTGAAAAAACACCTTCGAAACAGATACACTGACACCAGAAAGCAAGAAAATGCCAAATATATTCTTGATTCCACCGATAAATCTAGAGCAGTATGGAGGGTGATAAGAAAGAATCTGGCGTTAAGCTCATTGCAAAGAGGGAAAGCAGCCTAACAGCAGATAAACTGAATGATTTCTTCTCTAATATTGGAAAGGGTGTTGGGGTTGAGGCGTCGCTCAAGAAATCGATAAAACTGCTGAGGAAGAAAATTGTGAAAGCGTCCAATCCAATGTTCAATTACCCTTTAACGAAAGAAGGACTGGTTGACTTTATTAAGAAGTTTATGAATGGGGGTTCTAGTGATATTTATGTCATGACGGTTCCTCTACTTAAGGAGATAATTTCATTCGTAAAGAATAATTGCTTACTGACCGGAATATTTCCTGATAAGATGAAGCTAGCAAAAGTCATACCTATTCATAAGAAGGGCGATAGGAATAGCTGCGATAATTATAGACCGATTTCGATACTACTGGTGTTTTCCAAAGTGCTTGAAGAACTACTTAAGAGGAGAATCGTTGAGTTTTTGAATAAGAATCAAATCTAAGTTACCAGCCAATATGACTTTCGACCAAAAAGGTTAACTACGACCGCACTTATAGCGCTAGTGGAAGGTATTGCGGAGGCATTGGATGACTATCAGTTTGCCGAGCTGTTCGCATGCGATCTGAGCAAGGCGTTCGATAGCATACTGAGGAGTTTATTACTGGAGAAAATGCAATACTACGGAATACGTGGAATGGCTCTCGAAATTTTTAATTCTTACCTTTCGGACCGGGAGCAAATAGTGCATTGGAAAGGTGAACAATCAGGTACAAGAACAATGGCTTTGGGTGTCCCACAGGGATCCATTTTAAGACCAATATTGTTCATAATATTTATAAATGACCGTCCATCTAATATTCCATGCACAGTGGCGAGTCTCTATGCGAATGACACTAATATGCTCAACGTGTCGAGTTCCCAACAGGAGCTTGAACAAGTAACAGCTCGAAACCTAATCAGTGCTAAAAATTAAATGTAGATAAGACCCAAAGACTGATATTGAATACAAGAAACATTTAGGGGAAACTATCAACTTGCTGGGTATAACTTTTAGCTCGGATCTCACGTGGACTGCTGTTGAAGTTAAGCACAGCCATTTTCATCATCAAAAGAATAAAAGCCGTTTCCCGCAGGAGGTTTGCAAGCTGGCTTACTATTCGAGTTTCCATTCATTGACTTCATACGGCATCTTGACATGGGGCTATAGTCCAGATATGCGCAGGGTCCTTCTGAAATAGAAAGCTGCAATTAGGGTTTTGTATGGTGTTCTACGTAGACATAGCTGTCGATAACTATTTAAGACACAAAAAATACTTACAGTTATACTTACCTGCTAAAAATTTGTGCATAAGAATAAACATAAATTAAAACGAACTCCGACATGCATAAATACAACACAAGAAGACGAAATGACTGATCCACAAGATTTCATCGGATATCCAAAACGCTGCAACAAATCATCTTGGGATTGTGCTATACAACAAACTGCCATCTGACATCAGAAACCTTTCAATAATAATAATAATAATAATAATACCTCAGGGGCTCAGGAACATTGTTTCTGAGTACGGGCTTAGCGAACCCGAGGTACCCAAGCTGAACCTGGCAGTAGGTATAAAATGCAACCTATCCAATGATGTACAATCTTAGGAATAAACGGGTGAATCGACATTGTACCACCATAACCTCTTGTCGCGTTCAAGATTTAGGAAGAGGGTCTTGTTCGGAAAGTGAGTCACAGTCTCCCTCGGTTAGCGACGGAAGCAGCGTGATATCGAGTAGGGATACTGCAACACAAAACCGAGTGGGAAATAACATCAACACCTCTCAACCGACTCTTGATGTTTCAACGGCGGCGCAAGCCATTATGCCTACGACCACGAGAGCCGGACTCCCTAGGAAACGCATGAAGTGGACTCCAGAAATGAATACCTTCATTATGCGTTCCTATTACAAGATTACAAACTTGGAATCGGAAATGACAGCATACAGATACGCGTTACATCTTGCGTTCAAAGAAAATATCCTGAATTACAGCACATATCCGAGCAGAGAATTTCGGATCAACGAAGAACAATCGTTAAAAACAGGCTACTTTCTTCAGAAACGCTGCAAAGCTTACGAGAAGAGGTCATAATGGAACTCAGAAGCGAAAATGATACTCATAACGGTATACCTGCTGGAGTCAATGAAAGTGTTACAGATAACATCGAAAAAATTATGTCAAGTATATTGTAATCGAGCCTATTCCTTTGATTGCTAAATCTGGGAAAGGTAAATTATATCCAGCTACTAGCTGAGATAGTGCATAATAATAATATTTATTTATCCAACAAGATACATCGGTATATAGGACATGTCATGAGAGAGTATCATCCTCCATAAATTCTTTAATAGAATAATACGCCTTTCTCAGAAGAAAAGACTTAAGAACAGATTTGAACACTTTTGTAGGCTTAACTCTCAGATGGTGAGGTAAAGTATTAAAAATTTGATACTCTGGTATGTTGGAGAGTTCTCAAATTTTGAAGTACGATGTTTCGACAAGAGAAGAGTTGACTGACTTCTAGTTGCATAATCGTGATACATAGAGAGTTTCGAAAAGTTAGCCTCATTATCCTTTAAATACACTAAACATCTATAAATATACACACATGGAAATGTCAAAATGGCATTCTCAATGAAAACAGGTTTACATGACATTCTGGGGTTTATATTGAACATCATTCTCAGAATTCGTTTCTGAAGAATGAGAACCCTATTACATCCACTGAATTCCCCATAATACAACATTATAAGACAAATGACTATGAACAAGACTGTAATACACTGTCATCAGGGACGTAACTGGCAGCGAATCTTTTATATATATAATATTATAAATAAACTTTATTCAATTTCCTACACACATGCTCAACCTGTTCTGACCATGTCAGTCCACTGTCGACGTGAATACCAAGAAATTTTGTGCATGATTTAGATGTTAAAGCACTGTCCACAATCAGATGTCTCTCATCAGCATTTCTCAAACCAAAGAACAAACATTCAGTTTTACCAACATTTAAAATTAGAGCATTATCATGACACCAACAGTTGAAAGAGTTAACAATTTTTTTACAAGCACTTGCCAGCTCCTCAGGACTCCGCGCTGTGACACCAAATGAAGTGTCATCAACAAAAATAACGATTAGCATTAATATCTCTACTATAATATGATCTGGTAGATCATTAATGAAAAGAAGAAACAACAAAGGTCCCAGCAGGGACCCTGAGAACCCCAAGTTTACATTGTAATCACTGGACCAACTGTCCTGTACCTTAACCCGAAAAACTCTGTCTGACAGGTAACTTTTTATCCAATCCAGAAAAACACCTCTAAATCCTAAGTTGTACAGTTTATTCAGAATGAAATTTAAGTTGAGGGTATCAAACGCTCTGGAAAGATCAAAAAACAGGCCTGCTACATATAGCCCCTCATCCAGGCTTTTATAAACATGATCTACGAAAGAAATCGCAGCTGACTGCGTAGATCTGCCTTGCCTGTAACCATGTTGACAGTCTGTCACAAGCTTGAACTTATTTATGAAGTCCATCATCCGATCAAGAACAATCCTCTCAAACACTTTAGAAAACACACTCAAAATAGATATAGGTCTATAATTGGCAATATTACTGGTGTCGTTCCTTTTGAATACTGGAATAACAGTTGATACCTTAAGTGCAGTTGGAAACTTACTTGTAGAGATAGAGATTTAGAATGAAAGACGAATGGGGAGCAATCCGCTCAGCTATACACTTCAAAATTTTTGAAAAAATACAATCAATACCAGTACTTTTTTTTGATTTAAGTAGTCTAATGGTTGATATAATCTCACCTTCCGTAACCGGAAAAAAAAGAAATTGCAACTTTTCATTATTGACGATGTGCAGCATTGTGAAATGTTATTCCCGAAATGCTGATGAAGACATTTGTTATTTACTGATGAGAAGTATTCTCCAAACGCTGATACAATCATTTTAGGTTCTGAACAGATTACACCATCAATACATAATGAAAATTGGTTTTTATATGACGACGATTTACCTAATTCTTCATTAACAATGCTCCATACAGTTTTATTCTTGTTGTGAGCTGTATTCAAACGGTTTTCCATGTACTCATATTTGGTTTCCCTTAATAAACATCTTTAATTTTTCTTTGCCTGCCTGTACTCTAGATCTAAGCTCGTGGAATTTAAGTTCACCTTTAATCAGTATAAATTTTTCAAGTCCATACTTGCTCGCTTAACTACATCAGATACCCAAGTTTTTTTACAGTTACCAATCGTGAGACGTTTTAAGGGGCAACATTGATCCAGTGAATCCTGTATAATGAGCAAAAATTCCCTGAAGCACGCATCCACGTCAGAAAAACAATAAATTTCACTGAAACTCAAGTTGGAAATCAGAGTCGTGAAATCTGCAAGATTTCGTTCATGAATATTACGAACAATTTTTTCTGGGTCCTCTGTTAGAAAAACAAAGAAACGTTTATTAGAGCAATCATCATACTCAATCCAGGAGTTTATGGAGATGGTTTGGTGTGAGAGTCGTTATAGTATTGTGTCGTTACTGAATTGAACCCCTTCAGATGATAGTTATTTTTAGATTTTGTATATGTTGTTATTCTGTTTTTATTTCTTGATATTCGTAAGATGTTTTGAATAAGTATCTGTGTCTATACAATCTAGTACATGTGAATATTATGACAAGCCATGTAATTTGTTTTATGACTACTTAATATGAATATGAATATGAATATGAAAAAAAAAGAATATTTATAAATATGATAAAAGTTATTCAGAAATGGAGCTTGGATGTTCAAAAGAAGTGGATCATATTATGATGAATTCTAATAAAATGTGGTCTTAATGGTATGAACTTTTCATTCCATACGCAAAATGATTACTGGGGATTGTGTGAAACATATCGGGAATTCACAGCTGTATCTACCTGGAAAGAAAGAGAAATGTGAAAAACATGCACGAGTGAGAGAGGGCTTCATGAATTCGAGAGTAATTCTGAAATTCACGCCCAAACGGATTGAACGAACCTGTGCTGTTCATTCTATTTACCGAAATTCATTTATTTGCCGATTTATGTTGATGGAGCCAGTTTAAAGCTTTGGTTGCTGGTTTATTCCTGAGCTTATTACTATAGTATTTATAATATGTATGATACTGGAAAATGGTGAATGTAACACATGTTGAGACCAGATCGAACATACATAACTAATTTCCACTCTTCAACATGAAGATTTAGTAATATTCTTTCTGTGAAGAGTAAATAAAAAATTGAATTAGACAAGTCCGGACTCAAGAGGTACAAATTTCTCTCGTCACCCTCAAAAACATCACATTATACAGAATTTAAATGAATAAGTTCGAAAGAATTCACGAGATGATTCCTCAAGCCCTTTTAAGACGAGAAGTTTCCATGATCCATATATGTTAACAAACGTTTCGTTACCGAAATACAGGGTGTGGAAATCTTCAGATTTTTCTTGGTTTTTTTATAATGATTACTACAGTTTCTCAGATACAAAGTTCAAATTTAGCACATATGTGCCTTTTTGAAATCTACTTGATCAAATCACAATTAAGAAAATCCACAGGGAGGTACTTTCTCAGAGGTCACGTGAGTTTGGTTTTCTACCCCTACAACTACAACAATTCTTTTCATAATTTCCAATCAATTCTTAATCTTCCTTATTTGTTGCATTTTTACTGTATCTACTCCAGTTTTTGTGTAAAAAAAGTAGGGGAAGCGTTCGTTGAAGTGCTGAAAATGGTCTCCGTCAGCCATTACACTGTAGTCGACACATGGATCTTCGTATCCAATTGAAGATCCCAGGAGTATCTTGAATGATTCCACAAGAAATTAAAGTGCGGTTTTCTGAGTCTTCTATGTCTTGTTCAGAAGTCCTGTGAACCAACGTTTTAAATATCCCCAAGTAGAAAAGTCTATTGCATTCAGATATGGTGAATGAGCTGACCGAAATTGGGGTCCACCTTGGCCTATACAGCGATCTGCATATGTTTCGTTCAAATGTTGACGTGTTCTTATACTAAAATGTATGTGTGTATGAATCTCCATTCAATCTAGGTGCAAGGAAATACGGACCAATTAAGTGATCTCCAATCATTCCAATCCACACGTTCAAAAAAAACTGTTCCTTGTAATGGGCTTCAATGAAAGCATGATGATATTCTTTTGTACATATGTGGTTGTTGTGGTTATCAACAACTTGATTCGTCCGTAAATAAAATATGCTGCAGCACTTCAGGTTTTCGTCTGAAAATATCTAGCATCCAAAATGAAAATGTAAGACCGTTAGGAAAATCAATAAGTAATTTTTCCTGGACTCGTTGTACTTGATATAGATATATTCTTCTACCTTGTGCCGTATTCGCTCAGCAAACGTCGGTTATCAACATCGCCATGGTTGTCCAGTTCACAGCCGCTCGGAGCAATTCAACCGATGTCATTCCAAACCACTGCCTAAGAGTTTTTGGTCATGAGATGCGCCTTCTACCTGGTCCTCTTTTTCTTTCAATCTTGCTGTATGTAATTGAGGTTGTATTAAATATACAATCTCGCATGCGAGTAAAATCAATTAAACACACCGTATATATTTATATTTGTGATATATTTCGTGATTTTACGAATAGGAGGCAAACGTGTATTGTTTGTTGAATTACGTTGAATTAATTGTTTTTCGTAGTTATGGATACAAAAAGGACAAACTAGATTTTATACAAACTGAAGTTGTCTAACTAGATAATGATATAAGTGTTTTAAATATAATGCAAACTCAATATTCCGACCGGGATCAAATTACTCGTCTGTTGGCAGAGGCGCTAGCTTCGTTATCCTCCTCTTGTAGATGACCGAATTAGTCTTCACTAAAACAACACGTACTTGGTTATCTCTTTCAGGAAATAATTCAGTCATGCGACCCGGAATCCACTGAGGAGGAGACATTTCATTTTCCTTCAGATTGATCATGATCTTGAATTTATCTGAATTTCCTGTATGTCTTTCACTTCTTGTATTCAGAGTATTAAGGTACTCTTTATACCACCGATGTCAGAAGTGTTGTTTCAAATACTGTTGCCAAGAAGAGAGTCGATTCACAGGAACATCTCAGATTTCTTGTTCAGGGATGCTTCTGAATGTTTCCCCAACAAGAAAATGAGAAGGAGAAAGAGCTTGAAGATCATTAGGATCGGATAATAGTGCAGTCAAGAGACCAGAATTAAGAATAGATTCAATTTCAGCCATATAAATTTGCAGCTCTTCACTAAGTTCCGAGGTCACTCGGCCCGGCGCTCGATGCTTTCGGAAAACTCTCTCTAGTGAAAAGTTTGTTTTTTCACACAAACGGTGAAAAATCTCGGTGACTTCTGCAGCTAACGTCATACTTTCTTCAGTATATTCAGGAAACTAGAGGGTACAATCGAACATTGGCTTTCTTTTGCAATTTCAATCTCAGAAGACGCGGAGAGAGATGAACATCGAAAATTTCGATTTCGGAAAATACTTTTTGGAAAAATCATCCAGTTCGGAATATTGCGGTTATCAAAAATAAACTCAATGTTGGAATGTTAAGAAAGAGTTGAGACCCAATACAAACAAAAATTTAATTTGGTTAAGTAGATCCGGAGCTTTTGTACCCTAAAATTCTAAGGAAATTGTACTAGATGTACAACCCCTTTTACTTTGATAAATGATATCCTGGACACTCTGTACAACTGACGTATTATTTTTATACAAAAATTCACTCAAAGTTACTAATCACAGCCTAAATTTAATGAAATTTCAGTTCATCTTCGAAAAAATAACCAATTTATTCTAACGGAAACTAAAAAACCAGTTGAGTAGAAGGCAGAGTCGTTAGCTGGAAGTAATTAACAACTAAGCAGAGGTCCAAAGTTACGCAGAAACTTTGCCAAGGATAATTTATCATGCGGTGGTTTCATGCAAATAACTTTGATCCGATGCTGTTTGATCGAAGTTCTGATTGAATACGAAACACATTTCCGATTTAAGTTGATGCTTTCCTCCTTTTCACTTGGAAATGGGAAGTGGGTATCGGGCATATTCGGAAAATCCAGAGAACGTTGGACTAACGGATAAAACCGCAAGTACTTAAGGTTTCATTCTCACAATATAGGCCGGAACTTTCTAGCCACTGATCTGAATAACCCACTGAAAGCGGTTCACTTTACAAAAGGCAAGTATTTTCTTTTAAAAGACCCTATTTAAGATTTCAGAACCGTTAGAGATAAATTTCTTTCTGAAGATTATATATATATATATATATATATATATATATATATATATATATATATATATATATATATATATATATATATATATATATATATATATATATATATATATATATATATATATATATAAGGGGTTTTACCCCGACGAGTTGCCCATATATCTGTTCATGCAATCAAACTGATTTCATGAAAAATATAAATCCACCACCCGGTAATTAATACCATTGCCAGGCAATGATTATAATCCAAACATATCCTGGAGTAATTATATATTAGGATAACGTTAAATGTTATGAGAATATATCAATCTATCAGAATATATACATACTATAGCATCATCAGACAATGATATCAATGTACCAACGAGTAGTGTCAGAGGCTTTCTCCCCATATATATATATATATATATATATATATATATATATATATATATATATATATATATATATATATATATATATATATATATGATGGGACCAATATCTTCCGCGATAAACTTCATGAGGAGTCTACATATGTAAACTTGAGATAAAAAGAATTATTCAAACATCAATACATCAATGAATAATCCTTCCTGACAAGAGCTAGTTCCCAAATCTGCCTGCTATGCACGCAGCCCCCAAGAGCCACAATAGTGCAACTGACAAGGATGGCGATAAACGAAGAATATATATATATATATATATATATATATATATATATATATATATATATATATATATATATATATATATATATATATATATATGCAGGAAACGAAATCAAATCTGTTTTGCCTCCCAGCATAATGCCACCCCAAAACATCACACTGCCCCGTTGGTATTTTGGAAGTTGTCTTGCAGCTCTAGTCTAGCTTGCCCTCCACGACCCCTTAAAACCCGAATCCGGCAGCCATCTGATCGAACACTCATCCGAAATGAGAACATTTCGCCAATTCTCCATATTCCAATTTTGGTGCTCGATACACCAATTAGGTCCGTTAATTTTCTGTTGTCTCTGGAACTCCCAAAGGCCTTCTGCTGTATAAACCCCTTGAACGAAGTCTTTGGCCTATCGTTTCGACTGATATACTGATGCCTGCTGCTTCAAGAAATTGCCTTTGGAGTATGGGGTGCGACGAACTAGAGTCTCTTCTTGCAATTTGGCATGAAAAGCGGTCTTGCTCTTCAGAATTGATCTTCCTACGACTTCTTCTATGCCTATTTGTAGATTGTAGCTCCACGTATCGAACATAGGTTCGATAGGTTCTGTGTCACCCCTTTTTCAACGAGAGCAATTATTCGACCCCTCTGCACATCGGACAATCCAACGATTATAGGCTTTTTCAAATTTTGAAATTCACAGTTTCAAATCTCAGTTATGAACGACAGAATACAATATCCCGAACATGTAGTGATAATTCAATATTTCTTATCATACTATCCAGTTTTTTGTGTGTATATGTTGATACATCTATATATTTTACGATCATCATCATAGTTTTTCCAAAACGAACAACCTATATTAGGTGACAGCAAATGAGAGGACAATTTAAATCATTATTGAAATAAATTATGTATCCCTACACTTATTTTCGATAGACTTTTCTCGGAATATACTTTTAAATATATTCAACAAAAATAGTCAATAAATGGACAACCGCTATGAATAAGTTCATGCCTTCAGATGCGTCTCAGAAATATTAAGATGAAATTAAGCCAACGTAATCGAAGGAATAATTTAGTAGATTGCAATCGTCGTCCAAGAAGCTTTCAAACTTTTTAAAAATACTACATATTTAATACTTCTGAAAGTCAAATGAATTATAAGGCATATTTTTTTCATTGAAAATTAGGGCTTCCTCCGTAAACCTTCAGTCTGCTAAATTTTTTATCTTTACACTGCAAAATTCTTGAAAGTTTTGAATGAGTGAAAACTTTGTCACAATAATACTTTTCGAGAAAAGTTTCCTTCAACTTTTCCTCTCGCTCGATTCTCCCCAGTTCCTACAGCAGTTCACAGTTAATTAAATTGGATTGTTTTTTGGCATAGAATGCCAGCTTCGAGACAATATTGGGCAAGTATTTTTCTTTTAAGCCTTCGAATTTTCAGTTTCTTGGATAACGAGAATATAGTGTTCGTTTTAGGGAACTTCGTTAATGACTTGATTATATTTCAGAATATTTGCTCAATATATTTCATGGAGTTATTAATTTGTTCATTTATTCTGACTGATAGGTGGTGATTTGTTTATTTCACCCTTTGTGTGGAACAGTAATTTAACAACTGAGGTCCGTGGCAAATTCTTTGGATAGGGCCCTCCCACTGAAAACGGTCACGTTGTCATTTAATTTATACTGGGTGATTCACCAGTGGCGCGGTGCTCTGTACCTCGTACTTTTGAATATTTCATTTTTGTTTGAACGGTTTTGAATTTAAAAAGTAAAAATCTACTTCAGCAATTGCTTTTGATGTAAACAGGGTGTCCCAATTTTCTTTAAAAAAATCTTGAAAGGTTCTTTCAGATTGGAAGACCACTTTTTTGTTGAAGATTCAAGAGCGTCCTAACTCTGCTATAATGTCTAAGTAATAAGTTTTTTGTTGAGTAGTTTCGTCACAGTATTTTTTTTTTCGTAAAAATTCATGAAAATAGGCTCTCACATCATCACATTAATAATGATGCATGTTGATGAGTTTGATACGGTTTGTAGAATTTTTATCAAAATTTTTACAAATAATCGGTTATTTCGAAAATGATCGAAGATATAAGGTTACTTCAGCAAAAATATAGCACAATATTTTATGCGTTGACATGAATAATAAAATACAGGGATTCCGTTTGAAAAAGTCAAGATATGATAGTCTTGAAATTACAATATTCAATATTTTTTTTAATTCACTCCTGTATAAAATGGGGATAATCTATTTCAATTCACTAATGAAGCTATCTTTGGGCAATAAGAAAACGAAAGGTTAGGTTAGGTTAGTAACTGTTCATAAATTCTCAACGGATTGATACACAGGGTGCTTCAACTAAAACTAAACAGAGGCTATATCTACCAAGATATTCATTTCTGATCAAAACGCAAAAACAGGTCAATTTTTGTTTCAAGGGGACATCTTTTGGGATACAAAACTTGCCTGTAATATCAACCCCCTAAGCGGGGGTTGCAATCATTGAACATTTTGAATGAGGAAGATGGGTCGAGTGATGACTCAAAAGTAAGGTGGTATCTTTGTCTACATTGCCTTGAACGAATTCCCATTTTTAATTGAAAACTGTAAAAGATACAGGGTGAGCAACTGAAAGATAGGAAGACTATTTCCCTGAGATTATTCAAGTTTCAGTGGAGTAAAATGGAACAGATCCATTCTGATCAATGGCAGTCATCATCAAGTACCATCCTCATCTCGAATTTCAACCACTAGAGCAGGGGTGACCACCCTTGAAAATTTGGAAGACGTTAGATGGGTCGAGTGATACCTCCAAAGAAAGATATTATCTTTGTCTGCATCCTCGTGAACGAATTTTCATTTTTCATTGAAAACTCTAGAAGATACAGAGTGAGCTACTGAAAAATACAGGAGACTATCTATCGCCCTGAGCTATTCAAGTATTAGAGCAAAAAAATTGAACAGATTCATTCCAGATCAAAGGTTGTCATCTTTGATCTAAATGAATCTATTCCAGTTTTTCGCACTAATACTCCAATAGTCTTGGGGCGATAATCTTCTCTATTCTCCAGTGGCTCACTCTGTATCTTCTGCAGTTTTCAATCAAAAATGAAAATTCTTTCACGGGAATGCTAACAAAGAGAATACCTTTCTTCCGAGTTATGATCAATGGAGTTAATATGACTGATAATTTCATCGTTTTCTTTCAAGATTCATAATCATTCCAATGTTTCAGCTGCTCACCCAGTAATTTTGATGGACAACGAAAACCTGCACCATTGTGGAGACAAATAAAAATCCTTTCTCAGAACGTTATAACTGGACCTATCTTCTGATTTAAAAATAACACAGTGTGGTCACCCCTGCTCTAGGGGTGAAGTTTGAGATGTGAATGGTGTTTCGGAAGATGGCAGCCTTTGATCTGGAATGAATCTGTTCCATTTTTTTGCACTAATACTTGGATAGCTTAGGGCGATAGATAGTCTTTTCTATTTTCCAGTGGCTCACTCTGTATCTTCTACAGTTTTCAATCAAAAATGAAAATTCTGTCACGAGAATGCTGACAAAGAGAATACCTTTCTTTCAAGTTATCACTCGAGCCATCTACCCTCTTCCCAATTTTCAACCCCTGCTCCAGGGGTTGAAATTCAGACGAGGATGGTACTTGATGATGACTGCCATTGATCAGCATGGATCTGTTCCATTTTACTAACCCAAAAGATGTCCCCTTGAAACAAAAATTGACCTGTTTTTGCGGTTTGATCAGAAATGAATATCTTGATAGATATAGCCTCGGTTTAGTTTCCGTTGAAGCCCCTCTATTTCTAATCTGAAAAAGCATCGTGCAGACCTCTTTACGAGGAATCCAGTGGTGTGAAAATCTCGAAAACCAATATTAAATGTGATACTATAAATGTAACGAGAAAACCTTGTGTGCTTCGTTTTTTTTTTCATTTTTGTATTCGCATACGTCCGTTCTACCATGATAATTTATTAAGCTTTATGCTACATCCACAACAATTTTTTGTCGGCCAGTGTTATTAGTAGCCTATCGAAAAAGGAATTTGAAATTTGAAATTGTACGTTACTTTCTTGGCATAGTGTACAACGTTAAGAAATGATTACTTTCTAAATGGACACCTGATATTAATAGAATAGATAGGATGTACGATGAGTTTGTATACTTTGTTCCGACCCAAGATTTCTCCAATACAATGATTCAGTGTTTAATGTTGTCTCGCATGTTTTCCGATAGTAAAACCACACGTGCTTCATAGGTGACTACGATAATACGTAATCCGTGAAAGTTAGATTATGCTATTATCCTGTAGTTGCCATCGACTTTCCTTTAATTATTGCCAGCGAATTACGTGATCACTTACTCGCTAATAACAAATAACAAGTTTCAATGTTTAATTCTTGAAACGCGACAGTTTCCGCTCTCATTTTGTCATTATTCCTACTACGAATCGAATCGGATATCCCTATATCGTTTTAAATGGGAACATTAATTCGGAATCCCACCTCGATTCTATAGCAAATTATTAACAAATCAATGAGTTATAAAATACAATTATAATTCTATATAAATGAAATATCCCAATCATCATTTAAATATTATAGCCCGGTCATATAAAGCGATGTAAAGTTCTATGTCAGTTGTCAACGAGTCAACTTCAGCAATAAATTTACATTGAATCAATTTCAGTTGGGTTGTATAAAGGTTTGTTAACCTCTTGTTAGCTAACATGAAGTTGATAAAGGGTTAACATAGATTTTCAGTAACTTTTTGTGTACCAACTTAAAGTTGGTAGCGATATTTGGTTACAGAATGTGAAAGTCATTGATATGTCGTTTCGAAATTTCAGATTTTTTTTTGTTTATTCTATGGCCCTTCAGCAGGGATGCTCAAACGGTCGATCACGATCGACCAGTCGATCGCAAGTGCTTTTTGAGTAGATCTCGAGAAGAAGAAAATTGTTAATAAGTAGGTAACTAAACTACAAAAATTTATTACGTAATAAAATAACACTCTGCCAGCTCTGTTAGCGGCAAAAGGCGGCTTTATCAAAGGAACGATCGGTACTTATCAAAGAGGAGCCACGTTTTTTATTCCTTCCGCTTTTATAGAAATTTCGGGCGGCGCGTTTGACGGGAACATTCGAGACTTTCGTTCAAGCCGATATAAATGTTGCGCCTGCAGAATTGGAGTCATTGTGAATTATAACTTGAAGGCAATGCTACGCCGATAGGAAGTTTATTATTAAATAGCACAAAATGAGTGCAGCGAAGAAATCTAAAACGTATCATTTTAGTATGGTGTAGGATAAGTGCATTTGTCTTATTTATCGTTCGTCAGGTGCAATACATAAGTGTGGTAACTTAGAGAGTCATCATGCAGCGGTTCATAAAAACTACGAAAAGGATTTTTCGCCACAGAGTGAATTAAGAAAACGAAAAGTACATGACTTGATATCTTGTTCACAAGACCAGCCAAATAATCAAAAGCTGCTACGATCGCGTCATTTAAAATATCTCATATTGACGAAACACAAGGAACCATTCGAAGGTGGATCTGTTGTAAATGAAGCGTTTACTGAAGCAGGTGAGACTTTATTTGGAGATTTTTGAAATGAAACAGAAATTATGTCTGCTATTAGAGAACTTCAGTTATCTCGTCACAAGATAAACTAAAATATGATTTCATGAAATGTACATAATTTTCTTGACAGATACTGCCCAGCTTTGTATTTTTTTTTTCGGATGTTATTCAATGACAGGTTGGCTAAGGAAGAATTTTTGACATACATTGCTCTGAAGGGAAGACCCGTGGCGATGATATATATGACGCTTTCTTCAATTTTGTGAATTACTACAAGCTACAAATATATAAATTAGTGTGCATTACAACAGCAATGACTGGAAACAAAAACGGTTTTGTATCATTGTGTCGAGCTAATGAAGATTTCGCTTCATTTTTTTATTCTATTGCATTATACATCAACAAGTTTTGTGTTCAAAATTTTCAAACACGGAGAAAATTATGGGCATTGCTACAAAAATTGCGAATTTCATCCGTGCACGTAGCTTGCAACGGCGGCTCTTTAAGTTGCAGTTGGAAGTTAGGGAGTCAGCTGAACCCACTGATTTAGTTCTTCACACGGACGTCAGGTGGTTGAGTCACTGAAATTCCTAGAAAGGTTTCAAGAATTACTACCCGAAATAACAGCTTTTCTAGACGAAAGAGGTGATGACACTCAGATGTTCAAAAACGAAAAATGGCTGACTGATTTGGCATTTGTGACTGACGAATGACTATACCAATAGATTCACCATAAATCATCAGAAAAACTGCTACGGAAATAGTACGAAGATCGAATAATAGTCATTACAGGTGCAACATATCAGAAAACATTATATTTTCTTTCATGTAGCGACGAGGGAGACAGGTTTTCCTCATATTTTATCTCCCTGTTCACCCGGTTTTTTTCATTTCCCTAAGCTTGCTTTATAGGGGTAACAAAAGAAGGCCATCCTAGAAATTGTGATTCCCCCGATCGTGTTTTGGGTCACATCAAAATGTGACAATATTGAATAATTCATGTAGTCAACCAAATTGCTCTCTTTTTAATTCGAAAAAAATAAATGAATAGGGTATTCTATACTATTGTCGCACTGTATTACTTCAGTACGCAAAGACGGTTTGCGACACAATCAATAACCGAAGCAAAACAAACGTTTGAGAACTAACATCGCACTATTAAGGTAGATCGCCAAGTTTGAGCACCCCTGAGTTACAGAATCCACAGTATGAAAATTTTCAAGGCACATGCTTCGTTTCCTCCTCCCAAACATTTTACGTTGAACCACTGATAAGTTCTGAATACCAAACTTGTTTTTCGATTTATTTCGAATATATTTTTGCCCATTTGCAGTTTTTCGTATTTTCAACCATTATCAAGGAAAAGAAAAAATAGATGTTAGTTATTAGCTAAATGAAAGTAAGTTTTTGAATTCGCCTCCAGTAGGTACTATTTGAATATTTATTGATTTTGATATTTTATTATTAACTATTCACTTAAAAATTAAAGTTGGGAGGACTCTTTTTTTTAAAAGAAAACGATTCATTTAATAAAAAAGATAACGCATCAAAATAATAATCATAGTCGATTCAGAAAACGTGTAAAGTAATAATGCACTAGGTGACAGGAGGTCATGGCCGTGCGTCCAAATTTATTGCATCGCCTTCCAAGTAGGCCCCCTTTCGAAATAATATATTTACGTCAACGCATAATCGATTCATCAAAATATTTTGCAAATACTTTTTCCGGAATCAACTTCAGTTCTCGTCGCGAATTCTCTTTCATGTCTTCTATCGATACAAACTGCTTACCTCGAAGTTGCAATTTGAGATTTTCGAAACGAAAAAAGTCGACCGTACCCATATCAGGTGAATAACGTGAATGTTCGATGGTATTTGTTGAGTTTTTGGTCTAAAATTCATTCACAATGATAGCCCTTTCAGATGTTGCATTATCGTGCTGTAAATTTCATGGGTTTTCTTTCCACAAATCTGGTATTTTTCGGAGATTTTTCAGTAATATAAGTTGATTGCCCCCAGAGCGTGGATAATCTTCAACTACATCTCGGCCGCTGTTGAATGCACAGTATTATTCATATGCACGTGTTTTTTTTTATTTCTTTTTCATTTTCATTTTTCATCATGGAACCTCAACAGGTAAAACTCATTTACAGGGATTCTCAAAATAGACAACAAAAACTAATTAACTTAGTATGCAGTACAACCTAATTCACAATTATTCTTAGTAAGCTAACAACTGAATATTACACTGGTCTACAATGGTTCTGTTGCCCTAGATATGAAAATGATTTTGGGTCTATTTATGCACACAATTCGTGAAACCATCAATGATTTTGTAGGATTTGCTCTGATTTCTTTTTAAATCTTTATTTTCATTCTACATAACAAAAATCGTAAAACAAGAAACAAAATAACAGATATATTTATAATGTCAGTTATTTTTTGAGAAATTCGGATACATCGAAGTAAATAAAGAATAAAATGTCGAAAATATATTTCATATTTCCATAAAACGCCTTTTATGAGCTTTTCTTCTATAATTTTTCAGGGACAATCTCTTTTCAAAGACCAGCAGTGATCTGCCATCATGTGACAATCCCATCGACCTTGATATCTTTCTTCCATCACTTTTAGATCTTGATGAAACCGCTCTCCCTGTTCCTCACTATAATTTCCTAAATTATCCGGAAATTTATCTAGATGATTGCGGAGATAGTGTAACTTAATACTCATTTTGCTCCTAAAGTCTGAAAGTTTGTCAGCATATTTTGCACAATTTCTTCATAATTTGCTGCTTTATGGTTACCTAGGAAATTTTCGACAACCAACACAAAACTTTTCCAAGCTTTACTTTCCGGAACAGTCATAACTTTGATAAAATCTGAGTCTTTCATCAATTGCCGTATTTGAGGACTATCAAATATTCCACCTTTCAATTTTTCCATACTAAGCTTCGGAAATTTTCTGCAAATGTAATTAAAACAATTTCCGTCTTTGTTCAACGCTTTTACAAATTGCTTAATCATACCTAACTTAATATGTAATGGTGGAAGTATAATTTTGTCTCTGCTTACCAGCGGCTCCTTATTACGTTGGATTTACCGACAGTTAAAGAATTTCTTACAGGCCAAACATCTTGTTCCCAATGAAGTTGCTTTGCTCTACTATCCCACATACGAATAAAGCAAGGGTATTTTGTATATCCACTTTGTTGGCCAAGTAAAAAATTAACCATTTTTAAATCCACACAGATCGGCCATTGATGCTCAGAGTATTTAATTTGCTCTAAAACTAATTTTACATTTTCATATTCTTCTTTGAGTTTCGTTGAATGGGCAATTGGAATTGATGCAAATTTATTACCATTGTGCAATAAGACGCATTTTAAACTTCTTTTGCAACTATCAATAAAAAGGCGCCATTCAGTAGATTTGTACTCTTTTAAACCCATGTCTATAAGTAGCTTCGCGATATCATTACAATACACTAATCCTTCATTTTCACTGAAAAATTGTAATAACTCTTTTCTCAGGTTCTGTATGTTGTAATTGTTACTGTTAGTGCCAATAAATTTTCTTCTTTCAATCTTGAGGCTAACAGTTCTGATCCTTGTTTTGATGAATTAAGATCACGTATTAAATCACTGAGTTCATTTTGAGAAAATAACTTTGGCGTAGATGTTTCACCTTCCCATTCACTTCCACTAGTAGATGGTCCCGATTTCTGTGAATTTGGTAACATCATTGTTTCTGAGGGCATGCGAATTACTTTTGAAATGTATATGGGCCGAGGGAGATTTTCACTGTGTAGAACCGGACATTTCGTAGACTGTAAGTCTGGGTATCTCCACGTTTGATTTCGATTAAAACCTTTAACATCTACTACGCAAAAGTAACAATTATCTAAATGATTCGTAGGCTCCATCCAGATCATAGGAATACCAAAGTCTAATCCAGGACGTTCACCTTTTTCCACAACCGTAAAGACCCAACACAGGACTTACAAACTTTATTAGGAACCCATGGTTTACCTAATTTGTCCATTTTGAAACCAAATTATTCAACATAAGTCTCCTTGACAAAGTCTGTGATATTTCTTTTTGTTTTTTGGTATATAAACACCGCAAATATAACAAAATAAATCACTACAGTATTTACACTTTCTTCGTGACGAACTCATATTTTAGACTAGAAGACAAATATATAAGAATGGACATTCAGTAATTGAAACAAAATATTAATCCATGACACTTTATTCAGATTTACGTGTATATGTACCTTAATATTGTCAAATAACTGAGATCTCAGCTGTTCTGTGGAGCAATGGGTCTGAGAGTGGGGATCAGGTGATGTTTGTATGCGCTAAAAAGTTGCGCAGAAGCCTAATCATGACTGGAAAATTAAATTTTATTTCTAACAAGCTTATAATTGTTCAAAATATAAGAAATGCAAAAATCATGAAAATACGAGCACATTGAGAACTTTCATGAATATATTCGTAATCTGGGCACTTGAAAACATAAAAATTTGCGATGATATCCAGGGCAACAATAAAAAAAATTTTTTGTAGAGCTGTGTTACCTTCAAACTAAATGAATAGTATTAAAACTAACAATAGCAGCTATCAGAAAGGCAAAACATTTATCAAACATCTAACGGAATCATTCACCATATTTTGTTCAAAGATATGATATTAACTGTTTCTTGAAGCTACTGAAATTTATGCGAAAAATATATATTCCATTCAAATGCCAATTATAAAATCTAGAAATTCTCAAAAATACTGTGTGATAGTGTAGAAGTTAGAGTCAGCTGAACACACTGATTTAGTTCTTCACACGGACCTCATTTGGTTGAGTCGCGGAAAATTCCTAGAAAGGTTTCAAAAATTATTGCACGAATTAACACCTTTTCTAGGTGAAAGAGGTGGTGACACTCAGATGTTGAAAAACGAAAAATGGCTGACTGATTTGGCATTTTTGACTGAAATCACAATGCACTTAAACACACCATGGAACTTCAAGGTGAAGGAAAAACTATTATTGAAATGATTAGCGCAGTAAACGCATTCAAAAGTAAATTGAAACTTATGATAGATCAACTTAAAAGAAGGAAATGAAACATTTTCCGTCTTTGAAAGCAAAGATCCGTCAATTGAATTATGATACGTATGAGGCTGACTATTTTGGGAAAATTCGAAATGAGTTTTATGATTGCAGTCAAAAACATTGAGGAATTAGCTATTGAAATAGCAAGTCAGTTTAATATGAACTCATGTTCTGTTGAAAATGAGTCGGTGAAGATTATATCAGATATACATCTCAAAGTTACAGCCTCTGATACAAATTTCTGGTGTTTTATATCTGAAAATAAATATCCGAATCAAGAGCAAATCGCCCTTCAACTGATGGCAGTGTTTGGGTCAACCTACTTGTGCGAGTCTGCATTTTCTGAAATGAAGATAATTGAGTAAAAATATCGACAAACTGACGATCATTTGTCATCATGCTTGCGATTAGCACCAAGTGGTTACGTAACATCGCATGAAAAGTATGCTGAGGACATGCAGTGCCACGCTTCAACATCCAAAGTTATTCGTTAGTTGAGTTTAACACCATATGTAACTTTTTTTTGTAACAATCAATAAAGTCGCAATTTTGAATAACTATGAGTTTTTTCTTTGATTTTATAGAGAATAACCTAACTAAACCTAACCCAAACCTTGACTAAAACAATGTATATTGTGCGGAAAGCTAATATCTATATATGCTGCGATACACCCTACCTAGGTAGGTAGGTAGGTAGGGTGTATCGTGTATGTACGACAACCCTGCATCACACATACTTGCAGCCTCTCAGAGTCGATCGTAAGTAGTCTAAAAATATTGAGGTAGATCGCCAGCAGTTCAAGTCTGAGCACTCCTGATCTAGAACATTTTTGGGAAAGTATGGACAGGTATTATAAATTAAAACTAAAAATTTCTTATTCTATTAAATTATTGTATACTTATAGAAATAGATTATTATGCTCTATTCCTAGTCGAGGCATTTTAGTTTTTCATAAAATATATGAGTATAACCTCCAACAAATAGAAAAGTGTCAGTATACAGTCACTATCAAGGTGCATACACAGAATTATGAGAACATTCAAACATTGAAAAAATTTAAGCTAATATTACGCTGTCAAGTGGGGTTGTCATTATGGATCACAGACTGTAACCAAAAACAAGTTCCCCTGAGTCGTCCAGTTATTCGAGAGAAGGAAAAGCGTCTTTAAACACATTTTCAAGAAGCTGGTCGTAGTTGTGGCAGGGGAGGATTAAGCATCGGAAGGTTGCGTCAATAAGTTTAAGGTGCGACAATCATTGCATAGCATCAAAATCGTGTAATAAGCTGCATCTGCAAATACTGCTGCAGCAGATAAATATATACAGAAGAAATAGTAAACCAAGTAGGTGATAAAGGATACAAACCTGAGCAAGTACATTCGGAGGCAAAATTAGCGGAACACTCAAATATTTAACCAAATTCGAAGTTCGATATTTTCCTAATTCTCAACTGATTTAGATGATTTGTTCGGCAAGTTATAGATCAACTCTTCTGCTTTGTAGAAATTATAAGAGAAAATAAAAAAATTTGAAAAAATTATATACGGGGCAAAACTAAAAGTGTTTTTTTGTCAAAATTCGTAACACCCTGTGGAATTTCGTGGTCCGAGTTGAAACGTACAATATCATGGTCTGTCAAGACACATCTTCCTACAGTAACGCCCTTCTTGTTTCATGCGTTTATCTCTATTTTTGCAAAATATATTTAATTTCAAGTGGAAAATCACCATTTTGTAGAAATTCCATTGAATCAAGAAATTGTCATTAAAATTCGTCTATCAATTTGGAATTTTCTTATTATCACTCAGGCGTGTCGAAATTGTCGTTTGCGATTTTTATGTTCGAATTGTATTAGTAATTGATGAGAATTTGGTTAATTTGGTGAAAATTAGGAATTCATAGGAGATAACAGTCGGTAGGTATTAAAATACACAACCGAATTCTGGGACCATTGATAAAACTTTTCTTTTACACATGTGCACACTTTTTTTATCAAATATGAAATACAACACACGTTTTTTCTATATGACCACATTTGCGCTTGTTTAAAGAATGAGAGTTTTCCATTCTTTGATTTGATACAAATTCGATCGGTTGCGGTGTTTTGTGATTCTTTTACTGTTTACGATTCGAAACGGTATTTTTCATTCAGAATGAGGATTTACCACCAACCTCAGTAGCAAGGGCAATTACATTGATCGAGGAAGGGCGCACCTACCGCTCAGTCGGTACCATGTTGGGTGTCTCGACGTCGGTTATCCATCGAATCTACCGACGTTACAGGAAACTGGATTGTACGTGAGGAGGCGAGGACAAGGAAGAAATCGGGCAACCCGCGCTATACGTGACCGCTTCATCGTCAATCAAACCATAAGAAATCCTCGTCCTACTGCTGTTCAGGCACGTAACCTTTTACAAGCAGTGGATAACATTAACGTCAGTGTGAGGACAGTCAGAAGACGATTAAATGAACTTGGTCTGAGATCATACGCGCAAGCAAGAGCACCAAGACTCGATAGAGCCCATCGGGTAGCAAGATTGGCGTTTGCTAGGGAGCATGTAGCATGGACAATCAATCAGTGGAGACGAGTTTTATTTAGTGATGAGAGCCGATATTGTGTAAATTTCGTGGATGGTAGAGATAGAATATGGAGGCATCGAGGGGAACGGTACAATCAATCGAACTTCGCAGGAACTGAGCAATACGGTGGAGGATCAGTTATGATATGGGATGGCATATGCTTGGGAGTACGAACAGAACTGGAGATTATTGGCAATGGATCACTTAATGCCCATCGGCATATAACAGAAATCTTGGAGCCCCATGTTGTGCCTTTTGCTTCTTACATAGGGAAAATTTCCTTTTATGCACGATAACGCGCGCCCTCATAATGCGCGCATAGTGATAGAATATCTCAATGAAGTTGGGATCACACGAATGGACTGGCCGTCGCGGTCACCGGAGTTAAACCCGATCGAACAGGTTTGGGACATTCTTGGAAGAAGGGTTCGACAACGGAATCCAGGCAACGTTGAAGAGCTGACATTGGCTTTGGTGGAAGAGTGGGGCAACATACCTCACCAGATGATAGACAACATCATTGGGAGTATGCGAAATCGTATGCGCGCTATAATAAGAGCTCGGGGGGTGTATGCGGTGTCATACTCGCTACTAAAATCAAATGTTTTTATTGTGGGTCATCATAAACATTTTTCTCAATATGTTCATTTCATTTCACGAGTGTATCGCCAGGATACACACCTGCTCTCAATTTTGGACAGGAATAATAATTATCATAGAGTGTCACACAAAAAATTCAAAATAAATGTGCAAAATCAAAGATTTTTCCAGTGTACTTCGAGTTCTGCCGGAGCGTGAAATTGGCCAATGAATTTCAAAATTTTCATTTCGTTAGATTTCCGCTTCTCTAATTTTGATTTTATTTTTGGCTGACCTCCGATGTTATGCACCTACGCAAGATTAAAAATAAATTCTTGAAATTTGTGACTTTTCGCTTCAAATTGGATATTTCTTGTAAAGATAGAGATAAATGCATAAAACAAGAAGGGCGTTACTGTAGGAAGATGTGTCTTGACAGACCATGATATTGTACGTTTCAACTCGGACCACGAAATTCCACAGGGTGTTACGAATTTTTGACAAAAAAAACACTTTTAGTTTTGCTCTCGTATAAAATTTCTTCGAATTTTTTTGTTTTCTCTTATAATTTCCACAAAGCAGAAGAGTTGATCTATAACTTGCTGCAAAAATCATCTAAATCGGTTGAGAATTAGGAAAATATCGGACTTCGAATTTGGTTAAAGAAGAAGCAACTGTAACCGCTATGTTGGATCCCGCACGAACAGTGGCTAAAACTACTGACATGAGGAATATCTTACCAGTTCCACCAGGGGCATCGAGGAAATATAAACCACCATTTTCATCATCGATTGCCTTCATGAAAGTACCATAAACTTTCTTCTTTTTTTTCGTTTTATAGTTCACTTCACATTTTTAATATTGATTTCTTACAAAAATCAAATTGTCATCCATACGTCTAAGTCACACTGGAACGCTGTCGAACGGAATAAACACTATCACATGTTTGTCTCCTGGCTCTAAGCTATCTACCCACCAATTTTCAGCCATATCTGTACAGCCGTTCTTGAGTTACAAATAGTGTAACTAACACGACTTTCTTTTATATATATATATATATATATATATATATATATATATATATATATATATATATATATATATATATATATATATATATATATATAAACAAAAGAAATTATGGAGAGGAAGAGACAACGGAGTTGAAGATGAGTTCACGGTATAGTTTTATCGGAGTGAGAAGGTGAAAGGTAGGAATTTTAGAGCGATAGAGGTAACATGTAAAGTGCACTTGTACACGTTACAGTCTATGGAGCGAATTGTTATCTTTAAAAGACACATTGCTAATGACACTGGTAAATATCAATCTGAATTAGAGGAGCCCGATGAAAACTGCCGAGGGAGAAAAATTACAAAATTTTTCAAATCATTACTTAAGCCTGAAGATAATAATTAATCAATATGTCAAAAACTTCGATTAAATTGATTCCTTCATTCATTCATTTTTATTTCATCACTTAGGAACGTATTTTCTATAATACCATATAAATCACCATTTCATATTCATGGTTTTTGTATTCGAGCTTGTATTGTTTCTCTATTCATAACACAGGAAAAAATTGAACACTCTGTACACGTCAATGTGAAATAAAAATAATGCTTGAATCAATAAATCCTCACTACTAAGAATTGGATATGAAATATCTCCACAATTGGATCCGATTATTTCGCATAAATCAAGAGAATCGAAATTTTCTTCCCAAGCTGGATCGTTCTCTCATGAGTTCTAACTTTGGAAAAAGCTCCTCAAAATATATGGGATTACACGAAAAATCGATATTTCTATAAGACAACATTCAATACTTGTTTAATATTCAGATTGATTCAACCCTATGACTATTTTGAGAGTATACCAAATGCAAATTCTGATTTCATCTACATATCACAATACGATTGACCAATTTACATATTATGGTCTCCATATCCGGGATTATTGATTATCCCAGAATTGTATTTTCAATCCCAAACCAGATTCAGTGTTGAGAGTAATCTATAAGAATAATATTGGGTGTGATCTTTATCCTTTTATGGTGATATGGTTTATACAGGGTGATTTCGGATGAACTTTATACCGGATGTCCATTCAGAGCGTAATAGGCCAAAGGTTTTGATGATTTTTGACGTACTGAACCCAGTGAAAATGATAGTACAGGAAAAAAAGATGGCATATTGCTGCCCTAAAACACTAGTTTTGAGATTTTTCGATTGAAAATATTTCAAAATTACTATTTCCGAGCAAACCGTAAATATGTCGCGAAAAATTTTTTGATGTACTTTTTCTTCAATTTTGTAGGTTTAAATTTTTTTATGCTTTATGATAGTAAAGTGGTACCGGGATGGGGTCACAAGCACGAAAAAAAAGTCGTAGTTAACACAAACACTCGTAAACGAAAATTTAAGATTAAATAAAACACGTGGTTCACTGATTGACAACGGCGGTTTGGGTTAGATTTCTATCTTTAGAGTCGACTCGTGGCAACGCATGCTGCCGACGATCTACGGAGAGGAAATGAACAGACACAGAGAATTTCAGGAATGCACACATATTTAAAACCTCGGGTCAGGTAGGCACAGAGTACGTTATGTGCTTCGCTTGGTCAGAGGTGCCTACTAGGCGATCTGTGGTTAGAAAGTAAGTGAGCACGGTAACATGCTTGGTCAAAGGGGCCTAGAGCTTAATACGGCCATCCTCTGAAGATCGCGATGAGGTGCCTTCATATTGAGATACCAGGTGATAAAACCATGTTGTATCTTGCATACGTACATACGTGTACATCATACCATTGAAAAAGAAAAGAAAATAGAAAAAAAGTTGTTTTTCTGGTTATCCTGCTCAAATCTAATATGATAAGTGAGGCAGTGGCCGTCTTACTATATTACATACCATTTGGCATCAATACGATGAAGACAAGGGAAACCACAGAAAACCTTGTCTTACGTAAGTGAGTCATATGGTTTTGCTACTTGGTGAGGCGAGGTGAGAACGTGGTGCAAGGCTATATTAAAATTATTTAAATCTAAGATATGTAGAATAGCGACACCAGGATGGGGAGGGGGAATGAAACGCATCTACTCTGTATCTTTATTTGTCAATTACATGAAATTTAGATATTGAAAGTTCATGAAAAGGAGAAAACGTGCTGGAAAAAACAATTTACTAACCTAAGATGACTTCATCATGCGTTGGAGAGCTGCGACTGTGAGTAGGCGAGTAGGTCTAGGTTCACTAGCGAACAGTTCGTCTTGAAATAATACACTCACACACTGGTCGTTGGGCGCCACTTGGTGTGTCTTCGGTCCAAAACCGGATGCTTCCTTCACGGCTGCTGCGGTGGTGGATGGATTCTTCGGTCGCTGAATTCACTCCGCTTCTTGTTATCACCAGTTATCGGTTAACTCAGTCGGTGATGGGTTCTTTTTCTCAACGGACAAAATCATGGGCTAATTTGAAGTTCAACTCCACTTGCTACCTGGATGGAATCACACACAGGAAGAAAAATGTCGATGGTTAACACAAAACACGTTGTAAACGTAAATGTGAGATTTAAATAAAAAACGTGGTTCGCTGGTGGACAACGGCAGTTAGGCAATATGGCCGATGGCGTAGCTTCTCTCAATAGAGTTGACTCGTGGCAACACGTGCTGCAGACGATCTACGGAGACGACAGAGAGAATCTCAGAAATACACGGATATTCAAACCCTAGGGGTCAGGTACGCACAGCAAGCTTCGCTTGGTCTGAGGGGCCTACTAGGCGATCTATTGTTAGAAAGCTTAGTGAACACGATACCAATAGACAGATTATCCGTTATTCTTTTTTTATTCTCAAATCTCAGCTGAAGACGATGCTTGTCATGCTACAGCTGTGGCCGCCCAAGATGATTCAATATAAGTTATCGGACAGATGTTCGATAGAGTGCTCCGCTTGGGCGGAGGGACCTACTAGGCGATCTATTGTTAGAAAGCTTGGTGAACACGATAACTATAGACAACAGAAGCTAGGCGATTATATCAGGTGCACTTTCCAAGTCGAGTAACACCAGACAGGCGAACTTTTTCAAATATTCACAGACGATTCAGGGAAACTGGTACTTTTACTGCAAATAATCATTTAAAAGGTGCCACTCAAACTATAAGAATTCCAGATATTGAGGAACCTGTTTTGAATTGCATTGATTCGAATCCTCATGTGAGTGAGAAAAATTGGAAATCAGTTGAATATTTCACATGTTCTAGTTTGGAGGATTCTCCACGACTTTTTATTGTACCCGTTCATATTCAACGCGTCCAAAGTCTACTTCCTCGAGTTTTTTCCTTCAAGACTGAATTTCTGTTGATGGTTTCTAGATGAAATAAGAGAATATTCTAATTTTGATAGTGAAATAATGTTCATTATTGGGCTGAGGAAAACCCCCATTTGATTGAAGAATCTCATCAACAAGAACAATTCTCACTAAATGTCTGGGTCGGGGAATAATTGGAAATTATTTGATGGGGCCAGTTTTTTTTCGACAGACTAAACAGTCCCGCGTATCGGCAATTTCTTGAGGAAGAGTTACCTTTATTGCTGGAGGATGTGCCACTTTTGGTGATAAACATAATATGGTTCATGCATGACGGAGCACCAGCACATTTCAAAGGAGAAGCTAAGGAATTCTTGAAGAATACAGCAAACGATGGATAGGTCGGGGTGGGCCAGAACCATAGCCTCCTAGGTCCCCAGACTTACTTAGTTTAGACTTTTTCTTATGGGGAAACTCGAAAGTTTAGTTTATACCTCTCCAGTGAATACTGTTAAAGAATTAAGAAATCGAATAACAACCTCTTGTGATACGATAAGAAATACCCCAGGAATATTTCAAAGAGTGCGTGATAATATGCGAAGAAGAGCAGAGACCTGTATTCTTGCAGGTGGAGGACACTTGCAGCAATTTATTTAATTTTTAATTGTTCTTGTTTTAGTTTGATATTGAATAAGTATCAGTTGAGTCTCAGAAGACGGACTATCAAAACAAAATCAAATTTTGGGCATACCTATCGAGTATTTTTATATTTTTTTATTTAGCGAATAACATACAATTCAAATAATTCATATTCAATAATTTTTCACTCGAAAACGGTTGGAGATACGAAAAAATTACAAGTTTCTGAATTGAACGAAGATGACGATAATTGATCGCACACTGTTTAGTGGAGTACTGCAAAAAATTTTGAAAGGGCAAAAGGAGACATGGCCTCGGAAAAGAAAACACCTTGTGAATTTCAGTCAAAATCTAGGACGTTTAATGATGGAGGCTGTAAAAAAATAGCTTGCTTTCCAAAATTGGGCTGAATATATCAAAAACCGCAGGAGTTTTGAAGAAAAAACAATTTTTTCCGGAAACTTCAATACTCTGTAGCTCCGTAATGAAGCTTTTGCGAACCTATATTCATATGAACTTTTTCTCATGAAATTGCACGTAGATTTACCCCCTCAAGTTGTAACATACTATTATGTAACACCCTGTATGTTCAAGGAAGCTTTTCGTCATAAAATGGCTCGAGGGATCACCTTGTGGAATCTTTCGCACTTATTCATTCACACCCTGTATAATAGACCTTTGGCACATTAACGAACCTTTATACAGCGACATTTTACTATGCCTCAATGATTTTCACCAAATTGATGTATTTTTCCTCGCTTTCCTCGAAATAAAAGTAATAAATCATGTTCCCACAAATTAAGCTATTCCGACCCTGCCTAAAAACCCTGATCCTAGATTAACCCATCGCATAAAACAGTACTTCCTGTTTATCGGACAGTTTCATCAACTACTATATTCGCCATCTCGATAAATTGGTTATTTTACATGACATGAGGACTTTGTGGATTAATCCCTTCGTATATGGATATGAATAATGAATTAACCTGAGCGAGAACGGCCGTCAAAGTTATAATGAGGCTTGTTTAACCCGCTCGAATGTTCTACAGACTCACAACTAATGTTTCGTGATTTAATCAAGTAATTGAAGACAGAGTTTGAGTAAGTGAAGTTCAAGTGTCTCTTCATTGATGAAAGCTTCAGAGTCATGAATTCGAGACCTTCCTCATTTTATGAAAGCTGAAAGTTTTTCGGCGCATGTCCCCAACACAGGTAGGAACTATGGTGGTCTGTTTTGATTTAGCCAAGCGTCGACAGGTAACAGAGAGCAAAAGTGCATTGAATGGTAATCTGAGGTCGTCAAACTGTATTAATAATTTTCTCATATTTTCTTCGTGAAAATGTTAAGAAGCACGCAATCCATTTCCAGACGCTTAGTATCGTGGAAATACCCCATCAGACTCATTTAAACTTTAGTAAATTATAATTGTATCTGAATAATGATAATATGCAAAATTTTTATTGCTTTATGTGTCAACACATTGAAGAAACTTGTTTAAGCTCTTCGATATTGCACAACCATCCACCCAGAAGTGCTAGACGTCCGATGTTATACCACCATATCATGCCATAAGCTCCGTGATCTGGGCACCAGGTATTGTAATGATGCGTTTTCGGTTTTTTCGTGCCCAATCTGGAGCTGAGCGATAAAACAGAAAAAGATGGAAATGTGAAAGATTATCGGATGACTCTATTGAATCTGAACGTATAGTGTCTATCAAATAAAGTTGAAATCCTAAAATGAAGCCTCTGTCGGGAGTTGTGTGATGTTGTGTGCCTCACCGAACACTGGTTAAATGAGAAACAAGCCAAAGGACTGGTCATTCCCGGTTTTAAAGTCGTAAGTTTTCTTGCATGCTCAAACTTTTCACACTGTGGCACTCCTATTATTGTAAAAGAAGGAACAAACTGTAGGTCTCTAAATCATATAAAAGACCACTCATTGAAAAAGCATTTTGAAGTCACAGCAGCTTAATAAATGAATGAAAATATAATATTTTTGTGTATTTATAGATCTGAATTTGGAAGGCTTTTACTTGATAAAATTCCATTATCAATAATAAAAACAAGTGATGTGTTTTGGAATTTTACTCAACAGTTATGATTCGTAACGCGTTTCACTACACCGTAGCTTCTTCAGACGAATGACTGTACAGAAAATAAGAATGAGAATATAAATATGAATGTTCTTAAGTAATTAAAAGCTTATTGTGTTGATTCTTCTTAAGTGGTTATTTATGACAGGTATATCCAATGAAACTGAGGAATAGATTGCTCCCTGAAGAGATTCAATAGAGGTGAAGGGCTCAAATCGACTTGTTCATTGATGAGTCTACCTGTGTGTTTGTATTTGTTGATTTCTAAAGTTTTCCAGAGATCTACCTCCACTATTTATTATCTGTATGCATAATTTCAAACTGTGGGTCGAAAGAGTGATTATTTTCTAAGAGATGATTCGCGTAATTTGAATCTGATTTTTTATTTGAAAAACTGCGTTTATGTTCCGATACCCTAATATTAAAATTTCTGTGTTCTACCAATGTAGAAATTATCACAGTCATTGCAATTCAATCTATAAATAGTGGATTGTGGATTGGTGTTAATGAATTTATTTGAATTTGGGAGGCTTTTACTTGGTAAAATTCCATTATCAATAATTAAAAACAGGTACTGTGTTTTAAGGAATTTTACTTAATAATTGCGATTCGTAACGCGTTTCACTACACCGCAGCTTCTTCAGACGAATGAATGTACAGAAAATAAGAATGAGAACATAAAGATAAATGTTCTTGAGTAATTAAAAGCTTATTGGGTTGATTTTTCTCAAGTGATTATTTATAACAGGTATATCCAATAAAACTAAGGAAGAGATTGCTCCTCGAAGAGATTCAATAGAGGTGAAGGGCTTAAATCGACTTGTTCATTGATGAGTCTACCTGAGTATTTGTGGTTGTGTAAAATCGGTATCAGTTAAATTAGTGAATCTGTCAAAAAATTTATGGTCTGAAAATTTATCAGTTGAAGGTTGGGTGGAGAAATTTTGAATTTAAGTGAATTTTTCTGTTGTTGCTGAAACTTTTTATGTATTAAAATTTCGACATCGTATCTAGATGCAGAGTCTAAAATATCAAACCCAACAGGGTGCAATCTAAACAATAATTCCGTATGGATTACCTTCAAATATATGTTGGCAACGTCCCTCCTGTTGTACTGGATCTTCATATCCTCTTTAATCCATATCCGTTGACCTTTCTCGATTGCTCTTCTTGCTGGTCCACTGTTGTTATGTGTCCTCAACCGTATATAATTGGGAGTCAATCTATTCTTCAAGCACATTGAGTAGAACCATATATTCTGAGTATGAACTGCACATCTTAGTAGTATTTTGTAATACCACAAAGCCAAAAAGCCGGTATCAGCTTTCTTTAACATTTGAATTTGGGAGGCTTTTACTTGATAAAATTCCATTATCAATAATAAAAAAAAGTAATGTGTTTTTGGAATTTTACTTAATAATTATGATTCGTAACGCGTTTCACTACACCGTAGCTTCTTCAGTCGAATGAATGTACAGAAAATGAGAATGAGAACATAAAAATGAATGTTTTTGAGTAATTAAAAGCTTATTGGGTTGATTCTTCTCAAGTGGTTATTTATAACAGGTATATCCAATAAAACTAAGGAATAGATTGCTCCCCGAAGAGATTCAATAGAGGTGAAGGGCTTAAATCGACTTGCTCATTGATGAGTCTACCTGAGTATTTGTATTTGTTGATTTCTAAAGTTTCCCAAAGATCTACCTTCCAATATTCTTTATCTGTATGCAAAATTTCAAACTGTTTGTCGAAAGATTGATTACTTTCTAAGAGATGATTCGCGTAAATTGAATCTGATTTTTATTTGAAAAACTGCGTTTATGTTCCGATATTCTAATATTAAAATTTCTATGTGTTCTACCAATGTAGAAGTTATCACAGTCATTGCAATTCAATCTACAAATACCTGATTTATTGGTTTTACCTGATTCGGTTTTGTTATTTTTTATATATTTGCCTAAATTATTATTAGTTTGGAAAGCTATGTTGAAACTATTGCTACTCAAGAATGATTTCAGTTTCTCAATTGTAATGCCAACGTAGGTTAAGGTGTGGAATTTTTGTTTCAATTTATCGACAGGGTAAACTTCATTCAATTCGAACATAAAAATCGCAAACGACAATTTCGACACGCCTGAGTGATAATGAGAAAATTCCAAATTGATAGACGAATTTTAATGACAATTTCTTGATTCAATGGAATTTCTCCAAAATGGTGATTTTCCACTTGAAATTAAATATATTTTGCAAAAATAGAGATAAATGCATAAAACAAGAAGGGCGTTATTGTAGGAAGATGTGTCTTGACAGACCATGATATTGTACGTTTCAACTCAGACCACGAAATTCCACAGGGTGTTACGAATTTTTGACGAAAAAAACACTTTTAGTGTTGCCCCCGTATAGAATTTTTTTCAAATTTATTTTGTTTTCTCTTATAATTTCTACAAAGCAGAAGAGTTGATCTATAACTTGCCGAACGAATCATCTAAATCGGTTGAGAATTAGGAAAAATATCGGACTTCGAATTTGGTTAAATTTTCGAGTGTTCCGCTAATTTTGCCTCCGAGTGTAGATGAATAATTTATAAATTTCACATGTTGGAGTTTCTCAACCGAAAATGTATATTTAATAATTTGAGATACGCAGTAACAAACCCTCAAAAGCATGGAATAACATGGTTCACAATGTGATGTATGCTTCTCTCTGGCGTAAAAAAAAGAAAAAAATCTGATTTATTACTCTATCATTTGAAGATTGATTTATCGAAAATACAGTTCATTTGATACTCCTAGAAATGTTTGATGGATAATATCAAATTGTTCATTGGCATTTTACAATTTGGCGAAGGAGCCAGGAGAAATGTAGTTCTCTCAAAATTATAATTCTTGCATAACACTGTTTAATGTTTAATTATTTCGCAAAATTACTAATAGTTTTTATTTATTTTCAGTTGAGATCATGCTGCCGAGACAGGGAGGAAAATTTCTAGCAAGTGTAGCTTGTTTAGTCATCTTCAGCACCTGCGCTATAACAGGTTTGTATCTTTCCAATTTTCATTTTCAATTCCCTCAACTCTTGTCACCCGATACATTTTTCTCTCACTGTGAACAACTAACCTCACATTTATCAGCGTGTCTGGATGACTAAAGTACTCAAACTTTTCAAAAGTAACAGTAAATAGGAAATATGAATTCTATATCGAAAGATTAGCAATATCAATTTTTCTTCTGCCATCGGCACGCTTTACTTCTCATTAGAAAAGCTAGTAAGAGAAGAATAATTAGTATAATAAATTAATATGAAGGTTACTCGAAAATTAATATGAGAAAAAGTGTTTTTGTTTTTCGCAAATACACTCGGAGGCAAAATTAGCGGAACACTCGAAAATTTAACCAAATTCGAAATTCGATATTTTTCCTAATTCTCAACCGATTTAGATGATTTGTTCGGCAAGTTATAGATCAACTCTTCTACTTTGTAGAAATTATAAGAGAAAACAAAAAAAATTTGAAAAAAATTTTATACGGGGGCAAAACTAAACTTGTTTTTTTTGTCAAAAATTCGTAACACCTTGTGGAATTTCGTGGTCCGAGTTGAAACGTGCAATATCATGGTCTGTCAAGACACATCTTCCTACAGTAACGCCCTTCTTGTCTTATGCATTTATCTCTATTTTTACAAGAGATATCCAATTTGAAGCGAAAAGTCACAAATTTCAAGAATTTATTTTTAATCTTGCGTAGGTGCATAACATCGGAGGTTAGCCAAAAAATAAAATAAAAATTAGAGAAGCGGAAATCTAACGAAATGAAAATTTTTGAAATTCACTGGCCAATTTCACGCTCCGGGAGAACTCGAAGTACACTGGAAAAATCGTTGATTTTGCACATTTATTTTTGAATTTTTTTGTGTGACACTCTATAATAATTATCATTCCTGTCCAGAATTGAGAGCAGGTGTGTATCCTGGCGATACACTCGTGAAATGAAATGAACATGTTAAGAAAAATGTTCACGATCACCCACAACAAAAAAACATTGATTTTAGTAGCGAGTATAACCCCCCCGAGTTCTTATTACAGCGCGCATACGATTTCGCATTCTCCCAATGATGTTGTCTATCATCTGTTGAGGTATGTTGTCCCACTCTTCCACCAAAGCCAATGTCAGCTCTTCAACGTTGCCTGGATTCCGTTGTCGAACCCTTCTTCCAAGAATGTCCCAAACGTGTTCGATCGGGTTTAAATCCGGTGACCGCGACGGCCACTCCATTCATGTGATCCCAACTTCATTGAGATATTCTATCACTATGCGCGAAGTATGAGGGCGCGCGTTATCGTGCATAAAAAGGAAATTTTCCCCTATGTAAGGAGCAAAAGGCACAACATGGGGCTCCAAGATTTCTGTTATATACCGATGCGCATCAAGTGATCCATTGCCAATAATCTCCAGTTCTGTTCGTACTCCCAAGCATATGCCACCCCATATCATTACTGACCCTCCACCGTATTGCTCAGTTCCTGCGAAGTTCGCTTGATTGTACCGTTCCCCTCGATGCCTCCATATTCTATCTCTACCATCCATGAAATTCACACAATATCAGCTCTCATCACTAAATAAAACTCGTCTCCACTGATTGATTGTCCATGCTACATGCTCCCTAGCAAACGCCAATCTTGCTACCAGATGGGCTCTATCGATTCTTGGTGCTCTTGCTTGCGCGTATGATCTCAGATCGACTTCATTTAATCGTCTTCTGACTGTCCTCACACTGACGTTAATGTTATCCACTGCTTGTGAAAGGTTACGTGCCTGAACAGCCCTAAGACGAGGATTTCTTATGGTTTGATTGACGATGAAACGGTCATGTATAGCGCGGGTTGCCTGATTTCTTCATTGTCCTCGCCTCCTCACGTACAATCCAGTTTCCCTGTGACGTCGGTAGATTCGATGGATAACCGACGTCGAGGCACCCAACATGGTACCGACTGAGCGGTAGGTGCGCCCTTCCTCGATCAATGTAACTGCCCTTGCTACTGAGGTTGGTGGTAAATCTCTCATTCTGAATGAAAAATACCGTTTCGAATCGTAAACAGTAAAAGAATCACAAAACACCGCAACCGATCGAATTCGTATCAAATCAAAGAATGGAAAACTCTCATTCTTTAAACAAGTGCAAATGTGGTCATATACAAAAAACGTGTGTTCTATTTCATATTTGATAATAAAAGGTGTGCACATGTAAATGAAAAGTTTTATCAATGGTCCCAGAATTCGGTTGTGTATTTTAATTCCTACCGACTGTTATCTCCTATGAATTCTAATTTTACCAAATTAACCAAATTGTCATCAATAAGTAATGCAATTGGAACATTAAAATCGCAAACGACAATTTCGACACGCCTGAGTGATAATAAGAAAATTCCAAATTGATAGACGAATTTTAATGAGAATTTCTTGATTCAATGGAATTTCTCCAAAATGGTGATTTTCCACTTGAAATTAAATATATTTTGCAAAAATAGAGATAAACGCATGAAACAAGAAGGGCGTTACTGTAGGAAGATGTGTCTTGACAGACCATGATATTGTACGTTTCAACTCAGACCACGAAATTCCACAGGGTGTTACGAATTTTTGACGAAAAAAACACTTTTAGTTTTGCCCCCGTATAAAATTTTTTTCAAATTTTTTTTGTTTTCTCTTATAATTTCTACAAAGCAGAAGAGTTGATCTATAACTTGCCGAACAAATCATCTAAATCGGTTGAGAATTAGGAAAAATATCGAACTTCGAATTTGGTTAAATTTTCGAGTGTTCCGCTTATTTTGCCTCCGAGTGTAGTTCACATGAAACTTTTTTTCTCAATATTAAAATTGTAACGAAGTAATTTTCACTTTGAGTTTAAATACAAATAATAATCGTCTTCATTTAGCTTTCCGTTCGAATTTTGATCCACAATATTGAAATTTGTTTTGATCGGAATTGATCTCCATTTTTGGTGTGTACTATCGCTTGATGAGCATAAAGTAAATAATGCTAGAAACCGTCGCTGTAGTGGAGTAACCAATCTCAGCTCGTGATCTGATCGCAAAATCTGCAGTTGTGCAGTATTCCCCTTAGGATGGAGCGTAAGGAAACTAGACCTATATCAGATGATAGATATATCTATACACTATTTTTGTACGAACTCTCAATTTGATTCCGATTGAACTTCGTACTTAATTCTGTGATTTTATACAAGGGGTGTTACAATTCACCCTAAGGATGGAGCGTTAGAAAACTAGGCCAATAACACATTCTTTCAAGAGTTAAAGATAATGTGACTGAAGATATCATAAAGCAGCACATTGTACAAAGATTCAATCTAAATAGTAAGGAGGAAGTCATAGTTCAAAATATCGAAACTTACCACAAAGTTAAAGACAAAAAATGTTTTCAAATAGGTGTATCATTTTCAAATTAGGGATACCGTATATGAGAACAGTTTCTGGCCTACAGGAGTCCTCTTTTCAAGATATAATTTCAGCTTACAACCACGTAGTACTGGTACCAATCAGAACAACACACATTTTCAAGCGGCAGTGCCCACCCAAGGACAACCTTGCATTGGATAGTTAAACTTAGTAAACCCACTCTTGAAAATCTACAAAGAGAGCTACATTTTGGTTGATATCTTCAATAGGTCTACAAATCAACATGGAGGTTCATTAATTCTGGTAAAAACACATTGAAATTTCGTCAAGTTACACTGTTAGATTTCTTAAAAGAAGAATTGATGAGGTAGATATCAGTAGTGGATATTCCAAATGAAAAATTAATATTATTATGTATTTACAGAAGATAGATATAATATAAGAAGATAGATTGTAATATAAAATTACAAAATTGCTGTAGCAGGCGATTTAAATGTTGATACTCTTGAAAATACAAGGAATCGAAAGAATTTAAAACATATTTGAATTTTATAATTGTAGAAGCACTCTATTTGAACCTTCACGGATAAATGAGATAAAAACACAAGGTTTAACTTTAATCTACACTTTATTTGAAAAAATTCGACGAAGTTTCGCTGACACAGCAGCTTTATCAAGAAAGAAAAACAGAATGAAGAGTATGGTATTATAAACAAATCGTAGAACAAGTTGGATGAATAACAGGAAAATCCACACCGAGCCATTGTACAGTTAGTATGAAGGAATAAAACTAATTAAACAAGTTAAGTAGGGGTGAGTAATTCACATCTACCTGTTCATTCAAAAGCTTGTCCAAATGTTTGTGTCTATTTATTTCTAATACTTCTAGGAGATCTAATTTTGAACTTTTGATTTTATATGTAATATGTCAAAGTTTTTATTGAATGAATGGTTTTCTTTTATTAGGTGGTTTGAATAATTTGAATCAGATTTATTTTTATCGAAGCTACGTTTATGTTCAGATGTTCTTATGCCAAAACTCCTATAGGTCCTACCGATATAAATTTTATCACAAGAACCGCAATTGAGTTTACAGATTCCTGATTTACTTGATTTTTCAACACGAGATTTATTATTTTAATATGTTTACCTAAGTTATTAGAAGTTTTGAAAGTTATATTAAGATTTTGTTTGACGAGAAAGGATTTAATATTTGTACTTGCAGAACCGCAGAATGTTAAACTGTTGAATATTTTACAGTCTTTATGAATAAGATATACTTCATTTATTGCTTTCTGATACAGTTTTTACGAATGATTAGATCTATCATATCCGGATTATATGAATTATTAATGGCTATCTGACTCTGAATAGGTCCACATGTATTGACAACATTTTCTGTATTTTGATGTGTGTAGTACATCTACAATAAATCTGCATCTAGGAGATCATCTGGGCCAATACATAACTCTTCCATCTGAAAATAAAAATCATCAAAGCCTAGTCATAAAATGAAAATACGTAATTATACCACTGAGGGCATTCACAGTGTTATTCGAAGGATGGGTAACACTGATTCGAACTGTATTTCAATTGGTAAATCAGCGGAAGAATCTTACATCATCATCATCATCATCTGTCAACCATCCTAGTCCACTGCTGAACATAGGTCTTCCTCAACGATCTCCATTCCTCGCGATTTTCGGCCGGATTTATCCAGTTCGTACACACTCGCTTGATATCGTCTTTCCAACGGGCTGGTGGACGTCCTCTACTTCTGTGGGCTTCATCTCTGGGACGCCACTCCAAAAGACGCTTTGTCCATCTACCGTCCGTGGTTCTTGCTAGATGACCGGCCCTGTTCTACTTTAAATTAGCAACTCTCTCGAGAGCATCCTGGACTCTGGTTCGTTGGCGTATGATATGGTTGGGAATTCTGTCCCGTAGTATTATGCCTAACAAAGCTCTCTCCATCTTACGCTGAGCAACATTAGCTGATTTCTTTGTTAGGGTCAGGGTTTCTGCACCGTACGTCAAAACTGGTAAAACGCATTGATTGTATACTTTACGTTTCAAACAAATCGGTATCTCTGATTTGAACAGATCTCTCAGTTTTCCAAATGCAGCCCATGTCAGCCTTATTCGCCTTCCTATTTCTATTGTTTGGTTGTCCCTGCTTATAGTTATCTCATGCCCCAGATATTTGTATGACGTTACTTGTTCAACAATTTCACCATCGATGGAAACTGGTTGGCTTGGTACTAAGTTGGTCATCATCTTAGTTTTCGACATATTTATCTTCAATCCGATTTTACTGGATTCCTTAGACAACTGCAAGAGCATCTCATTTGCATCATCTAATCTGTTTGCTATAATGACGATGTCGTCGGCGAAACGAAGATGACTTAATCGCTCACTATCCACATTTACTCCCCTCTGATCCCATTCCAATTGCTTGAACATATATTGCAATAGGTTTGTGAACAACTTCGGGGAAATAGTATCACCCTGTCTTACTCCACGTCCGATCCTGAATTTTTCTGTAGAATTGTGAAGGCACACTTGTGAAGTGGCATGCTCATATATATATTTAATGATGGCAGTGTATCTATGATCTATTTTACAGTCAGCCAACGCTTTGAGCATAATCGCCTGTATCACGGTATCGAAGGCTTTCTCGTAATCCACGAATATGAGAACCAGAGGCAAGTTGTATTCTATGCTCTTTTCAATCAAAGTCTTGAGAGTTTGGAGATGATCATTAACGCTAAATATTGCCCGAAATCCGGCCTGCTCTCGAGGTTGGTAGGTGTCCAGTTTGTTTGTGAGGCGCTTTGTCATTATTATGGTGAAGAGTTTGTATAAGTGCGATAGAAAGCTTATAGGTCTATATTTCGAGAGATTTGTGGGGTCTCTTTTCTTGTACATAATTATTATTATAGCATTATGCCAAGACTCTGGTACTTTTGCTTCAGCTAAACATTTATTGAAAAGTTTCGTTATTTCACGAATCAGATTTTCACCGCCTATCTTCAAAGCCTCCGCAACTACTCCATCTTCCCCTGGAGCTTTGTTGTTTTTCATATCTGATAGTGCCTTTCGGACCTCATCAGCTGTTATTTCTGGGAGAATCTTACAACCACTTTTTAAATGAACGAAAACACTGGTTCGACGTTTATATTCCAGAACGAAAGAAAAAAGCTATTAATAATAAATATCCTTTATTCGATTCTGATGAAGTAAAACAAATAAGAAACACACTGGATGCTATCGGTACAATATTTAAAGTCACTCGCTTAAATGGAGCTTATGTAGCATATTAAAAATGCAAGGAAATCCTTCGGCGAAAATCGAATTCGGTAAGAAACAACACTATCTTGGCCTCATACAAGAATCGGATAAAAAATAAAGACAGTTTGGAATATTATAAAGAAAGAGGTAACTAAGCCAGTAATTGCAACAAATGCGAATCTTTCCGCTGACGAATTGAATGATTTTTTTGCTAATGTTGGAGAGAAGGTCAACACCAGCCTGGGCCCACAAACGAGTGATAAAGCGATGCAATTGCTTGAAAAAAGTGTGCCAAAAACAGATTTAACATTTACTCTACATCCGACATCCGCTTTTGAAGTGAGTAATATAATATCCCGCATGAAGAGTAAAAATACATAAAACATATATGGGATGTCAACAACTTTTCTTAAATCTGTCCAAAAGTGCTTTTTCATCCATTAGCAGTAATATTAAATGAGTGCCTTGAGGAGGGTTTTTCCAGAACATCTTATAAAACAAGAGTTGTACCTATCTTCAAGAAAGGTAACCTGATGATCCTTCTAACTACAGGCCTGTGTCTGTGTTACCAGTGTTTTCGAAAATTTTAGAGACACTTATCAAAACCAGACTAACTTCCTACTTAGAATCGAACAATTTAATGAATAGTCAACAACACGGATTTAGGCATGGGAGATCGACAACCACGGCTCTTCTCAAAGTATTAGATCAAATCATAAGTTCAAGCGATAAAAAAATGCTATCTGGAATAATTTCAAGAGATCTTAAAAAAGCATTTGACTCGATAAGTGATGGATTGCTAATGAGGAAGCAAAGGTATTATGGTATTTGTGGAACATCTCTTCGTCTCATGCATACATATTTGGTGAGAAGAACGCAGCAAGTATGGTGGAAACATTCATTATCAGCGGAAAAGCAGTCAAATTTGGAGTTCCCCAAGGTTCTGTCTTGGGACCATTGCTTTTCATTTTATTCATAAACGATATGAACATAACCATCAATGGTAGCCATGCTTCTGCAACAACATTTTTGTTTGCTGATGACAGCACCTACAGCTTCAGGGCCACAAAAATAGAGCAATTGAAAAGAATAGAGGATGAGGTGATTAACATGTCTGACAACTGGTTTAAGAGTAATATGCTACATATTAATGATGACAAAACACAATATATCAGGTTTGGAGTTCCCACTAAGGAAATATCAAGCCTAAAGTTTCTCGGAGTGTATATCGACTCAAAGTTAAACTGGGAAACTCATATAGATAAAACGGCGAGCATGCTAACAGCAGCACTCTTTTCCTTAAGAACACTAAAACAAATAGGTTCATTAGAAGTTGTACTTACAGCCTATTTTGGGTATTTTCATGCTATCATTTCGTATGGGGCACTTCTCCACGAGCCAAAGACCTCTTTCTATTGCAGAAGAAGGCTATTCGAATTATTCTAGGCCTGAAACAAACAGATAGTTGCAGAGAGGCTTTTAAACAACTTAAGGTCTTGACCCTACCATCAATATATATTATGTAATGTGTGAGATATGTACATAGGCACTTACCTGAATTTGAAATGGTTAATTCCATCAATTCGGCACGAAGAGAAAGGGAGACCTGAGGACGACCGTTCATATCAAAACTAAACTACAACAGGGTGTTGATTACTGGGGTCCAAAGTTATACAACCATCTGCCCATTGAAATCAAAGAAAAACATCAACTTGCATTGGGGAGAGAGGTCAAAAACATTCTTCTACATAGGACTATATACAAGCTGAAGGAATTTCTTTCTGAATCGGCGACGTTTTCAGACCATTTTTTTGCAAAATCTCAATTTTATTCCCAACGAACTTAGTACTTGAATCTTCGTTTTCATACTCTTCTCCCCCGAAATTCGGCCTGCTTCGAATAATTGACATAAAATCTATCATTAGACTATTTTTATGAGAAATCTCGAATTGATGTTGAGAAATGAGACTCTAAAAGAGTATTTTTATTTTTCATATTAAGACTGTCGCAAACATTTCAAATGCGGTTTGGTTTTACGGTTCATTTTCCAAATGAATATATTATTAGGTTCCATAAATACCTTCTGCACGTCTATGACCGTTCGGGCGTTTCCGAAAACTTCACCGGCTAACTTTACAGGCCATCTTCACACTGGTAATGTTAACTACTATACAATATCATAAAGTAATAAAAATTCACTCCAATCTTACACTGAAAGATATCAGCTTGCAAAGTCTAATTCGAAAGAAAGGTCACAATAGGATATTCAGATTCCCTCGACGTGATTCGCTACACCCAGACTTATTCAATTTATTTTCCATAGAATTACCAGGAGAATTCATTTTTATAAACGGAATAATAGATCGTACAAAATATGAATGTATTCTTCTTTTCGTCCTCCAGGCGTCTAAATAAAAAAGCGTTATATTAAAATTTCCCCTAAACCCTGTACTATTCTTTACTATGCGATATACTCCAGAAGATCATTTACTTTCTCATCGTAAAACAGACAACTCGAAGCGTGCAATCTTTTTTCTCATTACACTTGCCGCCTCGAGTTCTAAGAAATCAAGAAGCTCAGATGAAGTGACCCATATTTCCACAAAGTAACCAGTCAGAAGCGAGAGACTGTTTGCGTTTATACACAATAAGGAATTATTTGCATTTCATCTTCGCCTTAACCCTATAATCAAACAACATGAATTAAATATGGTTCCTCTTTATTGAGGAGCGTCGTAATAAAAAAATCTTGGAAATTGGATATTTTGTTATTAATATTTGAGAGGAAAGAAGTCGATGAACATGTTGTAACAAATCAAATATATGACAAAAAATTGAATCGACTTTTATAAAAACTATACATCATATCTTATCTTATCTTATCTAAATCGTGAATATCCTATAATGTTGCTATAAAGTACACTGTCCAAGAAATTAACGCACAACAATGAAAAATATTCGGTCGTTACTATGTGATATATAATTGACATGATGAGGATTGCGAATATCACTATTAAGATGGAAAACTTTATTCAACATTATAGCTATTTCGAGCTTTCGCTCATTAGCAAACAAGTAAAACTGAAATGCAAAGTTAGCACTCTTCTTCTATACAGGGTGTTACATAATAATATGTCACAACTTGAGAATGTAAATCTACGTGCAATTCTGAAAAAAAAAGTTTTTATAAACATAGGTCCGCAAAAGCTTCGTTACGGAGCTACAGGGTGTTGAAATTTCCGGAAAAATTGTTTTTTTCTTCAAAACTCCTGCAGTTTTTGAGATATTCAGCCCAAATTCGAAATATAAGCAATTTTTTACAGCTTCCATCATTACACGTCCTAGATTTTGACTGAAATTTACAAGGTGTTTTCTTTTCCGAGGCCATGTCTCATTTTGCCCTTTCAAACTTCTTTGCAGTACGCCACTGATCAGCAAACAATCGATTTTCTTTCAATTTAGAAACTTTTTTGACACCTCTAATTTTTTCATAACCTAACAGTTTTCGAGTGAAAAATTATTGAATTTGAATTATTTGAATTATATGTTATTCGCTAAATAAAAAAAATAATTGAAATACTCGATAGGTATGCCCAAAATTTGCTTTTACTTTGATATCTCGTCTTCTGAGACTCAACTTATACTTATTCAAAATCAAACTCAAAAAAGAACAATTGAAAACTAAATAAATTGCTGGAAGTGTTCTTCACCTGCAAGAATACAGACCTCTGTCCTTCTTCGCATATTATCACGCACACTTTGAAATATTCCTGGGGTATTTCTTATCGTGTCGCAAGAGGTTATTATTCGATTTCTCAATTCTTCTACAATGTTCATTGGAGTGGCAGAAACTAAACTTTTGAGATATCCCCACAAGAAAAAGTCTAAACCATTCAAGTCCGGGGACCTAGGAGGCCATGGTTCTGGCCCATTCCGACCTATCAATCGGTTGATTGTATTATTCAAGAATTCCCAAGCTTCTCCACCAAAATTGGCACCTCCTCGAGCAATAAAGGTAACTCCTCCTCAAGAAATTGCCGATAAGCGGGACTGTTTAGTCTGTTAGCCGAAAAAAATGGCCCAATAAAATAATTTCCAATTATTCCGTTCCAGACATTTAGAGAGAATTGAATGGGGGGTTTTCCTCAGCCCAATAATGATTATTGTTAAAATTTGTGATAGCAGTTCTCGAAAATTTAGCTTCGTCAACTGATTTCCAATTTTTCTTGTACTCACATGAGGATTCCAATCAATACAATTCAAAATTGCTTCCTCAATATCTGGAGTTCTCATAGTTTGAGTTGCACCTTTCAAATGATTATTTGCAGTGAAAGTGAATATCTTCTGTGGATATTTGAAAATGTTTGCCTGTCACTCGATTTGGAAAAGCGCACCAGGATATAATCGCCTAGCTTCTGTTGTATTTCCGTCAGCGTTAGTAAAATTAGCCATTTTTTCTTACCGCAATAACGAAAGTCTTAAAACTAATCGTTAATTTAATAAACAATTCGAGCAGACACTGGTTCAACTTTAGCAACTGGCAAAATAAATAAATAAATGAAAAGAATTAAAGCCTACTAGTAATTTTTTTAATTACAAGTGCTTTCAATTCAGCGAATAGATACAATCGTTTAATAATTTTTTGCTCGAGAACGGTTAGAGATACGTAAAAATTTTATGCGTCAAAAAAGTTTCTAAATTGGACGAAGATGACGAAAATTGATCAGTGGCTTACTGCAAAAAAGTTTGAAAGGGCAAAAATACACATGGCTCCGGAAAAGAAACAGCATGTAAATTCTAGTTGAAATTTAGGACATTTAATGATGGAGGCTGTAAAAAATAGCTTGCATTCGAAATTTGGGTTGAATATCTCGAAAACTGCAGGAGTTTTGAAGAAAAAGCCAGTTTTTTCCGGAAATTTCAACACCCTGTAGTTTCGTAACGATTCTTTTGCGGACTTATATTTTTATGAAATTTTTTCCTTAAAATTGCATGTAGATTTACCTCCTCAAGTTGTGACATACTATTATGTAACACCCTATATAGATACAGAGAATTGATTTAACAGAACAGGTAAAATTTATATTTGAAATGAACATTTGGTACTGATACATAATTGAGCTTTACTTAAAATCCCAAATATTAGGGAATAATATAAATCATTCAAATGATTGTGTATTGTTTGATTATTGTCCCTATTATGTTTGGCTTTGAATGTTTCTAAAGATTCAAGATGATTGAGTTTTATACCTTTTTGTGCTTGGTACACCATCTGTACGTTGTCTATTCATGGGAAAATACGGTTGCTTTCGATGCAATGTTGTGCAAGAATGGAATCTGTTTTGCTTTCACAAAAATGGGAATGATTTTCCCTATATCTATTTTTAAACGACCTGTCTGTTTGACCTGTTTGACGCTTTCTTGTGCTGATTGAGATTGGATTGAAGTATTCTCCTTGCAGTTTTGATAATATTCGAATCGTTATTTTAAAATCAGTTCTTTTCAGATCTCAGTGTTTCGAATATTCATTCTATATAAACAGTGAAAATGACAAGAGCTTTCTCGAGCCAAGCCCAAAACATTAATTGCATCATTATGCAATTATTTCCAATAAGAACGAGATAATGGGGGCCTCTCTTCCCCCTTACAGCTGTAAGAGATGTAAGTACCACTGAAATTAATAACAGAAGGGGCCTTCCACCCTTAAAAAAGAAATATTATGAGTACTGAAGTACTGAATTCAAATAGGATTGTATTTCAAGGAGTAGGTATGTTTTCAATTTGAATATGTTTCACAGGAATAAGCCAAAACCAATATATGAGATTTATAAACTAGTTGAAGAATATGGACACGAAGTATTACGCCTGCCTCTGCATTTTCAACCCAATTGAAAATATTTGGGGTATAACCTAAAACTATAATCGGGACCATTTAGGGAAGGAAGGGAGTTCCGCTGAACAATCTCTTTCTGTATGGAAAGAAGCTCTTCAGAAAATTACTCCAGAGGTATGGAGTAAAACTATTGATCATACAGAAAAAGAAATTCAATATTGGTGGGAACGCGAACTTCATTTTGATCTTGAAGATGTTCCCCCTTTGAGAATAAATATGGACGAGAATGACAGTGACAGTGAAATATTTTTAGACGAACTTTCATAATAAAATGGAGTATTTATTTTTTCAATGAATTTTAACTTGTCAACCTTTCCTTTGTAAAATTATCATTGAATGAACGACTTTCTTGATTTCTGTTATGAGATAGTTTTACCTGTGCTCCTTATTTGAACCTGCAAGTGCCAAGTAGACTAAACACTAGTTTCTGTTGAAAGATTGAAATATTTCGAAAATAATTATTATTTCATGGCCTAGTAAAATAATTTTTATCAGTCAGAAAGTAACGTTTTGATTTAAATTTTGTACTTATTCACAATCCTGATTTTCTCTAAAACCTTATTCATTTCCATTGTATTTCAAATTCAATGAGATGGCAACAACAAGTGAATAATGAAAATGTCTTCTTTTTCCTGTTTTTATATTAGAGAAAGGTGAACACAATTGAATTGAATTATGCCTCATGTGTTGCATTTACAGGTAAGTACTAGTATTCTGAAGATCCATCATGATCATCAGGTCGATTTGTATTTTCAACTCGAAATTGTCTGGCCGAAAAAAAATTTTTTTGGGTTCTTTGAAAATTATTGAAATTATTTTTCAGAATGTTTTGAATCCCAGCACTAGGGGTCTGAGATGCGTAGTTTTTGATATACAGGATGCTCCATTCAAGATGTATTGATGATGAATTATTTTCGGGAAAGGAAGATCGCGAATTAATTTCATACCTCAAAATTATATCAGACAAAGTTTTCTCAAGAAAAAAGTCGAAGTGACTATGGAATTTATTCTGAGAAAAATTCAAACCACTACCCTTAAATGAAACAGCCTGTTTTTCAGAAAATATGAATCTAAGACCCCTACTATGGGTATCAAAACAAAATTATGGGTTGTAATTTTTCAAAAAAGGTCGATGACGTCATATCTTGTGAATTACAAAAGAAAAAATTTTGAATATTAAAATCGACCTGTCTGAGCGTTTTGCACGAAAATCAAAAATAAAGAAATTATGAATTTTATTCCATACTTTACAGTCGGAATGGGAATTTTGGGAAACATTGGCAACATCCGAGAAAACTGGTTGATGACGTCACTTTAAACTTAACGTGAACCGACTATATATGAGTGGTTCAAGCGATTTGAATCGGGTAGAAAGACCTTGAATGATGACGAAAGATCATGCCGTCCCAGAACTGAATTATCGGAAGAAAACATTAAATGAAACAGCCTGTTTTTCAGAAAATATGAATCTAAGACCCCTACTATGGGTATCGAAACAAAATTATGGGTTGTAATTTTTCAAAAAGGTCGATGACGTCATATCTTGTGAATTACAAAAGAAAAAATTTTGAATATTAAAATCGACCTGTCTGAGCGTTTTGCACGAAAATCAAGAATGGAGAAATTATGAATTTTATTCCATACTTTACAGTCGCACTGAATAGGAATTTTGGGAAACATTGGCAACATCCGAGAAAACTGGTTGATGACGTCACTTTAAACTTAACGTGAACCGACTATATATGAGTGGTTCAAGCGATTTGAATCAGGTAGAAAGACCTTGAATGATGACGAAAGATCATGCCGTCCCAGAACTGAATTATCGGAAGAAAACATTGTAAAAGAGCGTGAATTAACCAAAAATCATGAAAAATCATGGGTGAAATTTATTGAATCGGAATCAGATTCCTCAATTAACTGTATACCGCATTTTAATCGAAGTGTTGAGACTTTCGAAGGTTAATTCGAGGTTTGTACCACACAAACTAATCGACGCCCAAAAATCTAATCGATTTGAGCATAGCAAAGACAGCATTGAAAGTACTCGAAAGGACCCAAACCTCTTGAAAACGATTCTGGTTACGAGACGTTGTGTTTTCATTATGAGCCCGAAACAAAGCGTTAAAGTGCCAAATGGAGAGCATTCGAAAAAGAACACCCCAAAGCTAGACAGTCACAGGAGACTTTTATTTGGGACCAGAATATCTAGAAAATCTTTGGTGTGTTTTATGAATGAATAATGAATTTGGAACAACTTTAAATGATCATGTATAAAAATGTATTAGATGTTAAAGTGGTCTATATCATTGGTTGGTAGAAGAATGAATACAACCCGCAACTGAATTGAAAAAGGAACGAAACAAGAACAATAAACGTCACTGGCAATAAATCCGTTCCCAGAAGGGGCTTATATGACCAGCTTCGAAGAACACTTGCATCCCTACAATATTCAAAGAATTCACCAACCTCAGTTCGACTCTTTTTCACAATAATGTCCTATCACATGGTTCAAGAGTTGTAACTGAATTTTCGATCAAAAAATAGTATCTGTTCCCTAAGCTACATTTGACATTGAAAGGAAAGCGGTACGATTCGATTGAGGCCATTGAAAGTACGGTGACAAAAAACGAGATAGAGAACACGTTTGACAACCTGATGGTGCGTGCAAATTTGTGTATCAATGCAGAAGGCGAATATATTGATAAATAAAAAATATTCGTATCAAAATCAATACTGGTTGTTTCAGAAAGTTCAGTTTTTTTTGGAATGGAGCGTTTATAACCATCTTCAGTAATAAATTACAAACTGTTCGCTTCGCGAATAATCACGTTCATAAATACAGATGAAGCAATTGGAAATGATCATTTTTGACGATGAATATCACAAGTTTTATGAGCGTGGCATTGTACCAGAAAAATTCATTTTTACCAAAATAAATGAAAATACTTTTCCATTATAATAAGCAGATATTCCTGGTTTTGATGGATTAGGTTGAGTACGCTATTGTGTTTGAAGTATTCGAACAAAAACTTTTGAATGCTCTGTCATGATTCTCATGCATTCTGAATTATCCAGCGAAATTTCATTTCTATCCTGCAGAGCTGAAAATTTATTCAGTGACTAAAATACCGTAGGTAATGCAGTCGGCACGGAAAATGGAAAATTCAATTCATTCCCAAGCCGATTTGTAGCAGGAAAAAGGTATGGGTCACACTCTATGCATTAAGGCAAAAGAGGATACGTAATTAATTTATCCTCAGGGCCTGCAGAAACGTGAAAATTTCGTTAGGAATTTTAATTTTAAAGTATGAGAGTTACCATCTATTTGAATAAATTAATGAGAATTTTGATATGCTCGTATAGTTTGATACGGTTTGAAAGATATATAAATTTTCTAGAAGAATATGATTATAAAACAACTCCCCGGAAAACAAAACCATTGAAGGAAAATAGTAAAGAACATTAACAGACAAACGAAAAGAGGAAATACCGGGTGGTTTACCACATTCGCGACAGTAGATAAGGCATATTTCATTATAAAGTTACATACCAAAGTTATCATTTCTCAAATAGGATACGCTTTATTTTGTTTCATTTTTGACTTTGTGAGGAAAAATGAAGGTGAGTTCGTTCGAAACTCACGTTTATATCTTTACATTTACATTACAATACATTCGTGAGGGTCGATTGGCTTTGCAAGCCTTTCCGAACTGCGACCAAATTGATCTTTTATTCGTAACCCTTCTTATTCATTTCCCTGTAGGTCTAGATCCCTTACATAATTAAGAATCTCCCTGGGAGCTTTCGCTTTTACTTCGTGCGGCTCTAGTTTGTCGCTAGCGAAGTGTATATGTCTTTGACGGACAGTTACGATGCAACTGCAAAGAATCATCATCGCCCTCTTTACACATTCTGCATATTGCCGTTTCCGATTTGCCCATTTTATTGAGATGGTATCTCAGTGGGCAGTGTCCAGTAAGGAGACCTGTTATGATCCTCAACTCGTCCCTAGAGACATCGAGAAGCTGTTTTGTCTTCTTTGGCGAATAGTCAATGAACTTTTTCGCTTGCCTTTGGCCTGGAGTTCTCCTCCAGTATTCTTTTTTGCTAGATGCTTCCCATCGTTCCAGTTCCTGTCGTCTGTGCGGCTTACTTAGACCGCAGAACGGTTCAGGTCCGGTGGATGGGATTCCAGCAGCTGATTGGGCCAGTTCGTCAGCGGTTTCATTTCCTTGTATGCCTTCGTGGCCAGGCACCCACCACAGGAAAAGTTTGTTCCCCTCAGCAAGTTGCTTCAAGAATTGACGGCATTCCCAGACAGAGATGCTCCGATAACTGTAAGAGTTCAGAGCTTTTATTACTGCCTGACTGTCCGTTAAAATGTAAATCTTTGCCCCTTTGAGTTTCCTCCGTAGTCCCTCCTGGCAGCAAAGGTTGACAGCAAGTGTTTCTGCTTGCATGATTGTGGGAGTAGAGCCCAGAGGCACTGATGAAGAGTACTTGGGTCCATATATGCCTACTCCTGTTCCATCAATCGTTTTTGATCCGTCTGTGTACCAAATGGAGGATTTTTGGTTTAATTGATTTATTTTTCCCTTTACGATGTTGCGGTCTTATATGACCACTTCGAAGGGTGTATGAAAATCAAACTTAAGCGGCTTTATATCCGATGCTTTTGATAAGATTTCTGGCGCTATGTAACCCAGAATCCCCAGGTGTGCTCTTCAGATCACCAGGTAATAGTTTTTTGTGTCTTGGAGCTGTAATGCCGCCATCAACGCCTCCTCTTTCAATTTTATATGAAGAGGAGGGAGATTTAGGATTACCTCCAGGGCAATAGTCGGAGTGCTTCTCATAGCACCTGTTATGCCCAAGCACGCAAGCCGCTGCAGTTTTTGCAGCTTGTTTTGCGTAGTTATTTCTGATGTTTTCGTCCACCATACTAACGATGCACATGTGACAATGGGTCTTATAACCGCTGTGTATAACCAGTACGTTATTTTTGGCTGTAGTCCCCAGGTCTTTCCGAAGAGGCACGATGTAGCCATGGAAAGAGTTTTGTCAATGTGTAAATTCCAGTGCGGCTTAGAATCTGCCCAATAACGGCAATTATGGCGGTTTACGGTTCCATTCAGGAAAAACGTACATTCGTCCGAAAAACACAAGTGAAATAAATAATGAGGATTGTTCATGACTCTCTCACTTATGATCTCGCAGAATTGAAGTCTTCGATCGAAATCATCTTCTTTCAGTTCTTGAACTAATTCGATTTCATATGGATGAAACTTATGCCCCTTCAGAATGCGGAAAATACTCGTTTGGTTTACACCACTTACATCTGCCAATTTCCGCAGGCTTAGGGTAGGATCAACTACCGCTTGACCAAGCACCGCCACTTCCACAGCTTCGTTTCTTACTGGCCGCTCAATCACGCGCTTCCTATTTTGCACCGATTCAGTTTCACGAAATTTGGCAACTAATTCTAGTACATACTTCGAAGTCACTTTAGCACCTTCATGGTGTTGTTTGAAGATATTGGCTGTTCTGTTCGCGCAACTATCAGAACTGAAAAATAGTTTAATCATTTCAACCCTCTCAACTATCGAGTAAACCATGACGATTTTATGGAAACTAAATTTCGAATAGAAGAGAAACTATTGCGATGAATGCAACAGAATTTTCACAACCAATGTGGAATAAAATTGGGACGATGAAATTGAATACAAAAAGTACAAAAACATTGAGAATCAATTTTTTTGTTGAAGAAATCTGATTATTGTAAGATCTGCGTTCGTTCGAAAGAGTCATTTCACATGAGGACGATGATGATACAGTATCACCTGTGAAAACAAAAAAGTTTCCTTTCAGTCAACTGATAAAAACGCATGTACAAGTGAACCCAAATCTAGATGCATTGCTCGCATATCGTACAACGAATGTTCAAAAATCAATGGAGTTACTATGACTGATAATTTCATCGTTTTCTTTAAAGATTCATAATCATTAGAATGTTTCAACTGCTCAGCCAGTAATTTTGATGGAGAACGAAAACTTGCACACCATTTTGGAGACAAACAAAAATCCTTTCTCAGAAGGTTATAACCGGACATATCTTCTGATTTAAAAATAACACAGGGTGGTCACCCCTGCTCTATGGGGTGAAATTTGAGATGTGAATGGTGTTTCGGAAGATGACAGCCTTTGATCTGGAATGAATCTAATACTTGAATAGCTCAGGGCGATAGATAGTCTTCTCTATTTTTCAGTAGATCACTCTGTATCTTCTATAGTTTTCAATAAAAAACGAAAATTTGTTCACGGAGATACAGACAAAGATAATACCTTTCTTCCGAGGTATCACTCAACCCATCTACCCTCTTCCAAATTTTCAAGAGTGGTCACCCCTGCTCTAGGGGTTGAAATTCGAGATGAGGATGGTACTTGATGATGATTGCCATTGATCAGCATGGATCTGTTTCATTTTACTTCTCTGAAACTTGAATAGTCCCAGAGAAACAGTCTTCCCTTTCTTTCAGTTGAGCAGCCTGTATCTTTTACAGTTTTCGATTAAAAATAGAAATTCGTTCAAGGCGATGTAGACAAAGATACCACCTTTCTTTTGAGTTATCACTCGACATATCTTCCCTATTCAAAATGTTCAAGGATTCCAACTCCCGCTTAGGGGGTTGATATTTCAGGCAAGTTTTGTACCCCAAAAGATGTTCCCCTTGAAACAAAAATTGACCTGTTTTTGCGTTTTGATCAGAAATGAATATCTTGGTAAATATAGCCTTTGTTTAATTTTATTGAAGCACTCTTTATATACAGTCGTTTGTTTCAACGTGTGTTGGCTATGTTTGTGTTTTCGTTATATTGTGATTGCATTTTTTCATTTGACAACATATCTACACACCACAGAAATTGTCGCATCACCTGGTATTCTGAATTCCACAATCGATTAAGCAGCTCGATCGCAGTTTCTTTGTCAACATATGTTTTTGGACATATGAGGGAAAAAAATCTTATCTATGAAGTAACATTTGTTTCCATATGATCCCAAACACGTTTGAAACAAGAATGAGTTTATTTGACTATCAGTATTCATTCAATTTCTCTTCACTTTTCACGCTAAATTATTGCAAGTTTTCTGTATTTTTTGTTGATTTTTGAATCTTTGAATTTATTGAAATGGCTGCTGAACGTCTTGGACGCTATTTGAGTGATCATGAGGAAGTAAGAATTGTAAATTTCTAAGGAGCGAAGCCAACGTTACGTGGCTAACTTTTCAAATGTTGACCTGAGCAAGAGCAATTAATCAGTACCACGAAACAGGGGAATATAGAAGAAGGGCCGGACAGAGAAGAAATCGGATAACAACACCAGTTGATGATCGTTGGCTTCGTTTAACTGCAGTAATAGTTCGGCACTGTATGGATAGAATGCTACAAAATGAACCTGCACTTTCCAGAAATGTGCATATTTTCATTGCAAACTTTTAGGCTCAGAGAAGACGATATCAGACCAAGGGTGGCCTCTACTGGCCCGCGTCTTACCAGAGAACATCGAGTTGCAAGACTTCAGTTTGCGAGGGAGCATGCAATTTAGGATATTCCAGAATGGCCGAATGTTCTCTTTTCCGACGAGTCCAGGTTCTGTCTAGTAACAAATGATAGACGCATGGCTGTCTATAGACGACCTGAGGGGCCAGTATAGCTGGCAAACCGAAAACTTTGGAGGGGGCTCAATAATGGTTTGGGGAGGCATTTCTTTCTATGGTTGAACTGAGTTAGTCCTAGTGAATAATGGAAGAATGATAGCGGCCAGATACATCGCATGTATGATCCCCATGTTGTACCCTTTGGCCCATTGATTGCCGAAAACTTCATTTATATGCATGATAATGCTCGGCCTCATGCAGATAGAGTAGTTACAGAATTTATTCAAAATGCCGAAATTGATATTTTAAGATGGCCAGCCAGAAGAATCCCATAGAACATGTTTGGGACAACATGGAGTGGCAAATTCAGCAACGTATGCCTTGTAAAACACTCCAACAACTAGAAAATCTGCTTGCTGAAATTTGGAACTCAGTGACTCATGAGTACATCCAAAATTTGTTTGAGGATTCTGAGACGAACATTGGCAGTAATTTGGGCCCGGGGAGGAAACACTCGATTCTGAAAAGTATTAGTAACCATGCTAGTTGATTGGTCTCTTCTCGAATGTTTGAAGATGGTAGAATTTTTTAATTTATTTTGTTGCTATTTTCCATCATAAACTCATCTCTTTTGAATGATATCTTCTTATTTTACACTTCTGAAAGTTACCAAGCGACTCCCGAATTACCAACCTAAAAGTTTATATAGTATTGTCGTAAAAGTAGGGTGATGCGACAATTTTTGTGGGAAACGTATTTTGACCTGTGCATATACTGAGATACTTTGTATAAAGCATTAATAAATTTGAATCTTGAATCTTGAATCAATTTACTTCCTCCTCAATCAAATTTTTTGTGCTAGATTTCAACCGAATAATATACGGATTTGATCCATTCCATTCAATTCCACCCTATGTTGACATAAGGAAAGGCTGACTTAAAACTGAAATAAAGCTAATTTGCTCTTCTATATTCGAGACGCTGCTCATCAACAGAATAAAATATGGCTCTCTAATCCTCGAGCGGACGAGGATGAATACCCTTTGATATTTCCAGAGTTATCGAAAATGCAAACGTTGGAAGTGTAACAGATGGATTATGGCATGCAGGATGTGCGGACCATCAGTCAAGCGCATCAATTTTTACAACATCTCTATATTGGCTTTTCGTGACCCACAAACGCGTAACATATTGAAATTAGCAAACTCACTGCATACTCAGGAGTGTACTGTACGGATTTGATAGGTGTTGAATAAACAAAATTCTCAACTCTGCATAGATGTCTCGCTGCAGTGTTTAATTTAGACTCATTTTTCATATGCGTTGGACGATTGTTACATTGATCAATCAACAGCGAATTGCGTATTCACAAAAACACATAGTAACCCTTTCAAAACTTTGTTCGCGATGCTTTTTTCCATCAGACAATTTCCTGAAGGAATGGAAACGGAGAAGTGTTAAATTGTGATGCTAATAAAAAATTGATGAAGTCCGATATTTTTCCTAATTCTCAACCGAATTAGATGATTTGTTCGGCAAGTTATAGATCGACTCTTCTGCTTTGTAGAAATTATAAGAGAAAACAAAAAAAATCTGAAAACATTTTATACGGGGGCAAAACTAAAAGTGTTTTTTTTTGTCAAAAATTCGTAACACCCTGTGGAATTTCGTGGTTCGAGTTGAAACGTACAATATCATGGTCTGTCAAGACACATCTTCCTACAGTAACGCCCTCCTTGTTTTATGCATTTATCTCTATTTTTACAAGAGATATCCAATTTGAAGCGAAAAGTCACAAATTTCAAGAATTTATTTTTACTCTTGCGTAGGTGCATAACATCGGATGTTAGCCAAAAAATAAAATCAAAATTAGAGAAGCGGAAATCTAACGAAATGAAAATTTTTGAAATTCACTGGCCAATTTCACGCTCCGGGAGAACTCGAAGTACACTGGAAAAATCGTTGATTTTGCACATTTATTTTTGAATTTTTTTGTGTGTATGTGTGTATGTATAATAATTATCATTTCTGACCAAAATTGAGAGCAGGTGTGTATCCTGGCGATACACTCGTGAAATGAAATGAACATGTTGAGAAAAATGTTTATGATGACCCACAAAAAAAAACATTTGATTTTAGTAGCGAGTATGACCCCCCCGAGCTCTTATTACAGCGCGCATACGATTTCGCATACTCCCAATGATGTTGTCTATCATCTGTTGAGGTATGTTGTCCCACTCTTCCACAGAAGCCAATGTCAGCTCTTCAACGTTGCCTGGATTCCGTTGTCGAACCCTTCTTCCAAGAATGTCCCAAACGTGTTCGACTGGGTTTAAATCCGGTGACCGCGACGGCCAGTCCATTCGTGTGATCCCAACTTCATTGAGATATTCTATCACTATGCGCGCAGTATGAGGGCGCGCGTTATCGTGCATAAAAAGGAATTTTCCCCTATGTAAGGAGCAAAAGGCACAACATGGGGCTCCAAGATTTCTGTTATATACCGATGGGCATTAAGTGATCCATTGCCAATAATCTCCAGTTCTGTTCGTACTCCCAAGCATATGCCACCCCATATCATAACTGACCCTCCACCATATTGCTCAGTTCCTGCGAAGTTCGCTTGATTGTACCGTTCCCCTCGATGCCTCCATATTCTATCTCTACCATCCACGAAATTCACACAATATCGGCTCTCATCACTAAATAAAACTCGTCTCCACTGATTGATTGTCCATGCTACATGCTCCCTAGCAAACGCCAATCCTGCTACCCGATGGGCTCTATCGAGTCTTGGTGCTCTTGCTTGCGCGTATGATCTCAGACCAACTTCATTTAATCTTCTTCTGACTATCCTCACACTGACGTTAATGTTATCCACTGCTTGTAAAAGGTTACGTGCCTGAACAGCAGTAAGACGAGGATTTCTTATGGTTTGATTGACGATGAAACGGTCATGTATAGCGCGGGTTGCCCGATTTCTTCCTCGTCCTCGCCTCCTCACGTACAATCCAGTTTCCCTTGTAACGTCGGTAGATTCGATGTCATATACAAAAAAACGTGTGTTGTATTTCATATTTGATAAAAAAGGTGTGCACATGTGTAAATGAAAAGTTCTATCAATGGTCCCAGAATTCGGTTGTGTATTTCAATACCTACCGACTGTCATCTCCTATAAATTCCTAATTTTCACCAAATTAACCAAATTGTCATCAATAACTAATGCAATTCGATTATAAAAATCGCAAACGACAATTTCGACACGCCTGAGTGATAAGAAGAAAATTCCAAATTGATAGACGAATTTGAATGACAATTTCTTGATTCAATGGAATTTCTCCAAAATGGTGATTTTCCACTTGAAATTAAATATATTTTGCAAAAATAGAGATAAACGCATGAAACAAGAAGGGCGTTACTGTAGGAAGATGTGTCTTGACAGACCATGATATTGTACGTTTCAACTCGGACCACGAAATTCCACAGGGTGTTACGAATTTTTGACAAAAAAAACACTTTTAGTTTTGCCCCCGTATAAAATTTTTTCAGATTTTTTTTGTTTTCTCTTATAATTTCTACAAAGCAGAAGAGTTGATCTATAACTTGCCGAACAAATCATCTAAATCGGTTGAGAATTAGGAAAAATATCGAACTTCGAATTTGGTTAAATTTTCGAGTGCTAATTTTGCCTCCGAGTGTATGTATTATACTATCCCGAGAGTTTATTGAAAATCAGGATTACAATTTCGGTCTGTCGACCATCTTCAGCTGACAACAAGTACTGAACTAAAGTTGAAATACATACATACATACATGAACAGGTAGATAAAAATGAATATGGGTGCAAACAAGAGATTAGAGAAATTAACACCAACTTGTCAAATCATCAATCTTTCAAAAGATTCATAAATTTAAAATTTTAAAGGATTCAAACACAATATTTATCTAAACATCATACATCCAATTTTGAACAATTAGCAATAGATACTGAAATTTGCCTCAGAAATGTTGAAAACAATAGCTCCCTGAAACACCAAACTGAGTCCATGATTAAGAAAGAATACCTATAAAAGCTTAATAGACCAATTAGAGATCACATATTAATCAAAAATATAATAGTTAAATCAATAAGCAGGGCCATACTGGTCGTTCAGAGTATTATCCCCCTGGGGAATTTGTTGGAGTTTGAAAATTTCAATGGATCCTAAAAAATCTGACCTTTAGGTATTCTGTGAATAATTAGGAGTTGATCTTTAGGTGATAAATGATGGCCATTTTCGATACAATGTGAAGCGAAAATAGATATATATATATATATATATGTTCAGAGAGTTACACTACCTAGACATCTTGGAGGTCGTGGATTAATTGATTTGAATAATCTTCATAGTAAACAGATTTTTCATCTACGTTCCCATTTTCATGATAAACAGAGAACGTCTAAATTACATGATATTGTTGTTGCTTCAGATTATAATCTTACACCTCTGAACTTGACAATGCAAAAGGTAGATTTTGATATATTTGATGATAATTCTAAAAGAGAAAGTTGGATGCAGAAGGAATTACACGGAAAACACCTAAAGAATAGAATAATGATTATATTGATGAAATTGCATCGAATAAATGGTTAGTATCTGGAGAATTGTTTGCTGAAACAGAAGGCTTGGCAATTGAGATCCAGGACCAGGTTGTTTTCACAAGGAATTATAGAAAACATATCATCAAACAAAATATAGATGATTCTTGCCGTAGATGTTTCTGTTCTTCAGAAACAGTTTTTCATATATTATCATCTTGCTCAGTCCTTGCTTCAACAGATTATTTAGAAAGACATAAAGCCGTCGCTAATATTATTCACTTCAATCTAGGAATTAAACATGACCTAATTCCCAAAAGAAAAAATTTCAAAAATATGAACCTGAGATTATTTGTGAAAATGACAAATATAAACTTTATTTTGATAAAACAATTCTGTGCAACAGAGCTGTAAAACACAATAGACCAGATATCGTTCTAAATGATAAACAGAATAAAATAACATATATAATTGATATTGCTATACCCGACACACATAATATACAAAATAAATACAATGAAAAATTTCTAAATATATGATGCTTGGCGACGAGATTAAAAAATGTGGAAAATGAAGAAAATATTTATTCTACCGATTATTATTTCTACAACAGGCGTTATTCCTAGAAATCTTCACAAAAGTATTGAGATTTTGGGTCTGAAGAAAAATTTGTTTGAACAGTTACAAAAGATAACAGTCATCAAATCTTGTAATATTCTTCGTAGGTTTCTTTCCGAAAATAATAATGAGGTAGAGTCATAGGTTTTCTCTTTAGTTTATACTGCTCAGAACCTCATTTCATATTTTATTTATTTGTTTATATAAATGTAATATAATTAACTGACAATTTTGTCATATTTATATTCAGAGCAGTATTCTATTCGATCGTTCACCACTTCACACAAAGGAAACTATTAATAAGTAACATTCAGTGTTACTTGACTAAGGTCCGTACACTGGATTTTTCCGGGGAGAAAGCCTCTGACACTACTCGTTGGTACATTGATATCATTGTCTGATGATGCTATAGTATGTATATATTCTGGTAGATTGATATATTCTCATAACATTTAACGTTATCCTAATATATAATTACTCCGGGATATGTTTTGATTATAATCATTGCCTGGCAATGGTATTAATTACCGGGTGGTGGATTTTATTTTTCATGAAATCAGTTTGATTGCATGAACAGATATATGGGCAACTCGTCGGGGTAAAACCCCTATATATATATATATATATATATATAAATATACTAGTTTCGGCTTCAAAATAAAGAGTCTATTAACTGAATTCAAATTAAGTCACTTAATTTATTTAGATGATATTAAATTATATGCCGGAACCAGATCTCATTTGAAAAGTCTACTTGAGATTACTCTCAACTATTCCAATGATATTCATATGAAATTTGGGCTTGCAAAATGTAAAAATCTTTCTATTGAAAAAGGAAAGATCACCTCTGATTATATAAAGATTTCCAATATCGAAATCAAGCAATGCATCAAGGAGATACATATAAATATCTTGGATTTTGTCAAGAGAAGACAATTAACCATAGCAGCACTAAAGAAAATATCAGAAGTTCGTATTACAAAAGACTTAGAATTATCATCAAGGGTCATTTAACTAGTAAAAACCATTTCAGAGCTATCATCTCCTATGCAGTTCCTATTCTTACATCTTCTTTTGGAATTATTAAATGGTCTAAAACTGATCTAAATGAATTACAATGTCAAACGAAGAAAATGCTTTGTAAATAACATAAGCACCACCCAAAGTCAGCTGTTCAGAGAGTTACACTACCGAGACATCTTGGAGGTCGTAGATTAACTGATTTGAATAATCTTCATAGTAAACAGATTTTTCATCTACGTTCCCATTTTCATGATAAACAGAGAACGTCTAAATTACATGATATTGTTGTTGCTTCAGATTATAATCTTACATCTCTGAACTTGACAATACAAAAGGTAGGTTTTGATATATTTGATGATAATTCTAAAAGAGAAAGTTGGATGCAGAAGGAATTACACGGAAAGCACCCTAAAGAATTGAAAAATGATTATATTGATGAAATCGCATCGAATAAATGGTTAGTTTCTGGAGTATTGTTTGCTGAAACAGAAGGCTTGGCAATTGCGATCCAGGATCAGGTTGTTTTCACGAGGAATTATAGAGAACACATCATCAAACAAAATATAGATGATTCTTGCCGTAGATGTTTCTGTTCTTCAGAAACGGTTTTTCATATATTATCATCTTGCTCAGTCCTTGCTTCGACAAATTATTTAGAAAGACATAATGCCGTCGCTATTATTATTCATTTAATCTAGGAATTAAACATGACCTAATTACCGAAAGAAAAAATTTTTACAAATATGAACCTGAGATTATTTGTGAAAATGACAAATATAAACTTTATTTTGATAAAACAATTCTTTGCAACAGAGCTGTAAAACACAATAGACCAGATATCATTCTTACTGATAAACATAATCAATAACATATATAATTGATATTGCTATACCCGACAAACATAATATACAAAATGAATACAATGAAAAATTTCTAAATATATGATGCTTGGCGACGAGATTAAAAAATGTGGAAAATGAAAAAATTTTTATTCTACCGAATATTATTTCCACAACAGGTGTTATTCCTAGGAATCTTCACAAAAGTATTGAGATTTTGGGTCTGAAGAAAAATTTGTTCGAACAGTTACAAGAGATAACAGTCATCAAATCTTGTAATATTCTTCGTAGGTTTCTTTCCGAAAAAATAATGAGGTAGAGTCATAGGTTTTCTCTTCAGTTTATACTGCTCAGAATCTCATTTCATATTTTATTTATTTGTTTATATAAATGTAATATAATTAACTGACAATTTTGTCATATTTATATTCAGAGCAGTATTCTATTCGATCGTTCACCACTTCACACAAAGGAAACTATTAATGAGAACATTCAGTGTTACTTGACTAAGGTCCGTACACTGGATTTTTCCAGGAGAAAGCTTGTGACACTACTCGTTGGTACATTGATATCATTGTCTGATGATGCTATAGTATGTATATATTCTGGTAGATTGATATATTCTCATAACATTTAACGTTATCCTAATATATAATTACTCCAGGATATGTTTTGATCATAATCATTGCCTGGCAATGGTATTAATTACCGGGTGGTGGATTTATATTTTTCATGAAATCAGTTTGATTGCATGAACAGATATATATATATATATATATATATATATATATATATATATATATATATATATATATATATATATATATATATATATATATATTTCACCCTCGACGAGTTGCCCATATATCTGTTCATGCAATCAACCTGATTTCATGAAAAATATAACTCTTGTCATCAGGGTATCAGAAATGAAGAACTATTTCAGAGAAAAGATGTTCACTAGAGTCAGGCGTCTTATGAAATCAGGCTTGAAAGCGAAGGCTCACTTCACAGCCATCAACACTTGGGCTATACCAAGTATTGCATATTCGTTTGGGGTGATTAGATGGTCAGTCACGGACCTACAAACCATAGATACGCACATTGACGAAGTACGGTATACATCACCCACGTGCCTCGGTTGCTAGGTGGCAAATTGAGCGAATATGGTGGTGCTGGTAGAACGATATTGGTGCAATTTTTGGCCAAAAACTCACGAACAAACATTGAAGTGTGTGCAGGCGCTTAGTCATGATGCAAAAGGCAATTTTTGTTCTTCCACAAATTTGGCGTTTCTCTGAGTATAGCCTCATGCAAACGAATCTTAACGCGTTGTTGACTGTTTGGTCGTCAGATAAAAATTTCTGATGCAATACACCTTAGAAATCAAAAAAAAAACCTAGATTTTCTGTCTACTTTGGCGCTCTCTTTTCGGATCGAGCTCGCCCTCGAAGCGCCATTCTATTGCCCGGTTTCCATGTCAAACTCATACACTTAACTCTCATCACCAGTAATGATGCGTTCGAGGAGGGAGGAGTCATTTCGAACGGTTGAAGTCATCTCTTCAACAACACAAATGCGACAGTCTTTTTAGACACAATGAAGAATTTTATTCAAGGAACAATATGCAACCTTCCGTAGAATGTTAAATATATTTCCTTGAAGGAGCCACAGAAAAGTGGTATGCTACGGCCAGTTGTCTTGAAGTATATCAGGTCGACAACCAGCATGAATCAGGAGCGTAGTCCTTCGACATACTATTCTAGCAGACACTGTGTGTAGCGTTGCGGTGAATTATCGAACTAGTGTGGGTAGCTTCTGTGTCGGTCCGTTGGAGAGCGCTATAACATACGCATGTTTCGTTGCGCTCCAACGGATTGAGATGAAGTAGGAGTGGTATGGACTGGTTGTTTTGAATAGGTGAGCAGTGCTGACGAGGTCCAATAAGACCGAAACTGCAGTTCATTGCTCCTAGTCATGACAACTGGCTGTACCATACCACTTCTCTGTGGCCCCAGTTGACCATGAATTTGAAGGATGGATCGTTAAACCAGCTCCTTCAACGAAGGATATTTATCATTCTACGGAAGGTTGAATATTGTTCCTTGAATGAAATTCTTCATTATGTCTACACATATAGAGATAATTTCGCAGGTTATGATTGATTAGATTTGACGGTCTTTCTGTTCAAATGAGAGCTGCCTCGGCACCAGTCGAGCTGACACGCATTTCATGCCCAAATGTTCCAATAAAATGTTATGTTTTGATTCAGAGACGTGGAGTTCACATGCCAACTCTCTGACGCTTAAACGATGGTTTTCAGGAAATAATTCTTTGGTTTTTTCAAAGTTATATGCGTTTGTCGATGATGATGGCCGTCCGGTATGCGGAATCTCTTCAACGCTAACACGGTCGTCTTTGAACCATCTATGCCAGTCAAGTACTGGGACATAGGATCATCGGCAAATCCTTTTTGCACCATTTCAAACGTTCTGGACGTGTCAAATCTGTTCAAAATACAGAATTTAATGCAAATTCTTTGATCGATATTTCTGGACATGATAAAAATCTCCGTGACACACAAACAAGCGTCTGAAATCAGCTAAATATTTTTTACTAATGTGTCAAATGTCACAATCTCTCTCCAAAGATAGCCGACAGTTGCACAAATTTGACAAACAAAATTCGGAGATTCGTTAAGCAGGAAATTTCAAAATGAAAAAGTTTTGAAAATTGTTGGGCAGAATATATCAAAACTCACTGTGTTATTTTTATGAGTGATTGTAAGGTCTTAAAAGGAATCTGATTATCAACTTCCCTCTCTAATCCTATAAAACATGCTAGTATATCGTCTACATACAAAAAATGTACTAATTTTGATTTAAAGGAATTGAATATGATATCTTCAATACACGTCATGAAAAGTTAGCTAGTAAAGGGCTCCATCGTGATCCCATCGGAAGTTGAATACACTTGAGTACAAAAATGAAATCATTTTGTACAATCGGATTAACGTGTTAGATCTTTGGGTGTTTCACTTATGTTTGAGCAAAAAGATCAATTGTGCCTACAACAGAATTATTTTAAATTCAATAACAAATTTTATGAACAACCTCACGATCTACCTTGAGACCTTTACTAGCTTACATTTTCGAGGCGTATACAGGGTGTTACATAATAGTATGTCACTACTTGAGGGGACAAATCTAGGTGCAATTTTAAGAAAAAAAGTTCATATAAACACAGGTCCGCAAAAGCTTCGTTACGGAGCTACAGGGTGTTGAAATTTCCGAAAAAAATTGTTTTTCTCTTTAAAACTCCTGCAGTTCTTCAGATATTCAGCCCAAATTTGGAATACAAGCTATTTCTTACAGCCCTCATCATTATACGTCCTAGATTTACAAGGTGTTTTCTTTTCCGAGGCCATGTCACATTTTGCCCTTTCAAACTTTTTTACAGCATGCTACTGAACAGCGTACAATCTACTTTCGTCATCTTCGTTCGATTTAGAAACTTTTTTACAGTCGTAATTTTTTCGTATCTCCGACCGTTCTCGAGCAAAAAATAAAGCATTGAAATTGAAATTAAATTGAATTGAAAGCACTTCTAATTGAGAAAATGACTAGTAGGCTTTGATTTTCTTCAATTATCTATTTATTTTTACAGTTGCTAAAGTTGAACCAGTGTCTGCTGGAATTGTTCATTGAATTAACGATTAGTTCTAAGACTTTTGAAGTTATTACTGTAAGAAAAAATGGCTAATTTTACTAACGCCGAATTGGCTGATATCCATTACATGTACGGTCTGGCTGACGGAAAAACAGAAGCTAGGCGATTATATCAGGTGCGCTTTCCAAATCGAGTAACACCAGACAGGCGAAAATTTTCAAATATCCATAGAAGGTTGAGGGAAACTGTTACTTTTACTGTAAATAATCATTTAAAAGGTGCAACTCAAGCTATGAGAACTCCAGATATTGAGGAAGCAGTTTTAAATTGTATTGAAGGATTCTCCACGATTTTTTATCGCACCCGTTTCATATTCAACGCGTCCAAACTCTACTTCTTCGTGATTTTCTTTCAAGACTGAATTTCGGCTGATGATTCTCAGATAAAATCAAAGAAAATGCTCATTTTGATAGTCAAAGAATGTGCACAGGCGAAGCTTACTTTTCGAGAATTGCTATCACAAACTTTCACAATAATCATTATTGGGCTGAGGAAAACCCCCATTTGATCATCAAGAACAACTCTCACTAAATGTCTGGGTCGGGATAATTGGAAATTATTTGACTTGGCCATTTTTTTGCATAACAGACTAAACGGTCCCGCTTATCGGCAATTTCTTGAGGAAGAGTTACCTTTATTGCTCGAGGATGTGCCACTTTTGCTGAGAAACATAGTGTGGTTCATACATGACGGAGCACCAGCACATTTCAGTGGAGAAGCTGGGGAATTCTTGAATAATACATACAACAACCGATGGATAGGTCGGGGTGGGCCAGAACTATGGCTTTCTAGGTCCCCAGACTTGAATAGTTTAGACTTTTTCTTATGGGGATATCTCAAAAGTTTAGTTTATACCACTCCAGTGACCACTGTAGAAGAATTGAGAAATCGAATAATAACCTCTTGTGACACGATAAGAAATACCCAAGGAATATTTCGAAGAGTGCGTGATAATATGCGAAGAAGGACAGAAGCCTGTATTCTTGCAGGTGGAGGAAAGTTCCAGCATCTTTTTAGTTTTTAATTGTTCTTTTTTTTTAGTTTGATATTGAATAAGTTAAGTTGGGTCTCGAAAGACGAGCTATTAAAATAAAAGCAAATTTTGGGCATACCTACCGAGTATTTCCATTATTTTTTTATTGAGTGAATAACATACAATTCAAATTCAATAAGTTTTTGCTCGAGAACGGTTGGAGATACAAAAAATTACAACTGTCGAAAAGTTTCTAAATTGAACGAAGATGATCAGTGGCGTACTGCAAGTAAGTTTGGAAGGGCAAAAGAGATATGACCTCGGAAAAGAAAACAACTTGTGAATTTCAGTTAAAATCTAGGACGTGTTAATGATGGAGGCTGTAAAAATAGCTTGCATTTCAAATTTGGGCTGAATATCTCAGAAACTCCAGAAGTTTTGAAGAAAAAAACAATTTTTTCTGGAAATTTCAACACCCTGTAGCTCCGTACGGAAGCTTTTGAGGACCTTTGTTTATATAAACTTTTTTTCTCAAAATTTCACGTCGATTTACTCCCTCAAGTTGTGACATACTATTATGTAAAACCCGAATTTAGGGTTTTTGCGGTGAAAAACGAACGACAAGTACCTCGTTAAGTCAACATACAAAATGAGGATAACCTTATAGACTGAGTTGAAAATAATCCTTCGATGAGTAATCGAATCATTGCAAATCATTTGCAAACATCCCGAAGAATGGTGAAGCGTGTTTTGAAGAAGTATGAACTGCACCCTCATCATCGATAGAGAGTACAGGCATTGAATGCAGGGGACGAGTAGCATCGACTCTCATTTTGCCTCTGGATTCTTCATATGGATTCACAGCATGACTTAAAAATCAAACTTTTGTTTTCAGAATTCAAGTTAAGTCAAACTTTTTCCACAAAAGCTTAAAAATTCATGCTTCTTGAATCGCAAAACTTGAAAGCTTGAATCAGAAAACTATTACAATAAAACATTGAACTTCCTCTTGTATTCAATTAGAGCAAGAATGAAGGTTTGAATAATACTGAATATTTGTTCGGGAAATATATAAATGAAAAGAACAAGAATGAAAGTGTTTGCTCAAGATTCAGATTTCATTTTCATTGTTTTATGATCTGATTAATCATGCACAAGAAACGGAATAGATAATTTCCATACTGATCATTGATGGAACCTGCAGAATCTTAATGCAATTAGCCAAATAATTTTCAAAAGGAAATTCAGTATCAATATTTGGGGTGGCCTTTATTATAATAGCTTTTTCTAAAGGCAGATTGAATACCATTACATGTTAAAATTTTCTACAGAACACGTGGTTCAATTTAATTGATGATGTTCCGCTGAATTTTATTCAGAATGTGTATCAACATGACGAAGCGCCTACACAGTAAGGAAACATAGTTATTTAATGGCTGCATAAATATTTTCCAAATAAATGGATTGATAAGGAGATCCAATTACTTGACCACCACGGTCGCCAAATCTCAAACCATTAGACTTCTATGTATGTGGATACATGAAACAAGTCGTTTACAATACAGAGATAATAAATGTCGGGCAGTTACAAGAACGGATGAACAATTCCTCCGAAAAAATTAGAAATGACAGTGTCTATCATATTGTCACTTCTTCGTATATGTGAACTATACAGTCAAGTTTGAAAGCGGCCATCATAATATAAATTCAAAATTATTTTTCGAACTTTTGATTGGAATTATTTCAAGCAACATGTATTTCATTACCACGGAATCACCATAAATATAAATCATATTTGCATATTGTATTCTCAATTCGAAAACTTTAAGGTTTCATGACAATAAACCACTTTTACTGACAGTAATCCTTAACACTTTTCCATAAACACTTTAAATTATTTCGGTTTTAGCTACCTGTGACCTTAAATAATTGTTTCTAGCCGATTTTATAAAAATATTTAATTTGTTCCCATAGATTTTATACTTTTTCTCTTCTAGGTTTTCGGGATCCTTTAGGCAACCACTGCATAATAGATTTTTAGTTGCTAGTGACTTCAAGAGTCCATTCGTCATCAATTTTTTTTCTTTTGAGATAACATCAATTGCTGCATTTTTTCCATCAACTACTTCATATTCTTATTTCTTTGGGACGTTCATAGGGTTCTCCCCCGAATTGTTGAATATTTTATTTATTTCATTTATTGTTACAAAACATAGGAACCCCTACAGGATAGACCCAATTACCGGGATTCACAAAAATGATAACAGAAAAATAAACAGAAGTGAAACTGTCATACGAAATGAAAATTATAACTTTCATAAAAATTCCGGAGAGAAAAAAAACCTCACTAATGACTACAGAATCAAGTAAAACACATTGAAAACTAAAAACTACTACAATGAGCATGATTCAGATCTAATGAGATATGCAATAACATTTTTTTTGAAAGAAGAAAGAGGTTCATGAAAAATATCTATACTGGCAATATGCCAATTGTACAGACGCATAATTCGCAAGAAAACAGAATGAAAAAATAAACTAGTATGGGCCTTCGGAACATAGAAGAGTGCTTTTCGACGACTATGATACACGGGAACATTGAAAGTGAGATAATTAACGAGCGGAAAACTAAAAGAATGATTTAAAATTCGATAAAGAAATACAGTGTCTTAAATGACTCTCCTCTGCTCCAGGCTTAAAATTTTGTGATGACGCAAACTTAATTGATAATTATGGTTAGGACTGAAAGATATAAAGTTGAAACTTTTGACAAACTATCTCTGGACTCGTTCAATTCTGTCATTATACGTATAATAGTGAGGGGACCAAACAGGTACAGCATATTCCAAATTACTCCTCACCAACAAGAAATATAACATTTTTAAAGACCTTGGATCACTGAAACTTTTAGTTATTCTAAGAACGAAACCCAACATTTTGAAAGCCTTAGAAACTATATGATCAATATGATACTCAAAGGACAACTTAGAATCAAGATGTATACCAAGATCCCTAATTTGGTTTACCCTCCCAATTACAAGCCCATCAGTAGAAAAAATAGCATCGAAGACATTGACATTCTTTGTTAGCCTTATATGCTTACACTTATCAATATTCAATTGAAAATACCTTCTTTGACAAAAGGAGAAAAACCTGTCAAGATCACTCTGAAACCGCAAAATATCATCACCGAATAGCACTGTACACTCTAAGATCGTCGGCATATAAATCATGTTTTGTATAAAGAAAACATTCCGAAATATTATTAATGTAAATTGAAAATAAAAGGGGAGCCAGATGTGACCCTTGAGGAACACCAGAGGTGACACGAACGAAACCGGAATGAGTTCCATTGAGTGCAATATACTGCAGTCTATCCGACAGATACGATTCTATCCATTTCAATGAGGACCCCACCACACCAAAGTCCTCTAGAACCCACAACAAAGTTGCATTATGTACCTTATCGAAGGCCTTAGCCATGTCAGGCATCAACTTGAATACCATCATCGAAACTACTACTTATGAAATGAACGTAAGGATTTAAATTAGTTAACACCGACCTACCTTTGAAAAACCCATGTTGAGATTGAATCAACTTGGAACTGGATGAAGGAAAATATTTGTCAGTTACTATTGCTTCAAGAATTTCACCGAAATAACTTAGAATAGGGACAGGTCGGTAATTACTTACTTCATTTCTCTTACCACTTTTGAAAACAGGTACGATCTTTGCCGCCTTTCACTTATGTGGAAAGACACCTTGTACTAAAGATTTGTTGAAAATAATTTGAAGTGGAGTCGTCAAACTAGCGGAACACGATTTTATAAAAATTGGTGGGATGAAGTCTTGACCTGGACCCTTCGTGACATTCAGTCCCTCGATTTTAGCTTTGGCATCCTTCAGATCTATCGTGTTAAATGTAATCGATGAAGAAGATTTATATCTACTTTGGTAAAGAACAGGTTTGAACGAATCTTCATAAACACTAGAAAAAGCATTAAATATAGCCGAACTATTTTCTAAGATTTTTTCACCATGACACTTGGATTGAGGCATATATATCATATACTTTCATGATGATGTAGCCTATCGAGAAAACAATCCAAACAAACAGAATCTGTAGCATCAGCATCAGAATTATTTTGAATATAACATTCAAACATGTCAAACTTTTCGTACGATATGGTCGTTTTGTTATTACAAACAATCCAATATTCACACAATAGATATAACTCGAAGAAAAATTAAATGATTTTGATTGCAAGAATTGATTTTCTAACTCTAATGAGTTCCCTGCGTAAAAAGAACATGGTGAAGGAGGTGGTTATTTTCCCCTATTCACAATATTACATACAACTGAAATACTAAAACATCTAAAACTGTCCACTCTGTTCAAGAACGTCAGACCAGAAAAATCTAGTATACGGTCCTGAATCTCAGAATTATGATCGCTTTTATGAAGGTTTTTGGCAATAACAGCTTTTATTGGAATAATAATGGAAACGATGATTATTCTTTTTATCTATCTCATTCATTTCATTGGCTAGTGCCATAAATTTAGAAATTTAATATATTGTGTATGTCAGTTATGGCCATATATGGAATGCAGATTCTGTAATTTAATTTCTCAACTAAAAAGATAACTTTATGTTTCTGTCTGCTGTGAATAGTACTAGTAATAATTAAAAGTAATAGTTAAAAGTTATTATATATTTGCCATAAGTTAAACACATGGGTAAAAAAATCCGGCCACTAACCAATAAAATTGCAATATTCTCTCGAAATTCGAATTTATTCATCTATCCTTCTACAATGCTACAATCACTCCAACGCTACTCTAACATTTCTACTTTTTTCTTGTAGAACGAATGATCTCTGGCCTCAAATGGCTTTAGTTTCGGGTAAAACCTTTCCCTCTGAGCAAAATCGCTTTCCCTAGAAAATCTTTTTCAAATCAGTTAATAGCCAGTGTTCGCTGAGTGCCACATCTGGAGTATGAGGTGTCAACAATTCCAAGTGTAATTGGTAAAAAACCCACCTGAGATTGCATCCCTTATGACATGTACAATAGAATCAACTAATACAGATAAATGTATTTCATTAGCATATTTTTGGTCCAAAAGACTGAATACTGTTATTTCAAAACAGAAAAAAGTAGCTTTCAAAACCCACATGAAACTCTCCCCAGTTTTTCCAAATTCATTCCAAAACAAATAAATGAATGTCTACAACTTTTAGACCTAACAATCAGTCATATAAATAACATTAAGTTTATATTTTAAAAGCCGACAAAACAAACTGAACAGTACAAAAAAGGTATATAACCAAATGATTAACGAAAACCCACCTCTACTGAGATTGCAACCGATACAAAAAAAGCGTTATCAATAGCCTGGTTGATAGAGCCATCAAACTATCACACCCTAAATTTAGGACAAAAAATATAAATAAATTGAAGAACATACTAAGAGAAACGCATTTCTACCTAGTTTTTTTGAACCACTCATAAAGAAAAGGATACATAAAATATACAATACAAAACAAAAGAAAAAAGAAAAATAGATTTTAAATACATCGGCCTCACTTATACACCTGGACTGTCACAACAAATAGATAAATGCCTAGAAAATTACAACATCAAGATTGGTCACAAACCTAACAACCACTGCAAACAATTTTTCACCACTCTTAGGCCAAGGGTGAAACATGATAACAAAACACACTATATATACAAGGTTCATTGCCAGGACTGTGGACCGTGCTATATCGGTAATACTGAACAAAACTTGCATAAAAGAATATACCAACACGACTACACCGTTAGATCTAATAAAAAAGTACCACCCTAGCGAAACATAGCATTGAACAACTACAATACAATTTAATTTTGCTGATGTACGAGTTCTTGCATCTGAAAGCAACGACTTTAAAAGAAACATTCTAGAAATGATCGAAATCCAACAAGAACCTAAGACAGTGAATTCAAGAGCTGACGTTGACGGATTTATGAATGTCTTCAGTAATCTGATAATTTGAATACACCCTTTGATGGATTGCTGCAACCAGTTATACTCAAATATTAATTGTTATTGCTTGATATTGTTGTATTGCTTTTTGTTTTTGTTTTACCAGTGATGATAATGATGTCAAAAGAGAATGTATAAGGTAAATAGCTTTTAACGTAAGAATTGTATTGTATTATGTGTTTCACTGAGATTATGATTTTTGTTTTAGATAATAATTGTGCAGAGATTAATGTTTTCTGATGATGGCCCTGTGCCGAAACGTGTAAAACACAACTTCATATATATATATATATATATATATATATATATATATATATATATATATATATATATATATATATATATATATATATATATATATATATATATATATATATATATATATATATATATATATATATATATATATATATATATATATATATATATATATATATATGATGGATGGTATGTCTATTAATATGAATAACGCTCAGTAACCATTTTTATCTTTTACGTATTACCGAAAATAATGGGTTATTTATAAAGCTATTTTAAACAATCAAACATTATATCTTATCTACTCAATTACATTAGATACGCTGTGATATAATGTAGATCAAAATTGTCCTTCACAGCATATCATTGAAATGAACATCTTAGAAGATATGAGATATTTAAAATGCTGAGGCAGAGTGACCATCTGGCCGTACGTCCGTACCGAGTGGCAAAAATCACTCCACACTACACCATATTAGTATCTACATGGCTGCAGTGTGAAGTCGGAGCTGGTGGTTAAAAATAATCTAATGTTATGAATTTTTTTTAATATTCTGACCCATCCTGAGAAATAAGATCTTGTTATGAAAATGATGCCCCCCTTTCAATTTTATTGGATTTTTTGAAACTTTATTTTTGTGTGTATTTTGTGAATCTCCCAATCTTGACTACCCCATAAATCATTTCAGATTATTTGAAGTATTCGAAGATATCTGAATTTCTGGCAGTTCTGTTACTATATGACCGAAAAGTTCATTTCCCTAGTGTATTAACTTATCCCCAGGTCGAATCTCAAATTGGTTTGTTTAGAACATCATATCTGTATTTATCTTCTGACAGCAAACCGATGCCTTTCTATTCCCTAACCCTTTCGCGAACCATTGAGCAATTAGCCATAGAACACAATTTATAGCAGTAGTTTGTCGATGAAGGCGAACACAATATATTATTTATTAAATGTAACGTGAACATTTCAGGTCCTACGAGCAGGCGACTGGCAAGGGAGATCTACCCGGAAATAGAGCCGGATAGCGATGCGAATCAATCACAAGGTAATTTCATTCTGTATCCGTAAGATGCATGCCAATGTTGTTTCTAAATACAGGTTGTTCCATCGCAAACTATCCTGTATATTTTTCATTTTGTAGTGTAAATATTACAAGTTTGCTTTTATTGCAAATTATCCTTCAGTGACCAAACTAAGGTCAGGTTACAATAGGTCAGCGTGAGAGGTGGTCGTAGGTGAATAAGTGGTCAATTTCTCCGGTAAAAGAACTATTATTGACACTCTAGCAAACAAAAAATTCACAAGAAAACACACACTAAAATTGAATAAATATATTAAATCTTTTTCTTTCCCACGGAAGCTGAATAAGAATTAATTACAATTTGAAGCGAAAACTGACGAGTCGACTCTCTAAAACTAATTTAAAATGATTAATTCATAATGTTATATATACTCTGTAGCTCGTACACTCTAGAAGATTTCATTTTTGTTTGAACGGTATTGTATTTACAAAGTAAAAATCTACTTCAGCAATTTATTTTGAAGTAAACAGGGTGTCCCAATTTTCTGTGGAAAAATCTTGGGAGGTTTTCCAGATTGGAACACCACTTTTTTGTTCAAGATTCAGGAGCGGCCTAAACTCTGCTATGATGTCTTTAAGTAATAAGTTTTTTTGGTGAGTAGTTTCGTCACAATATTTGTTTTCCGTAAGAATTCATGAAAATGGGCTCTCACATCATCGCATGCTCTTTTGGCCAGAGAGGAAGAATACTTTTTTCCTTTCGTTTTCTTATTGCCCAAGGATAGCTTTATTGATGAATTGAAATAGATTATCCTCATTTTATACAGGAGTTGCTCATAAAAAATTATTGAATATTTCAATTTCAAAGATATCATATCTTAATTTTTTCAAATGGAACATCCTGTATTTTATTATTCATGTCAACGCATTAAATATCAGAGGTAGCGAAAGAAGAGTTTACTAGTACATATCATTATACTTGATCAGTGAAATTGAGATATTTCAAGGTTGTCGTGTATAAAATACGTAATAGATTGGTTTTTGATGAGATGATCTACAAGGTGTTGAACTATTTCAATAAGTCTTCGAAATGTTGCCCGTTTTTTTGTAGACACAACTCAATCCTTCTGAGGAAAAACCGTTGAATTCTCGACAACATTTGCGGATTAACTGACTGAAAGCCGTCGACAATTCTCTGTCTCATATCCAACTGTGTTGTAGAAGAAATCTGGTAATCGATACCCTTAATATAACCCCACAAGAAAAAATCTAGACTTGGCAGTCTAACAGGATCACCACGTTCTATCCATTTGTTTGGAAATACGTGATTCAAATGCTTCCTAACCTGATGTGAGTAATGTTCCGGTACTCCATCCTGTTGAAACCACAAATCTTGTCTTATATGCTCTGGTACATCGGCAATTAACATTGGTAGATGATTTTGCAGAAAATCTAAATACATTTTACTATTGAGGTGCCCGTCGAAAGAGTGGGGCCCAATTAGATATCCATCTACTGTAGCGGCCCATAAATTCAAGGACCAACGTTGCTGGTGATCTATTTGTCTCATAAGGTGTGGATTTTCCGTGGCGTAATAATGAAAGTTATGCCTGTTAACAAGCCTATTCTTGTGGAAAGTTGCTTCGTCCGAGAAAAGAACTCTGCTAAACATAATTGGATTTTCCACTACTTTGTCACTTGCCCAATTGCAAAAATTGATTCGATTTTCATAGTCTTGATTGTTCAGTTCCTTGTGCAGCTGTACATGATATGCATGAAGTTTATTCACTTTCAAGATTCTCTGGACGGAAATTTGACTGTCTGTTAACTGAGAAATCACTCTTTGGCTTTTATATGGGTCCTTTGTCACTGTCAACAAAACTGATAGCTAGTTGTTTTCAGCTGTAGCAGTTTTTGGTTTTTCATGTTTTTTGTAAGCGATATTACCCGTTAAATCTAATTAGAAGTTTTTCATAACCACTTGCATCAGGATGCCTCGTATAAGGAAACCTTTGTGCATCAACTCTACTTGCCAACAGAGAATTTCTATCACACTCACCCAGAATAAAAATCATATCAACTATTTCTTCTTTGGAGAACTTCATGGCAGTCAATTGAGAAAATTTGGTTCAAACCTCACTTTAACAATGTTTAATAACGAAACACTGATAAGTTCACCATGTAAAATGCAGAATATGATATGTCCGGACACCTGACAGAAGGCACAAATAAAAAAAAAGTCAACACATACCTCGATTTACGTTTTGATCATCTTGATTTCATCATCCGTTAAAAGAGTTATCTTGTTTAGGTTTCATGTTTTACTACTTGAATCATTACAGAAAAAATCTTTTTTACAAATAATCGAATATTTCGAAAATGATCGAATATAAAGATAAGGTTACCTCTGCAAAAATATAACACAATATTTTAGGCGTTGACATGAATAATAAAATACAGGGTGTTCCATTTGAAAAATCCAGATATGATATTTTTAAAATTACGATATTCAATAATTTTATTGAGTCACTCCGGTATAAAATGAGGATAATCTATTTCAATTCATCAATAAAGCTATCCTTGGGCAATAAGAAAACGAAAAGATAAAAGTAGTCATCCACTGTGGCCTACGATGATGTGAAAGCCTATTTTCATGAATTTAAAATGAAAAAAATATTGTGACGAAACTACTCACCAAAAAAACTTATTACTTAAATACATAATAGCAGAGTTTAGGCCGCTCCTGAATCTTGAAAAAAAACGGTCTTCCAATCAGGAAAACCACCCAAGATTTTGTTATAGAAAATTGGGACACTCTGTTTGCTGCAAAATAAATTTGTAGTAGATTCTCACTTTCTAAATACAAAACCGTTCAAACAAAAAAGAAATCGTCAAGAGTGTACTAGCTACAGAGCACCACGCCACTGGTGAATCACCCTGTATATGTACAAAAGGATTTTGAAGGTTACAAGGCCGAAAGTTATTTTACAGAAGAGTTTGAAAGTTGAAAATCAATCAAAAAAAACATGTAAAATACTAAAATCACTCAACTAGAGAGTGGAGATGCTTCTATTGGTGTTATGGAGCTCTAGAACACAACTTATAGAGAGTTTTTTCGTTAAATTACAGGCTCTTCCAAAAAGTAGATTTGGGTGAAATAGAGCTTCTCTCAAAAAGAGTATTTTTGTTGGCCAAAACACAACCAAAAGCCCAAAAGCCCAAAAAGAATATCGTATCGTTGAAATACAGCCTCTCCCAAAAAGTATATTTGGGTGAAATACTGCTTTTCCCAAAAGTATTTGTTAAAACACCTCTTCCAAAAAGTATTTTTTGGTTGAAATACAGCTCCTCCCAAAAAGCAAAAAGAGTACATATAAATTAATACCTAATAAAGGAATGATACATAAAATATCTTTGATCTCTGCTATTCATTCCCAAAAACGACATAATATTATGTCACAACAACAGGTGGTAAACCTACATGCAGTTTTAAAAAAAGTTCATATATACATAGGTCCGCCAAAGCTTCGTTACGGAGCTACAGGGTGTTGAAATTTCCGGAAAAATTGTTTTTCCTTCAGAACACCTGCAGTTTTTGAGATATTCTGCCCAATGTTGGAATGCAATCTATTTTTTACAGCCTCCATCATAACACGTCCTAAATTCAAAAAAAAATCGCCATGTCTTCTTTTGCCCTTCAAACTTTTTTGCAGTACGCCACTGATCAGCGTACAATCAATTTTTGTCATCTTCGTTCAATTTAGAAACTTTTTTGACATCTGTTATTTTGTCGTATCTACGAACGTTCTCGAGCAAAAAATTATCAAACGATTCTATGCATTCGCTGAATTGAAAGCACCTGTAATTAAAAAAATGACTAGTAGACAGTTGCTAAAGTTGAACCAGTGTCTGCTTGAATTGTTTATTAAATTAACGATTAGTTTTAAGATTTTTGAAGTTATTGGTGTAAGAAAAAATGGCTATTTTACTAACGCCGAAGTGACTGATATCCATTACATGTACGGTCTGGCTGACGGAAACAACAGAAGCTAGGCGGTTATATCAGGTGCGCTTTCAAAATCGAGTAACGCCAGACAGGCGAACATTTTCAAATATCCACAGAAGGTCGAGCGAAACTGGTACTTTTACTGCAAATAATCATTTAAAAGGTGCAACTCAAAATATGAGAACTCCAGATATTGAGGAAGCACTTTTCAATTGTATTGATTTGACTCCTCATGTGAGTACAAGAAAAATTGAAAATCAGTTGAATATTTCACATGTTCTAGTTTGGAGGATTCTCCACGGCTTTTTATCGTACCCGTTTCATATTCAACGCGTCCAAACTCTACTTCCTCGTGGTTTTCCTTCAAGACTGAATTTCTGCCGATGGTTCTTAGATAAAATTATAGAAAATGCTCAATTTGATAGTGAAATAATGTTCACATACGATGCTAACTTTTCGAGAAATACTATCACAAATTTTCACAATAGTCATTATGGGGCTGAGGAAAACCCGAATTTGATTGATACACTGATGCCTGTTGCTTCCAGAAATTGCCTTTGTAGTATGGGGTACGACGCACTAGGGTCACTTCTTGCAATTCGGCACAAAAAGCGGTATTTTCCTTCAGAAGTGATCTTCCTACGACTTCTTCTAGGCCTATTTCGCAGAAATTGTAGCTTCACGTATCGGGCATGGGTTTTTGAAATCACCCCCTGTGATACCCCCATTGTGGTCGCTATATCCCTCTGTGTTACCCCTTATTCAACGAGTGCAATTATTCTACCCCTCTGCACATCACACAATCCAACGTAAGGCATTTTCAATTTTTACTATAGGCTTTTTTAAATTCTCAAATTCACAGTTTCAAATCTCAATGACGACTGAGTACAATATCCCAAACATGTGGTGATAATTCAACATTTCTTATCATACTATCCAGTTTTTTTACAACAAAAAACTTCATTCTTCACAATTAATCGAAGGTCTATGGTTAAAAACAATCGATAATGTAAAATACCGAGTGATACCATATAAATTTGGTTGTGTGTATTAGTACTTTGAAGGCGGTCCAATTCAGCCATAGATATAAATGTTTCAATTATGGGGAATTTTGGGTCATCTTGTCTTTTGATACTGTTTGTAATTTCAACAAATAATAGTCTTGAGTAGGGAGTGAATCATTTCTTCCTTCTTGCTTATATATAGTTCAATATTCAGTCTTTTGCTTATGTTAAAATAAGTACCGGTACGAGACGGTTACTCAATGTACGCATATACTTATTATTTATTGTAAAGGCTTAGCGTTGTTACTGCAATGTTTTTAACGTAAATTGTTATACAGTGTTGTTATAAAGTATAAATTAAATTAATAGGAGATTGTAAATGGTATAGTGGAGACTTTCAATTAATCAATTCAAGAGCGCATAACTTCCGTACTAACGGTAGATTTCAACGGTTCCTCGCCAATTTGGTTAGGACGTCGATGCTCGCACATGGTCCTTCGGGCCGGATAAAACTTGTGAAAATGGCGACATTAACAAAAACAAAGCGTTCTGTCTTCCACATCATGCCTTTCTTGAGCAAAATAGCATAACAAGTAAGTTACGCGTGGTGTTTGATGCCTCAGCTAAATCAACGCCAGGGTATCGCTTAATGACAATTCATCCGTCTGCCCTTGCATACAAGAAACTCTATTTGCAATTCTAACTAGATATAGAGCACACATGTTTGTACTGATGTTGACATCGCCAAGATGTATCTCCAAATTTCAGTGGATGCATCTGAGACACAGTTGCAGATATTTAATCCACCTGAGGAATTAAAAACTTATGAATCGCAAACAGTAACCTACGGTACGGCACCAGCTTCGTTTTTGGCTACTAGGGCGTTACATCAAGCACTGAATGAAATTCATCTTTCACCCGAAGCCCCTGCCATTATTCGCAGGGATTATTGTGTTAACGATTTGTTGACAGGTTGTCAATCGATAGACGAATTGAAACACATCAGAAAGGATATCGTTAAAATCTTAGCTAGTGCAGGTTTCGAGTTACGTAAGTTGGTATCCAACGAAAGAGCAGTTTTGGAGGAATTGAGGATGAATCACTTAGTATGATCTTGCAATTAGATAAACAATTAAGAACGTTAGGCATGAGGGTGATGACATTTTCAGATTTTCAATAGAACTGCCATCTCTCTCTCTCTGGTGCCTTCTCAGATTCTGAGGTTGGCTAATAACATGGCATATCTCCATCTATCTCTGGCAGTATGTTTGCCCTCTATTTTTCCCTCTATTTCAAATGGCAAGATATTGTATTGGTCATGTCTTTCGATGTGTCCAAAGTATGTCAATTTCCGCCTTTTAATTATGTTTTCTATTTCTGGTGTCCTATTCAATTTCCTTAAAACCTCTTCGTTGGTTACTCTGTCGGTCCATGGTATTTTTAGTAGGCGACGATATGACCACATTCCAAATGCTCTAAGTCGTTTCATGGTATTTGTTTTGAGTGACCATGACTCACATCCATAGAGCAGTGTAGACCATACGTAACACTTAACAAGACGAACACGCAATGGCAAATTCAAGTTGTTGCAGATCGCTCCTTCATTTTTATTAAAGCTTGGCGGGCCTGTTCTATTCGAGACTTAACTTCTATGTCTGTATCCACGTGATCATTTATTATTCTTCCTAGATATTTTGTTTGATTCACTTGTTCAATTCTAGTGTTGTCATAGTTTATGTGTATGTTTCTTTTGTCTCTGCTGATCACCATGACTTTAGTCTTTTGAGCGTTCAAGTCAAGTCCCATTTGACGAGAGCTCTGCCCCACAGCGTTTAAGAGAGCTTGTAATTCTTCTTCACTTCGGGCCAAAATTACAGTATCGTCTGCATATCTTAAGTTGTTTAATATCATACCGTTGATTTTCAGACCTTCGGTTCTATTCGATAAAGCTTCTTGCATTATTTTTTCTGAATACAGATTGAACAACAGAGGCGATAATATGCAACCTTGGCGTACTCCCCTTCTTATTTCAATATCTTCTGTATAGTCGTTGCCGATTCTAACATATGCTGTTTGTTGCCAATAAAGGGTCTCTATTATATCTATGTCCTTTTTATCAAGACCTATCTGATACAGTATGTCCATTAAATATGTGTGCTCCACTCGGTCGAAAGCTTTTTGAAAGTCAATAAAACAGACATACAGATCTTGTCTCATATCTAAACATTTTTCGGCCAGAACAGTCAAACCAACAAGAGGCTCTCTAGTCCCCAAACCCACTCGGAAACCAAATTGAGTCTCGCCTACGTAATTCTCGCACTTCGATTTGATACGCTCATATATTATTCTCAAAAATATTTTTAAGACGTGGCTCATTAAACTGATTGTTCTATGTTGACAGCATTTGTTTGCATTGGCTTTTTGGGTATGGGTACAAAAACTGATTTTTCCCAATCTTTGGGTATCTTGCCAGAGTTGTAAATGATGTTGAACAGGCTGGTAAGCATTTTAATAGCTTCATCATTCATCAGTTTTAAAAATTCGGCTCTAATGTTATCTGGACCTGGAGATTTTCCTTCCGCGCATAGTCTCACGGCTTTTTCTACTTCTGCTCTCAAAATTTCGGGACCTTCTTCTACATAATTATCATTTTCATAGTTATCTGTTCTCGTACTTGAAAACAGTTCTTCTATGTATAATTTCCAAGCGTCCTGTTTTTCTTCTCGAGTTGTTAGAATCTTTCCATTGTCGTCTACGAGCAAGTTGGTAGGGCTCCTTCTAATGTTGCCAGTGATCTCTTTAATCTTCTTATGGAGTTGAAAGTCGTCATGACGTTCTTGCAGTTGTTCTATTTCTTGGCATTTCTCAGAAAACCATTTCTCTTTGGCTTGTTTAATTCTTCGTTTAATCTCTCTATCTATATTTTTGTATTTATCTGTGTTTTTGTGTTTTCTTCTTTCGTCCATAAGGTCCAAAATCTCTGGTGTCATCCATTCTTTCTTGGGCTTCCTTGTTTGATGTTTGATAAGGCTTTGTTTTGTCGATATAATAGCCTCTTTGAAATTTTGCCAAGAAATTTCTACATTACCAGATATTTCGATTTGATCTGTTTTACTGGACAGTTCTTGAGATATTATATCGGCTATAATGGGATCTTTGAGCACTTTGGGGTCGATTCTTGGTTTTACACTTGCCATCACTTAATAAGAAAATAACCAAGCGCAACATATCAAAATTTCGAAAATATTTGATCCCTTGGGTCTATTTAATTCGATTAAAAATCCATTGGGATCAACCTTTGCCCTTGGATATTCATACCAATTGGATAAATTATAGAAGATCCATTGCTGATGTTAATCAATTAAACATTAACCGTAATGTGGTGCCATGTGAGTGTCCATAAAGGGTAGAGGTTCATGGATTTTCAGACACTAGGGAACTTACCTACGGAGCTTGCATATATGTTAGAAAAATTGATAAAAATGGACGAGGTCATTCCAAGATTGGAACTTTGTGGTGCAGTATTATAAGCTTACTTGATGGAAACCACCCTCAAGACATTATGCCTTAAGACTAACAAAATATATTACTGGACAAACTCTACGGTCGTGTTGGCTTCGCTAAAATCTGAATCCAGTGACCTTAATGTATTCGTCGCCTATAGAGTCAGTAATTTGCAAAATGTTTGTGATTCTGATTTGTGGGGTCATGTTGGAACACGTGAATATTCCGCAGACTTAATTTCTAGGGAAACAATAGTACCTCAAATCATAAGTAATGGTGGCATGGAGCGTTATAGCTACGATCAACCAAAGGCCCTATAATTTCCAAGACAGTATCGCAAAATATAGAGAAGACGCAAAGAGAATAATGTGTTGATTCATTCAGTGACATATACATCTGGCAACTTTGAAGTCATATTTTCTAATTTTTTTTCACTCTGAAAGTTTAGTAGTGGCCTATTGTTTACGATTCTGTAATAATGCACATAAAGGTTCCAAGTCAGAAATAGGTTATTTGAAAACAAAGGAAATAAGGGCAGCAAATATTTTATTGATGCGATAGTACAGCAATTATATTATTTCAATGAACTGAAGGCTGTGTAAAATAACGAATCAGTACAAATGAGCAGCAACATAAGCTCATTAAATCCATTTTAAGAATTCGACGGTGTATTACGTGTAGGTGGTAGGTTGAAAAATGCCCAGATAACTTAAAACCGCCGTCATTCCATATTATTACCATCTAAACATGCCTTCGTAGAAAAGATTACACAGGTCTGCAACAAAAATGCTGTCTGGATATTTTCAACTGATTTTTATGTATTTAGGTGTTCTGAAAACAAAAAACATACTCAAAAAATTCCAGAACGTAAGGTTATTTTACAAAACGCAAAATTTTATTACAAAAAACGATTACTGTTTTAAAATGTTTACAGGACATTACTATCATTAATTTCTAAATGAGGAACACCCTGTTTGACCTACATTAACAAGTATAAACATGTTGTAACCTGAACGTGAGCGCTCCGATAGTGTAGAAGTGTCGCGGTACAATTACGTGCTAACTCATCATGGTTTTATAGATCTTGGTTCAATACAGTGCAATGTCGTCTGTGCGGAAGTGTGTGAACTCTTCGGATAGTTTCTGTTACATTTGTGGAGAATATATGACATTAAAGCAACAAGTTAATATTACGGACTTTGTAAAAAGTATACTTCGCGTATTTTGGCTTCAAACTTGGAGATCAGAATATGGTATGGGCACCTCATAAAATCTGCAAACGATGTGTTGAAGACCTTCGAAATTGGTTCAAGGGCAAGAAAAAAGCTTTCCGATTTGCGATTCCTATGGTATGGCGCGAGCAAACGAACCATAGTGATGATTGTTACTTTTGTTCGTGTACTAAGAAAGGGTATAATTCAAAACGGAAGCAGTCAATTTCATACTCCAATCTGCAATCAGCTATTCGTCCCATCCCTCATGGGACCGAAATACCAGTGCCCAAGGTCCCTGCTACCTTGAAAGAGGTTCCAAGTTCTGACGAAGATGGTGCTGTACCTACACCCGATGACCAGTCAACTTTTGAATTTGAAGATGACAGAAGTCGAAAATTGTTTTCCCAAGGCGAGCTTAATGATTTGGCAAGAGACTTGAATCTTTCCAAAAACGCTGCTGAGTTGCTTGGATCAAGGCTCAAAAGCAGGAACTTACTTTTGCCGGGAGTGTCTTCCTCCTGGTTTAGATATCGTGAAAAGCAGTTTACTTCCTACTTTGCCCAAGAGGACGAGTTGGTTTATTGCACCAATATTGAAGGTTTGATGAATACATTTAAGATCTCATACGACCCAGAAGAGTGGCGTATTTTTATAGATTCTTCAAAAAGAAGCCTTAAAACAGTTCTGCTTCACAACGGCGGTTTCTATGCTTCCATTCCTGTCGGCCATTCCGTACACCTCAAAGAAACCTACAAGAACTTGGAATTGATTCTTTGTAAATTAAAATATAAAGACCACGGTTGGAAAGTGTGCGGTGATTTCAAAATCTTGAGCATGGCGCTCGGACAGCAATCTGGGTTTACCAAATTCCCTTGCTTTTTGTGTCTATGGTATAGTAGAGACCGAACCAATCACTCGACCAAAAAGTGTTGACCTGGGTACTTAAAGTTGGCGAAAAGAATGTCCTGCATGAAACTTTAGTGCCTCCTCATAAGGTTTTTTTACCACCGCTTCACATAAAGCTGGGATTGATAAAGCAATTTGTAAGGTCACTTCCAAGAGACGGAAATTGCTTCAAATACTTAATATCAAATTTTCCTGGCCTCTCGGAGGCAAAGTTGAAGGAAGGTGTTTTCGTTGGACCAGATATTAGACGGCTTATGGCTGATCCACTCTTCGTCACAACCATGACGGATCCTCAAAGAGAAGGGTGGATTGCCTTTAAGGAAGTTATAACAAAATTTTAGGCAATAACAAAGACCCTAATTACAAACAAATCGTCAAAAGAATGTTAGAAGCATTTCAAGCTTTAGGTTGCTTAATGAGTTTAAAAGTACATTTTCTTCATTCTCACCTCGACTATTTTCCAGAAAGTTTAGGAGACGTGAGTGAAGAGCAAGGTGAACGATTTCACCAAGATATTAAGGAGATGGAAAAAAGATACTAAGGAAGATGGAGCGTCTCAATGATGGCAGACTACTGATGGACGCTTAAAATAGACCTTTCAGATGCTTCCCACTGGGAAAAAGAAATGTGTTTAGTGCTCACTAATTAATGTATATTAGATAAGAAAATAAGTTTATTAAAAAAAATTATGTTTTATTTTGAGATAATAACTTGTTTAACATAGACACCTACATTGTCAGCAAACTTGACGTGCTAGGACAAAATGAAAGTCATTTTCGAATTCAGCACACCCAAAAACATAAGAATTACACAAAAAAACCAAAACAGCTCTCAACTTTTTTTTGCAGACTTGTGTTATTAGGCAAGAGCATTTAAAAAACAAAAGCCTCGCACACCATCGCAAAAGTTATCTTGGTATGTATCTCTGACGTCTTTTATATTGACTTGATATCAAATTTCACAACTAGACCTCTCTAGTAATATTATTTATGAAGTGTCCCCATTTGATTACAGTGGAACCAAATAGGTCAAATATGAATCATAGATGTCATGCAGTAATTCTGACCAGGGGTGGAAATATCTGGTATTGAAAGGATTTTGGGGACTTTGCTGTTTTCCTAAAGTTTTACATTTTTCATTATGTGTTTTATCTTTATTTCTTTGAGCTCCATTTTCGTTTCGATTGTTCTGAAGCTTTCCGCGGATTACTTGAAAAAGAATGTTTCAACACATCCAAATTTATTCGGAGTAAAACTGAATTTTTGATTTTGTGTATTAATTTCTTGCTGCACTGCAGTTGTGAGAGATAGATCGAGAAAAAAATGAGTTTCACAAAACATAAGGTATATGTAACCGAACGAAGAACATCAGTGAGAAGAGTTCTCAAACAAATAGATGACTTAAGTATTCCAATTCTGCACAAGAATTTATATTCTGATGTGACACGGGAGAAAGACAGCGGTAGGTATGAAAGTCGAGTATCTATAAAATAAAATGGCCATGCGGTGACGTGATCGGAGCGGATAACGAATTGGTTGCATGTTCTGACGTTTCATCAATATGGGAAGCGTTTCTCTGAGGTACATATCTTTTACATCCTTATCGCAAAACCAAAAATAATAAAAACAGTGGAAAATAGAGGAAAACAACTCAAGCCAGACTGGCTGTCAGTTAACCTTTTGAATATGAAGATGATATATGATGATGATATGAAGATGAATTTTGAATAAAACCCCAAAAAATCTTTGTAGAATTTAGTTTCGATATAAGAATATAGGAAATAGCGATAATAACACTAATGACCACACTTGCTTTTCTTTCATGCTAAATTTGTGCGTGACAAAGACGCGAAGACAATGCTACATCTTCGGTTATTTTTTCAATACAATTCAATGATCTACGAAGCGTTTCCATTACGTTTATCATGAGAGAACTTTGAAAAAGGAACTGAAATCATTAAAACTCACAACAAAAGCTTTCATCTTGACGTAATTGACAAAATAGTGAAACTAGAACAATTTCATATATACGAGGGATGTCCTTCAAGTTCTGCATATAGAGGAATGAAACAATTGAGGACTTTTGAAGACTATTGTTTTTTGAGCTTTCTCCGCTAAGACTTATACACTTCTGCATTCGTTCAAACCAATTCTGGAAGCAGTTAGTCCAGTGATTGCATCCACATTCAAAGAGGCCATCTTGGAAGGCATCAAAAGCTTCTTCTGAAGACTACAATCGTTGTACACGCAATCCGTTCTTGTTTTTATTTATTTATTGTTACAAAACATAGGAACCCCTACAGGATAGACCCAATTACCGGGGTTCACAAACAATTATAACAGGAAAATAAACAGAAGTGAAACTGTCATACGAAATGAAAATTATAACTTTCATAACAATTCAGGAGAGAAAAAAAGACTCACTAAATACTACAGAATCAAGTAAAATATCATGAAAACTAAGAAGTACTACAATGAGCATGACTCAGATATAATGAGATATGCAATAACATTTTTTTTAAAAGAAGAACGAGGTTCATTAAAAATTTTGGATGACGCAAATTTAATTGATAATTATGGTAAGGACTGAAAAATCTAAAGTTGAAACTTTGCGTTTAATATTTAATTGTTTTCTGGGCTGTGAACGAACTTGCATTGTCTTGGAGCGATGATCCGCCGTTCGGGGTTGGTTTTTCGAAGCCTACTAAAATTTACGGTAAATAAATGGTAGTGTTTCTATCGGCAATAACTGTTCTTCGATATTATGAAAAAACTGTTGCGACATGATCTGCTCCTAAAACAAATGATGCAAACATCTTTTTGAAGACATTTCGACCCCTAATGAGTTTTGTCGGGTTTTCTCCCCCTTGAAACACCAAAACAGAGGGTTAACGCTTATTTTCTGCCTCGTATGAATGAATCGTATGAATAAAATGCTATAACTAACGAGGCTCTGGCGACCGAATCACAGCGGTATAACTGTTCCACCGAGTACCAAGGAAATGTGATACTCAGACCATGCACCTAGAAGTCTGGCCAGCAAGGTGCATTATGGCTAAAATATTTTTCCATTATGAACAGTACAAATCAAATATGGCCCCCAGTGCCCAGCAGTCCTACACTCTCTGACCAAGGCAGCGGTCAGGCAAAGAGAGGGACAGGGGGAGCTAAGAATCCGTGGGTTGGACCCAGCTGCTACAATAAAACGAAACAGGCAACGACTAGGAAAATCCAAATAGCAACATACAATGTCAGAACACTCTCCACCAATGATAGACTAGAAGAAATAGAGGAACAACTAAAGGATATTAAGTGGCACATATTAGGACTGAGTGAAGTAAGGAGAATAGGGGAAGACATCGTCAAACTAAAGTCAGGACATGTATTATTCTATAAAGGACAAGATAATTTCAAACGCCATGGTGTCGGATTTCTTGTACACAGCAAACTTGCAAAATTGGTAACGGAATATGTAGGAATTTCAGACAGAATCGCTTATGTTACAGTAAAGATCTCAGAAGAATACTCCATGCAAATAGTCCAGGTGTATGCCCCTACTTCGAATTACGACGACGATGTTGTAGCGAGTTTCTATGAACAACTACAGGAAATCATAAACAACAAAACCGGAAAAGGCATTCTTATAATAGGCGATTTTAATGCCAAAATAGGCAATCAAGTAAATGAAACCGAGAGAGCAGTAGGTAAATACGGATACGGTACAAGAAATGAACGTGGAGACACGATGGTTGACTTTTTAGAGATGAACCAGCTTTATGCTATGAATACCTTCTTCCAAAAACGTAAATATAGAAAATGGACCTGGAGAAGTCCAGACTTCAAGTATAAAAACGAAATTGACTTTATAATTTCGAGTAACTCTCTCATAGTAGAAGATGTCGCTACAGTCAGCAGAGTAAATGTGGGAAGTGACCACAGAATGATACGAGCAAAGGTCAGAATAAAAACACATAGGAGAAATTTAACGTTGAAGCCCCAAAAGAGAGTAGACCCTGAAGTCCTTATCAATAGAAAAGAACAGTACCAATTAAAAATAGACGAAAATATTGATAAGGCACCCCCAACTCTAAGACATACCGACTTAAATACACATGCAAATGAATTAAGCAACATCCTTAAAGAAAGTGAGGTAACAACAGTGACGAAAAGAAGTCGAAGAAAAATAAGTGACGAAACAGCGAAATTATTTGAAGAAAGAAGGAAACTAAAACCAGACAAAGATAGGAACTTAATCGAATGGGCTGAACTGAACAAATTAATAAGAAGAGAAATTAGAAAAGACATTAGGAAATTTAATACCAAGATCATAAAAGAAACTATTGAGAATAACAAAGGCTCAAAAATTTTTAATAGACATGTTAGTATAGGAAGAAGAGAAATGACATCAATCACTTAAAGACAAAGCGGGGAAGGTCATTACAAATAGAGATCAAATGCTCAAATTAATAGAAAGCTTTTATAAAGAATTATATGATTCCAAATTACAACCAAAGGCACTGCAAAAGGAAACTGGAAAGAGAAAAATATGTAATGTCGGTTCTGAGGATATTCCCGAAATTACTGTTAATGAATTAAACTCAGCCCTGAATAATCTTAAAAATTCCAAGGCGGCTGGACCAGATGGCATAATTTCAGAAATGCTCAAATGTGGAAGTCCTCGCCTAAAACAAGAACTGGTAATATTGTTCAACAAATGCTTGGATCAAAGTCAAGTCCCCCAAGCATGGCTTGAGGCTGAAGTAATTCTTCTCCACAAAAAAGGCGACATAAGAAACCTTGGTAATTATAGACCAATAAGCCTTTCATCCCAGCTATATAAGTTATTCACCAAAATAATTACCAAAAGATTAACGGGAAAAATAGATTTCCAGCAACCCCGTGAACAAGCTGGATTTAGATCTGGGTTCAGTACGCTGGATCATATTCATGCAATTAAACACCTAATAGAAAAGTGCAATGAGTATAATATAGATCTTTATATAGCCTTTATAGACTACCAAAAGGCCTTTGACAGTATAGAAATTTGGGCAGTCCTTAATTCTCTTAATGCATGTAGAGTGGACAGCAGATACACGAACCTGATAAAAAAACATCTATTCTTCCGCCATAATGCATGTCCAGTTATGGAATAAAACCAACAACATTCCAATAAAACGAGGTGTTCGACAAGGAGATACAGTGCCACCGGGGCTATTTATTGCAGCTTTGAACGAAATCTTCAGAGAGATGGATTGGCATGAGAAAGGAATCAACATTGATGGCGAACTTCTACATCATCTACGCTTTGCCGACGATATTGTACTAATAAGTAGTAACGTCCAAGAATTACAAGATATGATTCTAGACTTGAACAACCATTCAAAAAATGTTGGCCTAGAAATGAACATCAGCAAGACGAAGATAATGACTAACACAAACAATAACCCCGTAATCCACGTAGAAGGTCAACAACTAGAGAATGTCAAAAATTACATATACCTGGGACAAAAACTAACTACTAAAAAAGACAACATGACTGACGAGATTACACGAAGAGTGTCCCTTTTGTGGGCGGCATTTGGCAAATCGCATAAGAAATACTTGGATAATAGAACAAACCAAGCTGACAGATGTCATGGAGAGGGCAGCTCAACTAAAGTGGTCATGGGCAGGTCACGTAGCTCGAAGAAATGATAATCGGTGGACCAAGAGGCTCATGGAATGGAGGCCAAGAGTGGGGCATAGGAGTATCGGCAGGCCAAACACAAGGTGGAGAGACGATATTAAAAATCAGCGGGTCTTCTTTGGATGAGAGAAGCTATTAGCAGAAATAAATGGTTCAATATGGGAAAAGCCTACATCCAGCAGTGGATTGAAATAGGCAGATCGTGATCGTGATCGTGATGAATAAATCCAAAATTCATCTCCCCTGAGAATGTTATAAACATTTTTAAATTTGCCAAAGTTGAAACGGTACAGAATTTTTCGACTCTTGCAGCTTTCTGTTCTTCGGTCGACAGATGCGATAGGCAACGGAAAACTAATTTTTTTACACGCAAAATTTTTTGTATTGATTTCTTTGAAATCCACAATGATGCCTCAATCTCCCGATATGTTGCATGCTGATCTTCCGGAATTTTAGGCGCAGCATCCACTTGTTCTTGAGTGACCATTGTTTTGAATTCACTCGTTACCATCGTAATAATGAGGTCTGAGCGCTAGTAGTCATAACGCGCTAGCTCGATACTCTACCCAGCCGGGCGTTCGTAGATGCTTCAACTATTATAAACATTGAAAACATCAATTTTTTTGGGGGTTTTTGAATTTTTATTATTTTTTTGTTTTTAGTGATCATTATTTTGTAAAAGCATTAGCACAAAAGACCTACATTGCCTGGAAAAATATAGAAAAGAACATAGAGTAGACACATTTATTCGATACTGTATATAACCTATAGTTTTCATATCAGTCATCCAATAATTGAAAACAAAACTCACAACAAAATCCTTCTTGAAATTGAGTTTCAAGAATTCCTCCTCGAAATTTTCCATTAATTTCTTGAATAAAACGTAGTTAACTAAAACCAAACGGACTATAATATCGTGGGGAAAAGATAGACCTCCACGGCTCAAATTTTTTATCAACTTATAACTTTCTTCAGCAACCATTTCCTCGTCGAACACTAATTTTGATTTACAAAAGTCACATTTAATTTTTCGTATTACCTTATAGCTGCAATATCCTGCCAAATAAGTACCAACTGGCATCTCAAATTGAACTTTTTCGAAATCGTTTTCGTCAAGATGAATATCTGGCTGAAAGGAATCATCACAAAATTTCTGTTTTTCATGACAATCGTCAAAATTTTCCGAAAAGCTAGTTATATAAATATTGCCAAAATTTTGAGACGTTAATGGTAAAAGCGATTGAATTTTCAGTTTTTTTTTCAGATTCGTATAACTGCCTTATCAAAATATGATAGTTTCCACCTGATAATTGTCTATATTTTCCGAACCTATGTTCCAAAGAGTCTGTCTGAAATTTCCCCAACAAAACATAGTTCATGTTGAGTTCTTCGAAACAATACTGAATAACTTCTATCATGCCATGTAGTGTATGCAATAATGCTGTATGAGTTTGAGGAGTAAGTTTATGGGGAAAATCAGAAGATTTCCAACAATCCAGCCAATTGATCATATCGCTCAAAAATGTCAATTTGATATCATCTGGATTTTTATAAGTTTTTGGCATTTGCAGTTCATCTCTGAGTCTCTGTCTTTTCAGAGGAGTTTTCACGTTTACGATTTCCCACCATGTAACTATAATATTTATAAAATCCGCTGTTTCTGATGAATGTTCTAAATTTCTTACAAATTTCAATAGAGCTTCTATAACAAATGGACTGAAAATTTTCAAAGCTAACATTACATTTTGGCGTTCGAAACTACCAGGAAATAATAATGAGTGAAGTGCAGTTGGCTATTTTCTTTTCACCAGTCTCAAAATCTGGAAACGTTAAAGTCTTATTACTTTTAGGATTTAGCCAATTATTTCTAATACATTTAAGTATGTGAACTGAGTCGAATAAAAAAAAGAGTGGTCGTTTATTATCCGATGGATGAGGATAAACTATGCTCAGTTTTTTTTTCGGGGAAAAGTTATTCATGGCTTTACTATTAATAGCATTATTGTCACTAATAACACAAAATACTCTGTAACCTATATTCTTCAAGTTTTGAAACGATTATTTTATATAGTCGAAAAGTGTATCACTTTGAATTGTCGATGTGGGGAATATATGAATAACTTCTTTGATTTTTGATGTCACACTAGTTATCATAAAAGTATAGGCTGATGTACATGCAGACCAATCAGTATATGAAGTCCCCACAATTTTTCCACCTTTGAAATCTAAGTAGGGTTGAATGTGAATTTCGTCCATAAGCAGCAGGACATTTTTTTCGTGTTCTTCTAAGTTTGAAAATATTACGCTCGTAGGAAATGAAAACATGTCTATCTTCGTTAGTTGGATCTGTTAAAAACTTATTACAAATGTTATTCAAAGTGGATGGATGTTTCAGAATCAAACAAATTCTGGCCATGAAAAAGTAGCTAATACAGTTCCAAATTGAAATGCAAAATTGCATTAAGACCTCGAAATGAATTGTCATCACTTTTACCCAACGCTAAAATTCCTATAGAGCATTCAAATAAATCATCAGATTCTAAATTTTCTTGTCCAGCCTGCACTATTTTCTACAATGAAGATGATCGTTCTCTTTCTTCTTCTTTTCAAATTACTACTTTGGTGGACCAATCTGATTTATGAATATCCCAATTTTCTAAAGGATTCGAGTCTCCATAGTTTGGGATCTGCATACCTTCTATCTGGTTTTTTTCAACTTCAATATAGACCTAGACCACGAAAAAGCGGTTCAGCTAATATTTGGTGTATTATTATTTCGTGATATCTTGCAAACCAGTCAAGCAAAATGATTCAATTTTTTTTTGATTTGAAGAAAAAATATTCCGGACTGTTCTTCATTCATTTATTTGACTCTAATTTCATAGGCGTAGAGGTGAAAAGACGTAGACCGCCAATGCTTTACTGGCTATGCTGGACCACGAAATATAGCAATCACTTAATTCTTCTCATTCTAGAAAAAAACAAATATTCCATCATCTTTAATATTTTTTTTCCAACATTCGATTTGAAAAAAATGGAGGAGATACAAACCTGCAATGTCAAATATTCATATTTGATGTTTAGAAATGGAACCACAGCAATGACTACAGATTTTGTCATTGTCATAGATACAAAGGGTCAAATCTGTCAATATTAACACAAGTTGAAATTTCTTTCAACCAAAATGCAGATAACACATGAAAAAAATGCAAGTATTATAACCCTCTTCGAAGATGGTCAAAGTCCAAGATATGCTGCAAGATCTTTGGATTCACAACAAATCACAGTACGGGGAACCATTGAAAAATACCATCGAATAGGATAATTGGGACGAGAAGTCAATTCGAGGCGTACTTAAAGACTCATCTGGAGAATGATCGCTTTATTCTCCTACTAAAATTGAGGTATAGAAGGTTATCATCAGAAGCTACATGCTATCAAATTCGACAAGTGGGAATTACTACAGTTTCCAGTGACACGATTCGCCGAAGAATGAAGTATTTCTGATTTGAATCACGATGCCCAGCAAAAGTACCCAGTATTTTGGCACATCATCGTTTGGCTCCGCAAACGTTTGCTAGATGATATGAGAACTGCAATGTGCAGGATTGATTCAGAATTCTATTTTTAGAAGGATCCAGGTTTTGCGTTTACTCTGATGATGGCCTGAAAGAATTTGGTAACAAAACGAGGAAAGGTTAACGCCAAGAGTGTGTACAGAAAAAGTGAGTTTTGGTGGGGGTTCCGTGATGGCATCAGGTGGAATATTGTTCGAAACGAAAATCCATTCATGTGTTTTCCCCAGGAATTCACGTCTTGACTTGAAAATCAAGCTACTTGAATTGACTTGAAATCACGTGAAGCGATTGTTTTCAGAATTCGTCAAGTCAAACTTTTTTTTCACAAAATCTTGAAAATTAGCTTCTCAAATCGCCAAACTTGCAATTAAACATCAAACTTCCCCTTATATTCAATGAGAGCGAGAATGAAGGTTTAAATAATGCTGATTCGGGAAATATTTAAATGGAATTCAACTTAGAATTTGAAAAAATAAACACCTCAAGAAAGTTTAGGGAACACTTCTAAATATCGATATATCGTATCCAGAACGATCAATATGGATGATTTTTTTTAAGAAATGATCACCTGCATCAATTTCTCACCAAATTATGTAGAGTGCTGCAACAGATTTTAGTAACTAAAGATGCAGCAGATGCGACGCTGCTTTATAATCATTTCATGTATTCAGTGTTTGAAATCAGTTAGTTGGCACTTTGTTTCTGTTGTGAGCACAAATAAAAGATTCAAGTTTTGTGATTCGACCATGGAAAGACGACATTTGACTAGAGAAGAGATGTTACGAGCCGTTGGCATGCTCCAAGCTGGGAGCTCACAACGGGAAGTATCCAGGGTTCTGGGAAGTAGCCCAAATGTCATAAACAGTTTATGGTCGCGTTTCAATGAAACAGGTAGCGTAGAAGAACACCATACAGGTCGTTTCAGGATTACTACAGTCGCCCAAGACCGATTTTTGGTTTTACAAGCCAGAAGAGATCGTACTACCACAGCATCTCAATTAGCTCAAGAGCTATCACGAGTTCATAATGTACAAATTTCCGACCAAACTGTGAGAAATCTACTGCACGAAGGTCAACTCCACTCCAGACGTCCTTTAAGAGTTCCACAACTGACCCATGGTAATCGCGCTGCTCGTTTAGCTTGGTGCCAAGAACACGTTAACTGGGATCAAGAGAGGTGGGCCACAGGTCTCTTCAGTGATGAATCTAGATTCAGTTATTATCCCGATTCGGGAAGAATTCGAATATGGAGGAAACCTGGAAAGCAAAACCGTCTGCAGCATGCTCGAGAAGTTGTTAGACAGGGAGGCGGATCAGTGATGTTTTGGGAAGCCTTGGTAGGAGAACTGACCTCGTTTTCATACAGAACAACCTCAAGAGAAATTAGTACGCAAATGAGATAGTTTTACCTGTAGTGGTACCGTATCTCCAAACAATGGGTCAAAATCCACTCTTCCAACAAGATAATGCCCCTCCTCATCGTGCAAGAGTTGTCTTGAACGTTCTTGAAGAGAATGATATCGATCTTCTACCGTGGCCATCCTGTTCCCCAGATCTGAATCCCATCGAGCATGTGTGGGACACCCTAAAAAGAAATCTCTTGCGTCAAAACGTCTTCCATCATGAACAGGAGCTTCGATTAGCAGTTCAGGGGGCTTGGAATGACTTAGGCCAAAATGTAATAGACAATTTAATATTGAGCATGCCGCGACGATGCCGAAGTGTCATTAATAACAGAGGTGGACCTTCTGAGTACTGAAAAATATAAGTGCTTCCATATCGTTTCGAAAATATTAGTTCAGGATTTTTTTTTGTGTTTTACCAAATTTCAATTTTTTTTATAATAGGTGCTTTGGAGAAGTCAAATATTATTTTGTTTTCTTGAAAATATATTATATACAATACATCCTAACAAAAACCGAAAGATTTCTATAAATTCGAATCATCAAATTCATATTTTAAAGATATTGGTAGGTGTTCCCTAGACTTTTTTGAGGTGTTTATATTCACAAAAAGTGGAGTAAGAAGGGAAAAGTATATACGACATTCGGGGAAATCCCTGGACTTCCACGACTCTCGGTTCTCAGGGAATCACCGTCCAATCTCGATTCTCAGGCGTTCACTCATTCTCTAGGTGACGACACTTCACAAATTTCTTTCACTTTTCTATATATTTTTACAAGAAATATTGTTGCTTTCTAATGATAAGGATCATTTCATTTGAATCTATTCTATATTATATAGTAATCTATTGTAGTTTGTAGGCAACATCACAATTTCGTTAAGTGTTGTTGTTGAATGGACTATAGTTGATATTATCTCTTCTCTTAATTCTCTTTTCTTGGAATTCAGGATGATTGACGTGGGTCGAGTTATAACTATCGTACTTTAGTAACGATAAAATTCCCTATTTCCCTTAGTTCAAACAGTTCGTATGCTCTCAACGAATCAAAATAAATGAAACTACGAAAATGATGAGACGTACGCCTCAAAAATTACCATGAAGGTACCGCACTAACGCTAAATCAATAATAAATGAAGAAATTCTTATGCGACATGTGCAGAAGTTGATGAATAAACTATGTTACCAAGTTGGCAAGGAATATTGAAGTTTATGAAGATTTCATTTTATGAAGTAAACTTATTCCCATATGTTAACAACTTAACTATTATAGGTAAGCAATGTGATGTTTCCCCCTTTTCATTCGAATATCGGAGCCTTTCAAGTATAGTCCTTCATAATTACTGTTAAAATTTACGAATTTAGCTTTGTATCAATTCACACTCTGCACGTATACATTCGTAGATCTCTAGAATTTTAAAACCCAATAATTTTTTTTTTTCTGACATATCCAGATAGAAGAAAAAAATTACTGTAAGTGTCATATCTTGGTAATAACTGAATGAATTTTATTGTTCATTTAAGTTTGGTTACATTTGATGAAACTTAATATTTGCGGAGATTTTCATTATTATTATTATTAACATCATTTATTGAAATAAGAGTAGAGGACTGAGTCCTATACACTCAAGATTGAATGACTTACAAATAAGTGAAACAAATATACCGGGTGACCCACTACATTCGCGACGGATGATTACGTATATTCTACAGCGGATTTTGAAATTTTTCGCGCTATAATATGTTGTTTTGTAGTGACTTCATACTATAACTGTTTCAGACAAAGCAGTTTAATCCATAATAAAGTTACATACGAAAGATATGATTTTTTGAGCGGGACACCCTATATTTTGTTTCAATTTTTACTTTGTGAGTAAAAATGATGGTGGGTTTGTTCGAAATTCCCCATAACTATCCCAATTAATTTCAGAACTACACACATCACAAAAATTGTCGCATTACCTGGTATTCTGAATTCCACAATCGATTAAGCAGCTCGATCGCAGTGCTGAACGTCCTGGAAGGTATTTGAGTGATCATGAAGTGGTAAGAATTGTAACACTTCTAGAGGAGGGGCAAAGCCAACGTTGCTAACTTGTTGAAAGTTAACCAAATCACTATTTCAAGAGCAATTAATCGGTACCAAGAAACAGGGGAATATGGAAGAAAGGCCGGACTGGGAATAAATCGGATAACAACACCAGTTGATGATCGTTGGCTTCGTTTAACTGCACTAAGAGTTCGGCACTGTATGGCTAGAATGCTACAAAATGAACTTGCATCTTCCAGAAATGTGCATATTTCATTGCAACAGGCTCAGAGAAGACGATATCAGACCAAGGATGGCTTCTACCGGCCCGCGTCTCACCAGAGAGCATCGAGTTGCAAGACTTCAGTTTGCGAGGGGACATGCAAATTGGGGTATTCCAGAATGGTCGAATGTTCTCTTTTCCGACGAGTCCAGGTTTTGTCTAGTATCAAATGATAGACGCATGCCTATATACAGACGACTTGGGGAAGGGTATCAGCAATGCAATATTCGGCAAACCGAAAACTTCGGAGAGGGCTCAGTAATGGTGTGGGGAGGCATTTCTTTCCATGGTCGAACTAAGTTAGTCCTAGTGAATAATGGAAAAATGACAGCGGCCAGATATCTCAGATATCCTTGAACCCCATGTTGTACGCTTTGGCCCATTGATTGGCGAAAACTTTATTTATATGCATAATGCTCGGCCTCATGCAGCTAGAGTAGTTACAGAATTTCTGCAAAGTGCCGAAATTGATATTTTAAGATCACCAGCCAGAAGTCCTTACTTGAATCCTATAAAACATGCTTGGGAGAAAATGGGGTGGCAAATTCAGCAACGTAGGATGCCTTGTAGAACACTCCAACAACTAGAAAATCTGCTACCTGAAATTCGGAACTCAATGACTCAACAGTACTTCCAAAATTTGTTTGAGGACTTCCGAGACGTATACTGGCAGTAATTAGAGCCCGGGAGGAAACACTCGATTTTGAAAATGATTAGTAACCATTCGATGCTAGTTGATTGGTCTCTTCGCGAATGTTTGAAGATGGTAGAATTTTTTAAATTTTCAAAATTGTTGATATTTTCTATGATAAACTCATATCTTTTGAATGATATCTTCTTATTTTACACTTCTGAAAGTTACCAAGCAACTCTTGAATGACCAACCTGAAAGTTTATATAGTATTGTCGTAAAAGTAGGGTGATGCGACAATTTTTGTGGGGATTTGTATTCTGAGATCTGGGGATTTGCAAAAAGAAATTCTGCCCTAAATATTGATTTCAAAGCTTCAGATGTACAACTATTGTAATAATGATTGTTGTTGCTTGAATATATGACACATTTTGTTGATCTATGTTACACAGGGTGTTCGGAAACGATTTTTGAAGTTGGGATTCATTCAAATCTTCTACAGGGTGTAACATAATAGTATGTCACAAACTGAGGGGTAAATTGACGTGCAATTTTGAGAAAAAGAGTTTATATAAACATAGGTCCGCAAAAGCCTCGTTATGGAGCTACAGGGTGTTGAAATTTCCGTTTTTTTCTTCAAACTCCTGCAGTTTTTAGTAATTCAGCCAAATTTGGAATACAAGCTATTATTTACAGCCTCCATCACGTCCTGAACTTCAACTAGAATCTACAAGGTGTTTTCTTTTTCGGAGCCATGTCTCCTTTTGCCCTTTCAAACTTTTTTGCAGTACGCCACTCATCACCGTACAATCAATTTTCGTCATCTTCGTTCAATGTAGAAACTTTTTCGACACCTGTAATTTGTTCGTAGATCCAACCGTTACCGAGCAAAAATTATTGAACGATTGTATGTATTTTCTGAATTGAAAATACTTCTAATCAAAAAATTTAGGCTTTGATTTTTTTCATTTATTTATACATTTTGACAGTGGCGAAGCGAAGATTTTCAAATATCCACAGAAGGTTGAGGGAAACTGGTACTTTTATTGCAATTAATCATTTAAAAGGTGCAACTCAAACAATGATAA